>VDFB02086081.1:441111772-441239272 GCA_007258455.2 Sequoia sempervirens | reverse complement strand
GAAAGGCTCTTGACGTTCTAGGGACAACATTCCTATTTGTTCTATTTCATCATTTAGGGGCATGAGATTGTGTTGTTCTTCTACCGTTGTTGTCCCAACATCCTCATGATGGCTGCCTTCAACTAGGTTATCACTTGGTTGCAATTCTTGATCCTCTTGTTCAATCCTTGAAGCAGCCTTAGGAGAGGGTGTATTTGGCTGCCCCACTTGTTCTTTGACTAGTTTGACAGCCTCTTGGCATAGTTCACAAGTAAACTCCAAGTGTGACGAATCATGGAGCCTACACCAATTTGATAAAAAAAATACCTTTAAATCCTCATGTCTTATGAGTCCTAACCAGTCCTTTGCTAATCTTGAGATGAGTGGGTTGTATCTTTCCACTATTGGGTCCTCATCATCACTTGGGAAGGGAGTTGGATGGTGGACAACCATGACATATGATTGTTCCCACTCCTCCAAATCATCATTTTTAGATGCTTGGTACTGTCATTCATGAAGGAGAGAGTTTCTAATCTGATTTCATTTATACTCTCATCATCATTTTCTGCTGCTCCAAAGTTGTCAACCTCTTTCTCTTTCTAATTTTCAGCATCTTCATGGGCTGTCCCAGTATATGCTGCTGCAAACTTTGTTGATTCATCGTGAACTGCCAGTGGATCCTCTTCTGGAGTGGAGGACTGCTTTTTATTGATGAAGGGAAATATTTTTGAACTAGTTACAAATAAATTTTCATCAAGGCACTTTGCTATCCCAAGAATTTTAGCCTCTTCCTTTTGGTTTTCAGTTTCTATGTTTGCTGTCCCGACACCAACTTGTGTCAAATTTCTTGGTTCAACTTTACTTTGCTGTCCTTCAGCTTTTGACAACTCTTTTGCCTCATGGGATGGCTCATCCTCATTGAAAGTTGGTTTCTCCAACTTGTTCAAACAACCCTTGACTTGAGTGACGATGTTTGCACATAAAGAACAAGTTAATTCTGAGTGAGGTGCATTGTGAAATCTGCACCAATTTGACATCAATATTTCCTCCAATCTTGATCCATCTTCACTGCCCAAAAATTCTTGGACCAACTCCTTGAATGCCTTGGTTGCCATGTTAACCATTTCCTCTTCTGGTTCTACAAGAGCCAAGGGTTGATAGATTTACCAAAAGGGAATTACTCCTTGCAAGACTCTTTCAATTCTGGTCAAGAAGGTTAGACACCCCAATTCATTATACCTGCGAGTGCAATGGATTCTACATTTGTCTGCCAATGCAAATTGCTACAATGGTCTTGTTATCACCTAAAGTTGCACCCTTGTTGAACCTGATGTTCAACACCTCAGTGTAACATGGGAAAACCTCTTAAGATGTGGGTTTCTTGTAAGCAGAGGTCAACCTCTGGAGAAGGCCGACTTCCTTTGGTTATCACCTAAACTATCAATTCTATAGGGGTAAAAGGAGAAGGAAAGCATACAAATGAAACTAAACTATGGTGATACACCGAATTGATGAGAAATTATGGAATGAGACAAGATGAACATACATTGGGAAACTTAACTACTACTGTTTCACATACTCATAACAACTTATTTTAGACTTATGCACCATTCTTAATAGGTTTGACCCACACACACATCTTAGGAAGGAAAGATAAATTTCACATGCTTTAAGGTATGAGTGTAGAATTATAAAACAAAGTTAAAGACTTGCATAATCAAAAGAAAGATACAAAAATGAGAACAGTACAAACATGAACACTAGCTTCCAAGGTAAACTCTGTGTTGTACTCCAGATTCTAGTTGAGTTACAAAACATACATTTAGTCGAGAAAGGATTGATAAAAATCACTAACTCTTCAGAGTGTATAATTCGAACTCCTTACAAAAAGGAAAAAAATGCCTTATATACACCAGTGTGTCGGCCCCTTAGGGCTTACAAAAATATCGGGCTCAGAAAGATCTATCCTCAGATCTTTTGATTGAATTTAATGTTGCACCTTGCGTGTCCCTGCTATGTGCGTTGGTGAAGAGTTACTGACTGGAGAAACCCCTTAGAACCTTTGAAGCTACCAGATGCATTTACTTCTGGTCCTTGTGTCCACCTACTGAATCCCCTTGTTGAGCACTTTGAATGCTCTTGAGTCCAGAACAGATACATGTCGATTCACATTCTGTTGATTCTCTTGGCACTGGTTAAGCTGCCAATGATTCACTTGTAGTTCTCCCTGGTTGGCTGGGCGTATTACACATAGACTCCCCCACAGTCAAAACTCATTCGGTCAGAATTGCATCTTAGCGAGACACTTGACCTGTGTCTCACCGATGAGATTATGGCCCTTTGAAGCTATTGACACAGCACATGATGGTTGGTGAGACATCATAGCGGGCTTTAGAATTCATATCGATATCACTGAGGCCATCGGCAAGACATAATTCTATCACCAAAACATCATGTCAAAAATCCCCACCCTTTAGTGAAGGCACCCTATTTCTACGAGACTCATTGCATTTGGAAAGACCTTATGCTGATGTTGGATCCCTCCCTCCAAGCTCCCTTTTATTTCACTAAGACTTTGGCCTGTCGGCTAGACTTCATACCAAGCGTCAGGTGCTATATCGACGTCAAATGTCGAGGAGACCTCTCGCGCTTGGTGAGACCTCCTGCTGAGCTCTCTTTTTCTTTCGGCGATGCTGCTTTCCTTTGGCGAGACATCCCGACTTCGCCCAGACCTCACATTGAGGTCTTTTCATTCCACCGAGCTACTCTCTTATCAGCAAGCCAACACCAAGTCGGGGAAACCTCCCCCCGACTTGGAACATTATACCAAGGCTTCTTTTATCGGTGAGACCCCATTGGGTCACTAAGACCTTCTGGAAAAACCATCGCTTTATCTCGGGCTCCAAGATTCCATTCGGCAAGACATTTGAGTGTCGGTGATAGATCTTACCGAAAGCAAGAGGCTACCCTGAGACCCCTCATCTTCTATCAGCGAGACATTATTGATGTTACCCTGAGAAATTTCATTCTACTTAGCTCTAGATCTCCTTCAATGTGACTCCCATCGGTATGGAAGACATCATGGCGAAGTCCACCGGTCATACTGATTCCTGTTTCTATCACTGAGACCACCTTCGTTCACTGAGACATCTTATAGAATTCCTTTTCCCTCGGTGAATTCTTCATTTTGGGAAGACTCCTGGCGAGACCCCGACTTGTCGGTGAGACATTGGCCTATCAGATGAAGTCTCACCAGGCTCCTTATCTTTCGGTGATGGGATACTTTTCCTATCGGGGAGACATCCTACTTCGGCATGACCTTATGCCAATGTCAAATGTTCTCAGCAAAGTCTTCATTGTTGGCGAGACTCCTGACGAAGGGAAACACATTGAGGCCCCCTGTTGTTATTGGCAAGATCCCTTAGTATCAGTGAGACATCTCGCCGATCATCATTGTTTATATCGAAGCCACACCCCTTCGGTGAGACTTCAGTAGGTCGCTAGGACCTTGTGCCGATATGAGTCCCTCTCAGTGAGACTTTTTCCAGTCATCGAGACATCTTGGTGACCCGAACCTCCTCTTGGCGAACTGTTTCCCTGATGACTTTAAACCAATTGTTGTCGGTGAGACTTTACTCCTCGCTGGGACCTCATGTTGAATCACTCATCCTACTGTGAGCTCCTTTTTCTGTCGGTGAGACATCGGAGTCGGGGAGACCTTACCCTGACTTGAAAGTTACACCAAAGGCTCTCTGTTGTCAGCGAGACAACACCGGTCACCGAGACCATATGCCGAAAGAAATCTCACGCTGAAACCTTATCATTGTCGGGGACACTTCACTGGTCATTGAAACTTCTCTCTGATTGCTTTCTCACGCTGATAGATCTTTAAGTCGAAGCATTCAGACTTGATGGAACCCCTACTAGTCGGCAAGACATTTGGAAGGTCTTGCCGACTTTCTCCTTAAGGAAAAGAAAAATTCCCAAACTTGACTGAAGCCAACCCTTGAGCTGAACTCCCTGTGAAATGTCATCATATGCATGAACTAACCCTCAATGGAAATATCCCATTTGGCCCTTATGAACACCTGCAACATAGATGCCTTGCCTGATTGAGCTTGAGGGTGAAAATTAGGTAACATTTCTGGCGACCTTTGTTGGATGTTTGCCTGCTAAACATGAAGACCAGTAGCCAAAAAATTTTCCATTGGGCATGGAGTTGTTAGGAGGCTCAGAAAACAAATAAAAATATCAGCTTTGCACATGACCGCAACTCGCTTGAGATCCACAGGACACAACAGGTTGCCAAAAAAAACAAAATAGGGTAAAACGAAATAGAAAATTACTGTGCTATCACAGCACCCAGGAAATAGAAAATAATTAACCTGAAGCACAGAATCACTTATTGAAAAAATAAACTAAACTAATATGTACAAAAGAGGAACTCCATCAGACTTGAAAACATGGCTTAAGATGTATCCCATTGACTGCGATAGGGAGTACTCCCCCTTTTGTTGTAGCCAGCTGATAAGCATTATGTTCCTTACAGTCTCTGATAAGGAATGGGCCTGCCCACATGTTTTCAAACTTGGTGTGATGGCCTGGCCTACTTTTCAGAACATCCCATTTGAGCACAAGGTCTCCCACCTCAAAATTTTTTGTTGTAGCCCTTCTATCAAATGTTTTCTTTGTTTGGAGCTGATGATACTCCAAATCTTTCATTGCTTTGTCCCTTAATTCTTCAAGTTCCATGAGTTTTGCATATCTCACAGACATTGGGTCTTGTTCCTCAAACATCTCCAATTGATGTATAATGTCAAGGGCTGGGAGCTCCACAGACAAGGGAAATCTTGCCTCTCTGCCATAGACTAACAAGTATGGCGAGTTACCAATAGACCTCTTAGGAGTCACTCTGTCTGCCCATAGTGCATTCTTTAATTTAGTGTGCCAGGTCCTTTGGCTATCCTCCATTGTTCTTTTGATAATCTTGATGAGATTCTTATTTGTGCTTTCAGCTAGGCCATTACCCTGAGGGTAATAATTTGAGGATGTATTCAGATGAATACCCTATTTAACAGCCATTTCAGTTAGCCTTAATATCACAAATGCAAAAGCGTTATCAGATATGATAGAGTTAGGAACTCCAAATCTGGTGACTATATCTTCATAGAAGCTCAAAACTGAAGACTCTTTTGCTTCTTTCAAAGGTATTGCTTATGTCCATCATGTGAAATAGTCTATAGCAATCATCACCCACTTATGACCAACACTGGATGGTGGGTTAATTGGCCCGATGAAGTCAATGCCCCATCTCATGAAGGGCCGCTCTACTTGAATGGGGTGCAGAGGCATAGCAGACAACTTTTCCTTTCCTGCGAATAAAGCACATTTGATACACTTTCTTGACCAGGAATATGCATCTTTGAACAAGATGGGCTAGTAGTAACCAGCTCTCATGATTTTCCAGGTAGTAGTTCTTGGGGAAAAGTGGCCTCTTGTAGCTCCATTGTGAAACTCATGAAGTACCTTCTCAATTTGATGATTGTGAATGCATCTTAACAGGACACCATTCAGATCCCTTTTGAAAAGAACATTGTTCAATAGTACATATGGTATGGATTGTAGTCTAAAGTATCTTCTTTTAGCTCTATTTAATCCTAATGGGAATTCACCAGTTTGTAGAAATTGGGTCATATCTTGAACCCAATTAGTTATCCCCATAGGCACATCATCTTGAGCATTCTGAAACTCATTTGTATTGGTAAAAACATCATCCTTTTCCAATTCATTTTTACCGCTTGACCCTGTAGCAAGCTGCTCACAAAGACCTTTACCTCTAACCAATTTGGTGATCTTAATGTTTACATCATACTCCATGACCTTGGTGATCCATCTTGCTCTTTTGTCATTCAAATATTTGTTCAAAAGAAACTTCTTCACACTTGAGTGGGCAACCAAAATATGAATCTTATTGTTTGACACTAGAGGCTTGAATTTCTTTAGGCTTCTGATCATAGAGAGAACATGCTTCTCAACAAATGTATACCTCTTCATAATTAGCAAGTATTTGACTAAAGAAGGCTATTGGCTATTCTAAGTTGTCACTATTTTTCTGTACCAACATAGCAGAGATTGAACCAGTTCTGCCAAAAGCATACAAAAAGAAATCTTTGGAGAAATTTGGATTTACCAATGTTGGGGCAGACGCTAAAGCCTTCTTGATTTCTTCAAAACTGTTGTTGGTATCTTTTGTCCAATTGAAAACTGCATTTTTCTTTAACATAGCTGTCAAGGGTTGTAACAGGTTTGCAACATCAAGGATGAACCTTCTCAGAAATTTGATTTGCCCCAAAAAGCTCTGCAGACCCTTCTTGTGATTTGGTAATGTCAACTCAAGTATGGCTCTAACTCTTTCAGGGTCAATAGTAATTCCTTGCTTTGACACTGTGTCCTAATAACTTCCCTTCATGAACAACAAAGATACTCTTTTTTGGATTGAGAGAGATACCAAACTCCCTGCATGTTTTGAAAACCTTCTTAAGGTGTGACAAATGTTCCTCAACATTCTTAGAATAAATTGTAATGTCATCTAAGTAAATCAACATAATCTTATTGATCAAACCTTGAAATGCCATGTCCATGGCCCTCTGAAATGTGGCACCAACATTGGATAAACCAAAAGGAATCCTTTTGTATGCCATGGTGCCCCACTTAGTTGTGAAAGCGGTTTTGAACTGATCCTCTTCTTTAACCAACACTTGATTATAGCCCAAAAAACCATCCAATAAGGAAAATATTTCAGAACCAACAACTACTTGTAATATTTGTTTCATGGAGGGCAGCGGATAATGATCTTTCAAAGAGGCTCGGTTAAGATCCCTAAAGTCTACACAAAGCCTTATCTCACCATTTTTCTTCCTAACTGGCACAAGGTTAGAAACCCATGAAGTGTGTTTGATAGGAAAGATGATACCCCCTCAACTAGTTTAGTCAGCTCTTTAATCATCAAGGGCTCAAGCTTAGGATTCAAGGGCCTTTGTTTCTACCTTACTAGCTTAGCATTAGGTTCTAAATCAATTATGTGCTGAGCAATATGGGGATCAAACCCTTTCAAATCTGAGTATTCCCAAGCAAAGACATCATGAAATTCTTGACATAAAGCAACAAAAGCTTGTTTATCTTCATGTGAACAAATTTTTCCTATCTTAAGAAGTTTACCTTTGAAAATTTCCAGTTCTTCATAATGTTCTTCTTTGATTTGCAAGCCAGCTTTACCCTTTTTAAGCTGATCATCAGTACTAAAAAATTGACTCTAAGGTAACAAGACCCTTGGGTAATTTATTTGTCCTCAACTGTATGACCTGATCATCGTACTGTTGCTTAAGTTTTGCTTGATTCACCATGGAGAATTGATGCTCTTCGAGCAAGAAAGATAGTATCTGTTCATTGCTGTCAAAAACCTGCCAATGAATGTTGTTATCAGGAATTGATGGCCTGACTACAAATTTCACATACTGCTACACTTTCTCTTTTCTAATGTCGCCTGGGATATCAAATTGTGCCCCAATGGCTGCAAGCCTATCAACATGCTTGTTCTGATTCCTTAGAATAGACACTAGGTTAAAGGCATCAAAATCTTCAAGCATGTTCCACACTCTGTTTCTATAAGAGTTTACTGTGTCATTATTAGCAATTGCACCTCCTCCTATTCCATTATTGCTCCTGGAACCATTGAAGAACATCTCCCAAAGTCCATTTAATGGTTGCAACAATTGGTCTGCATCTTTCTCTAGGTTTGGAATCTCTGCGTCAGATTCAACCATGACATAGTTACCCATACCAGCATCTTGAATGAGGTCTTTAGGACTGTCCAACACATTTTCAATTACCCACTCATGCAATGACACATTAGGAGCATCTTTTTCTTGAATTTCTTGAGCAGCAACTAGCTCTCTGTCAGTGACAATGACATAATTTGTGTCTGCAGCAATAGGAGAAACATTGATGGGACTTGGATTATATGGCTCAATGTGATCCTTAGCCAACCTTTCAGATTTGATGGTAACCTTGGTTCCATATCTTGTTCTAAATAACATATGTGACCAATCAGCTGACACATAACCACCTATCTTGGCTGTAAAGTCTCTTGATAAACACAAGGAAAAGAAAGGTGGAAGGTCTATGACACATATGTCTTAGGGAACTAAAAAATTAGGACAAGCATGAAGGGTAAGACTCAAATATTTAATGATCCCCAGTGTATTAATAGAGGTACCGTCTAATTGGATTACTCCTTTCTCTAAAGGATGATACTTTACCCAAGCTTGTCAGCAATCTGCTTTGGCATCACAGAGCTACTAGCTCCACTATCTAGCATACAGTTATGAACTAACTTATCACCAATAATCACTGACATGTAAAAGGGAGGTGGTTTGACTTCTTTTCCTACCTCTTTGCTGGGTTGTTTATCATTTCCTTGAGTATTATTTGTTAACACAATCCTAACTTGACCTATTGGGGATTTAGACTCATATGACACCTTAAGATTTGACAGAGATGAGCGTAGAATATCCTTTTGACCAGGGATGACTAATGAATCCCACATAGACAATGTTACATTTGTCCTTTTCATACTATCAAGAATATTAAAGGGTACAACTGGGTTTACTTTATGATGTACCTTTACGCCAGTGTGATCAACTTGCAAGTGTGGTTGCTCCTTAACTGGGAGTTACTGATTCTTTTGCCAAATAGGAGTCACTTGAGATGTAGATGGTTTTGTAGCCGCTGCACCTCCTCTATCAGCTACTTGATCAATCTCTAAAGCTCTTTTCTTTGCTCTCGTATTAGCTACAACTGGAGAATTGTCCCCATTCAAACCACAAAATTCCTCACCTTGCCAATTAAGTAAGGTAGCATCATTGAAAAATTGGTCTTGGTGTGGTGGAGATGCATAAGTGCACACAATCTGCTGCAAACTTGAAGCATTCTGTACCATAAGTGCCTGGTTGATTAGTTAGTTTGAGCAAGTGGCTTGATTGTGGGGCTGGTTACAAGGGTAGCACCACTCATAGTCTGCTGCTAAGTTGTTTTGGATAGGAACCAGCTCTTTGAAAACACTAATTGGAGTTGGATTATAGGCCTGAAAGGGTCTTGTGGCAACATTTTGTTTGGTTCCTTGGTAACTATCTTGATACTGCTGTCTATTCCCCTGATATGCTTGTTGCTGACTTGGATTCTGCAGTTGATAAGGCTTACTATAAGATTGCTACTTTTCTAAACTAACAAGTTTATTACCAAAAGACTGTAGTAGACTTTTGATCTCCTACAACTCATTTGGAGAACTTGAGACAATATTTTCTTGTGTTACAACAGCTAGAATAGATGGCAAGGGCGCATAAGAAGGTATTTGCAAGGGAATACTTGCATGTATCTCTGGAAATATAGGCATTGGCGGTCTGGGAGCAAGTTTACCAGCTTGTATTAAGCTGTTTTCAGCTCTAATGGCTATTTCAAAGGCATCTGGTAGAGAAACCCCTCCCATTGATTGTATCATAACATCTATATCGCTGTTAAGAGCCCTCAAGAAGTACAAAAATGCATACTCTGGAGGTGGTCTTACCATTGTAGGGATTCTATCCCAGGTCCTTTGAAATCTGAAGTTGAAGTTGTTCATCTACTCTTGAGGGGCTCTCTTAATTGTGGTCAATTGTTCTAATAGAGACAAGTTATCAGACCTGTCTTGAAACTGTTTATGCAACTTGTCTCCAAATTCGTCCCAATTTGCAATTGAACCGACTGCTAGGCCCCTATACCATTGCACAACTCTTCCTTTTAGTGAAGCAGCTAACAACCTTACTGCAACATCCTCTTGAGTTATATGATGGACTCCGCATAATGAAGCCACATCTCTCGTGTGTTCAATCAGAGTAGTTTGGTCTTCCCCTATAAAAATTGGCACTCTTCAAGGTTGCCATTGGGATGTCGTTGTGCTGTGCCAAATTTAAGGGGCTGCCTCTATTGAAAGGGACAAAGGGTTTATTCCTTGGAGCAGCCATTGGAGGTAGCTGAAATGGATTTACTTGTATAGAAAAATGAGATCCCACTGATGGAGGAGTAGACTGAGTTCTTCTAGAATAGATAACTGTTGTTCCTCCCTTTTTTGTTGCTCTGCCTTTTCTTCTCGATGGTGACAGCTAAAAATATTCGAAGGGACCTGAGCTGCCTCTTATTTGAACTTTTCTCATAAATTGTAGAAGGCGTTGATTTATGGAGTTCTTCTTTGTGGAGTTTCCAAGTATGCCAAGTGAATTCTATAAAGTCTGGGAGTAGTTGGTTGCATACTAAACCAACAATTCAATCTAATTTCAGTCCCACCAGGCGTGCCAAAAATTGTTATCACCTAAAGTTACACCCTTGTTGAACCTGATGCTCAACACCTCAGTGTAACATGGGAAAACCTCTAAAGATGTGGGTTTCTTGTAAGCAGAGGTCAACCTCTGGAGAAGGCCGACTTCCTTTGGGTATCACCTAAACTATCAATTCTATAAGGGTAAAAGGAGAAGGAAAGCATACAAACGAAACTAAACTATGGTGATACACCAAATTGATGAGGAATTATGGAATGAAACAAGATGAACATACACTGGGAAACTTAACTGCTACTATTTCACATACTCATAACAACTTCTTTTAGACTTATGCACCATTATTAATAGGTTTGACCCACACACACATCTTAGAAAGGAAAGATAAATTTCACATGCTTTAAGGTATGAGTACAGAATTATAAAACATAGTTAAGGACTTGCATAATCAAAAGAAAGATACAAAAATGAGAACAGTACAAACATGAACACTAGCTTCCAAGGTAAACTCTGTGTTGTATTCCAGATTCTAGTTGAGTTACAAAACATACATTTAGTCGAGAAAGGATTGATAAAAATCACTAACTCTTCATAGTGTATAATCTGAACTCCTTACAAAAAGGAAAAAAATGCCTTATATACACCAGTGTGTCGACCCCTTAGGGCTTACAAAAATATTGGGCTCAGAAAGATCTATCCTCAGATCTTTTGATTGAATTTAATGCTGCATCTTACGTGTCCCTATTGTGTGTGTCGTTGAAGAGTTATTGAATGGAGAAACCCCTTAGAACCTTTGAAGCTACTGGAAGCATTTAATTCTGGTCCTTGTGTCCACCTATTGAATCCCCCTATTGAACACCTTGAATGCTCCTGAATCCAGAATAGATACACGTCGATTCACATTCTGTTGATTCTCTTGGCACTAGTTAAGCTGCCAACGATTCACCCATAGTTCACCCCGGTTGGCTGGGCGTATTACACGTAGAATCCCCCATGGTCAAAACTAATTCAGTCAGAATCGCATCTCGACGAGACACCTCAGGTGTGTCGCCGATGTGATTATGGCCCTCTGAAGCTATTGGCACAACACATGATGGTTGGTGAGACATCATAGCGGGCTTTAGAATTCATATCGATATCACTGAGGCCATCAGCGAGACATAATTCTATCACCAAAACATCATGTTGAAAATACCCACCCTTTAGCGAAGGCACCCTGTTTTGGTGGGACTCACTGCATTCGGCAAGACCTTATGCCGATGTTGAATCGCTCCCTCCGAGCTCCCTTTTGTTTCACTGAGACTTTGGCCTATCGGCTAGACTTCATATCGAGCATCGGGTGCTATATCGACGTCAAATGTTGGGGAGACCTCCTGCGCTCGGCGAGACCTCCCGTCGAGCTCTCTTTTCTTTTGGCGATGTTGCTTTCCTTTGGTGAGACATCCCGACTTCGCCCAGACCTCACACCGAGGTCTTTTCATTCCACCAAGCTGCTCTCTTGTCAGCAAGACAACATCGAGTCGGGGAAACCTTCCCCCAACTTGGAATGTTATACCGAGGCTTCCTTTATCGGCGAGACCCCACTGGGTTGCTAAGACCTTCTTGCAAAACCATCGCTTTGTCTCAGGCTCCAAGATTCCATTTGGTAAGAAATTTGAGTGTCAGTGAGAGATCTTACCGAAAGCAAGAGGCTACCCTAAGACCCCTCATCTTCTATTGGTGAGACATTATTGATGTCACCCCGAGACATTTCATTCTACTGAGCTCTAGATCTCCTTCGGTGTGACTCCCATCGGTCTGGAAGACATCATGGCCAAGTCCACCAGTCATACCGATTCCTGTTTCTGTCACTGAGACCACCTTCATTTGCCAAGATGTCTTACATAATTCCTTTTCCCTCAGAGAATTCTTCATTTTGGGAAGACTCCTAGTGAGACCCCAACTTGTCGGTGAGACATTGTCCTGTCAACCAGAAGTCTCACCTGGCTCCTTATCTTTCGGAGATGGGCTGTCGGGGAGACATCCCTACTTCAGCATGACCTTATGCCGATGTCAAATGTTCTCAGCGAAGTCTTTCATTGTCGTCGAGACTCCTGACGAAGCGAAACACATTGAGGCCCCCTGTTGTTATCAGAAAGACCCCTTGGTATCGGCAAGACATCTCACCGATCATCATTCTTTATACTTGAAGCCACACCCCTTCGGTGAGACTTCAGTAGGTTGCTAGGACCTTGTGCTGATATGAGTCCCTCTCAGTGAGACTTTGGCTAGTCGCCAAGATATCTTGGCGACCCGACCCTCCTCTTGGTGAACTGTTTCCCTGATGACTTTAAACCAATTGCTATCGGTGAGACTTTAATCCTCACTAGGACCTCATGCCGAATCACTCATCCTACCGCCAGCTCCTTTTGCTGTAGGTGAGACATCGGAGTCGGGGAGACCTTACCTCAACTTGAAAGTTACACCGAAGGCTCTCTGTTGTCGGTGAGACAACATTAGTTTCTGAGACCATATGCCGAAAGACGTCTCACTCTGAAACCTTATCGTTGTCGGGGAGACTTCACTGGTCGTTGAGACTTCTCTTCGATTGCTTTCTCACGCCAATAGATCTTTAAGTCGAAGCATTCAGACTTGATGGAACCCCAGCTAGTCACCGAGACATCTGGAATGTCTTGCTAACTTTCTCCTTAAGAAAAAGAAAAATGCCCAAACTTGATTAAGGCCGAACCTTGAGCTGAACTCCCTGTGAAATTTCATCAGATGCATGAACTAACCCTCAATGGAAATGTCCCATTTGGCCCTTATGAACACCTGCAACATAGATGCCTTGCCTGATTGAGCCTGAGGGTGAAAATTAGGTAACGAATCTCCTCAATATCCTATTTAAATATGCATGTAGCTAAATGATGTTGATTTGTACATGCTGCTCCATTTGAACTCACTTTTTGTTTGCCTTCAATTTTTTTTGATTTTAACTTTCTAGCATGTAATGATATTTTCTTATCTCAAATTTTTACCTAAAAGTGCTCTTTTCAACTTCCAATTTTTAGCTTTGTAGCCTCAACATGCCATGCCCTCCTTCTAGCATTAGTTCTGTTGATGTGTTTTTTATGCACATCTCAACATAGGCAATGCATAGGTGCATCACCTCTCTTGAAAGACAATCTTCCACAATCAAATTGCAGAACACTATCCCAAGGTCTCTAATGTTAGGTCTTGACAGTGCTTAGAATACCTCAATTGATTCATTTGATTTGCTGGAATTACAAGGAAGACTTACAGATGAGTTACAATGCGTGGGAAGTTGGGTCTACAAATGGAGTTCTTAAGGTGTAGAAATTGTTGTTCGATTGCTGCAGGTTCAAATAACAATCCAAAACTCCTAATTCAATTTCATATTTGGCTATACAATATGCAATGAACCTTGTTCAAAGTCACTATTTAAAAGAAATTTCAAAAGGGCAGGGAAGAGAGGAAGTTCCCAGACCTAAGCTATGAAAGAACAATAATCATGGAGGCTGCTATAGTAGACAAACTTCCTAAACTAGGTTTTGCTTGGCCAAGAGGAACCTACAGTTACACAAAACTAGTGCAATCTTCTAAGGACTGTGGATTTTTAGATTGCACACACACATCATGAACATGAAATTGAACTAAGTTGCAACAATGAAGTAAGGAAGCTTAGATTAGCTTTACAAAGTGATTTATCATCAACAAACTGCAAAAATCTTGAGCTGAAAATTCATCAAATACTGCAACAGTAAACACCATTATCACTTCCACCCAAGAAACTAACAGCTCAAACTAACAAGGAAGTAGAACCATGCATGTATAATGAACAACCTCAAGGGAAACACCCATAAATCATGCAATGTAGCTCTTTATTGCTGCAGAATGCCTTTAAACCAGTTCTCCAACTATTTACAAATGAAGGGGAGACCCCTATTTATAAGTTTCCAAAGCCCAAATTAATGGCTAGGATTAATTTGCATTGTGTGGCTTATATTTGATACAAGTTAGGGTTTCACCTACCCCCCATTATATATCAATTTGAAATACAGCTTTTTTCTTTTCCTTATTTTGTCTTTTAGTGGCTAGACACTGTAGCAATTTTGTCTTCTAGCTGATTGCCCATTTGCTATAGCTGAAACTATTCAAAAGCTGCCTTCTTGTTGGTGCATTTGTAGTATCCTTCAACCATTTAAGTGCATCCCTTTTACAAATTGGTGTTTTTGAGAAGTAGATATACCACTCTTGATCTGGATGGACAACTCCTAGCCATCATCATCATTTGGTGGAAAATAAAACAACTCCTTGTTCCTTTGATGGTCACCCTTTGTAGTTTTGTCACTAACTTCCTTGAAATAGGCCTCCTTCTAATGCCAACTCTGTTGATGGGTGCTAGGGGAAGAGACAAGCATAAAATGAATGGTAATAGGAGCTATGTGCCTTTTCCTTCAACTTTCTTAATGGGATTCCCTAATGGACCTATGGTAGGTTCCTTGAATCTTGGATACATGAAGTGCCGTAAGTGCTCTCATACACAAATTAAGGAAAACATTAGCTAAATACAAAAAACTCCTTGTTAGATCCACCCATGCATCATTAAAAGATCATAATATTGATATTTGGAGCTCATTTGGACCATAAACATAAATACGGGCTTAAGGGTGCAGGTTTCCCCTAAGTCGGAAGGATGGCAGATGACGGGTGGTGGACAACGGGAGGAAGACAATAGATAGATAGTGGATGGCAGACGTTGGGGGTGGGTGGATGATAGACGACGGGTGGATGATAGATGGCAGACAACCAACAAATGATGAATGACAGAAAAACAATAGATAGTGGATGCTAGGCGACAGGCGAATGATGGACGATGGGAGGATGGCAGAGGGACAATGGATGACAAACATCGATGGAGGGATGGTGGCCTGCAAGGAAAGTTCCCATAGATGACAATAGAGGGGATGGCGACCTGCAAGAAATGTTCTCATAGAAGGCAATGGAGGGACGACAACCCGCAAGGAAAGTTCCCATGGATGGCAACGAAGGGATGACAACCTACAAGGAAAGTTCCCATGGATGACAATGGAGGGATGATGGCCCACAAGGAATGTTCCCAAGGACGGTAAGGAAGGGACGACAACAGAGGGACGATGACTCGCAAGGAAAGTTCTGAAACGGCCACGGAGGGATGATGACTTGCAAGGAAAGTTCCCAAATGGCCACAGATGGATGACAACCCACAAGGAAAGTTCCCAAATGGCCATAGAAGGATGACAACCTGCAAGTAAAGTTCCCAAACGACCACAAAGGGATGACAGACCATAAGGAAAGTTACCTAACGACCATGGATGGATGACGACCCGCAAGGAAAGTTCTCAAATGGCCACGGAGGGACAGTGACCCACAAGGAAAGTTCCCATGGATAGCAACGGAGTGACGGCGACCCACAAGAAAAGTTCACACGAATGGAAACAAAAGGACAAAAACTTGCAACCAAATAGCCACAGAGGGACGACAACCCATAAGGAAATCTTGCAACTTCACAAAACTTAGTAAATTTGAGATTTTTTAATTTTAGCACTTGTGAAAAGGGTAGAGAGAGTACCAAGACATATTTCCTTAAGATTTGACTCATTTTGAAAAATGCAAAAATTTGGAAGGGGGAAGCTAGAGGGTCACCACCCTTTTAAAATGACAATGAGCACACGACAACCCACACACGACAACCCACAACGAAAGTTCCAAAATGGCCACGAAGGTATGATGACCCTCAAGGAAAGTTCCCAAATGGCCAGGGAGGGACGACAACCAGCAAGGAAAGTTCCCAAATGGCCACAGAGGGATGGTGACCCACAAGGAAAGTTCCCAAATGGCCACAAAGGGACAACGACTTGCAAGGAAAGTTTCCAAATATCCATGAAGGGATGACAACCTGCAAGGAAACTTTTGCAATGTCTAAAAACATGGAAAATTTGATGCAAACCCCTTTAGGCACGTGAAGACATTCATTTGATGGTCCCTAGATGACAAAAACTTGAAGTTTGCACCCATTCCGGAAATGCAAAGACTTGGAAGGGGGAAGCCAGAGGGTTGCCGCCCTTTTGAAAATGGTAATAAGCACACGACGACCTAGAAGGAAAGTTCCCAAACGGCCACAAAGGGATGACGACTTGCAAGGAAATTTCTACAACTTCCTGAAACTTAAAAAAACCTTGGTAGTTCACTTAGGCATCATAGAAACATCCCAAATCTATAGGAAAATTGTCCCCAAAGTCAAAAATGAAGGAAAAAGGGAAGCAAGTGAGCAGGGACCAAGTCAGCAAGAGCAAGGTAAAAGCGGGAAAAAGGGGGGGGACTTTGTTTCTCTTCTTAGATTTGAACATCCTAGGTTAAAATGAATGGTAGGGAGCAACGTTTATAGGCCAATTTTCATTAATGGCATGGATTGATTTATTGGTATGGCGAACCTGGGTTAGGTGAGATGCTGAAACCCATGCTTGTTTGGATGCTTGGTTGAAGCTTAGACAGAGAAACTAAGTGTGGATCCCACCATGCAGGTGGAATTTGGTTGTCAATCACTACTCAATGGAAAAACATGAGCTACAACTCGAAGGAGGTGACTTGCAATTGTGGGTTCGCAAGGCTTGAGGGACACTAGGGTAATGGACAAAGGGAAACCAGCAGGGGCATTTTCGAGAAAGAAAAAAGACTTCAAAAAATTCAGGTGGGAAAATGAATTTGGTCAAGGGGTGTTTGACCATTCTAAGACATGTGACCAACTTAGGCTCAGGGATAGGGGCACATAAAATGAGGCAAAAGCGAAACGACCAATCAGGAGTGAAAATAGGGGGTCCCTGACTTCGGTGGGGCATGTGTGCAAAACATGCACAACATGTTGGAGAGTGAGAAGAAAAATTTGAATTTCATATTGAATGCATATACTAAGAAGAGGAAATCCATGCCATGAAGGAGGAATGAGCATTTTGGAGGTTTGACTAGTATAATATTATTTTTGGGAAAAGAGAAGATTGTTTGGGTCATAATTGTGAGACCCATTCTTAGTAAAATGGTCATAACTTTCTCATACAGTAAAAAAATTAAAAATTTCAAAATGATATGGAAAGCTGGAAACAAGGCACACCAAACCCAAAAACTGTTTTAGAAAATTTTGATGAATGACAAAGCATTGATAGGAAAAAAGTGACGATTTTTCCTGGTGGTTTAATGGAGGTTGTTTTGAGAAACCAATAGTGGTTTCTTCTCACACAATTTATATATATTGATGCTTGCAATTTGGTGAAGGGGGCTTTGATGAGTTGGTCGTTGCATATTCATATGTTGTTGGAATGATGTTGGAATGTTGAGTTACATATTTTTGTATGTGTGAATCCCATGTTGTATGTGAGCATATGAGCTCCATGATCATGTAATTCATTTTCAAATTTAAACTCAATATATGTTGCAAATTTCTCTTCCATTTCTATGTGTTTAAGTTAATTTGTTGCCTTCTTGCATAGACTTGTATGTGTGTTTGTGATTAGATTTGAAAGGGAGTCTCCCTTGTCATTAGTGGTATCATAGCCCGAGGTTCTGAGTGTATAGGCAAAGCACCGAACATGAGGCAGTCTATGCCAAGACCTGGGGGTGAAGTGTGTTTGATGTGTAGACTGATCGTCAAATGTGAGGAAGTCTATACTTGAGAGGTTAAACATTGAGAGTGTGTGACAAGTGTTTGACGAAATGTCAAAGAAGAAAAATAGTATGAAGAAAGATGGTGAGATTGTAGTAAAGGATGAGGAGGAGAAAAGTTCAACAAGGATTAATGAAGTTGCATCAAAAGAGAGTCCTTTGGAGGACATAGAAGAAAAAGAGAGATAATTTATTGATGAAGATTGTAGAAGTAGAGGCTGAGTGAAATGCATTGATTGTAGGTAAAACAAAAGTTACAACAGAAGGAAATGAGGTAAAATTAGATTTTAATGTGAGATTTGATGAGGTTGAGAGGAAAAAAGAAGGTGTGGCAATTGAGGAGGAAAATTTTGTTGCAATAGAGTCAAGTCCTTTGGAGGACGTGAAGACAGTGATGATAGTGAGTAGCGAAGGTGAAAGTATTGCCGTTGAAAGTGAAAGAGTAAAAATTGCAACTATTGAGGATGTTATAGTTAAAAAAAAGTATGCAGTGATGTATGAGGATCCAGTGTTCGATGAGGAACCTGATGAAGACCAAGAATCTCTTGAGGAAGAGATTGTAGAGATAGAGAAGTTGTTTAATGCAACAACAAAGATAGTAGCATTCAACAGTGAAAAAGAGGATGTTGTGATAGAAGAAGTCATCAATGTAAAATCTAATTTTTATGAGTTTTATGATGTTGAATTTATAAGGGATTTGCATTGTGAGATGAGAAAAGAGTTAGAAAATTAAAATGATTGTGAGGATCTAGAGTGGTATATAGTAATGTACTTGCAGGTAGAGGTTATGGAAGAAGCTATAGGGGAGATTTGTTGGAGGTGGTCGATTTGTGGTTGGTCAAAACCCATGAAAGAGAAGATGAGTAGAGAGATTATTTGGAGGAGGATGGTACATGGTGGAAACAAGTCCACAAGAGGAGAGAAGAATGGTAGGCAGAGTTGTTGGAGGAGAGTGAAGCTAGTACCAACAAGATGTTGGAAGAAAAGGAAGAAGAAAAGACTTCATGTGCACTTTAGATAGTGATGAAATTTGTTGCAGATTGCTTGCAATATGAAAGAATGGTTCTACCATTCAACTCTACTTTTGTGAGCCTATTCTCACAAAATTTCTACCTTGGGTGTCTGATGTAGGAGCATCCTGGGGTACGAAGCAATCCTGCACAACCAAAAAATATTTTAAGTTTTATGCTTGTGTTTTATTTTGATTTTTGGCTGCATGTGCAAATTGTTGAAATTTTTAACTCTTCTAGAATAGCAGAATTTGGTGATGGATTGTGAGAAAATTAAATTATTAATTGGTTCATTTTTAAATTGTTTTAAAAAAATTTAATTTTACAAAAAGGAAAATATTACACCCAAGATTGGAGTGGGCATTTAATATGCTCTGCAACTCCACTTTGAAATTTGAATTTGTATTTTGTTGCAAGTTGGGAATGTAGGGCGTTGAGGGAGAGTGGAAATAGTGGGTGGGAGAGTGGGAAGAAAAAAATGAATTTCACATTGAATGCATATGCTAAAAAGAGGAAATCCATGTTAGGAAGGAGTAATGAACATTTTGGAGGTTTGACTGGTATATATTATTTTTGGAAAAAGAGAAAAGATTGTCTAGGTTGTAATTGTTAGACCCAATCTTAGTAAAATGGCTATAACTTTCTCATACGGTAAGAAAATTAAGAATTTCAAAATGATATGGAAAGATGAAAAAAAGGCACACCAAACCCATAAACTATTTTAGAAAATTTGTAAGAATAACATAGCATTGATAGGAAGAAAGTGGAGGCTTTTCCTGGTGATTTAGTGGAGGTTTTTTTGAGAAACCAATAGTGGTTTCTTCTCACACAATTTCTATATATTGATGCTTGCAATTTGGTGAAGGGGGGATTTAGAGAGTTGGTGGTTGCATATCCAAATGCTGCTAGAATGATGTTGGAATGTCGAGTTGCAGATTTTTGTATGTGTGAATCTCATGTTGTATGTGAGCATATGAGCTCCATGATTATGTAATTCATTTTCAGATTTGAACTTAATATATGTTGCAGATCTCTTCCATTTCTATGTGTTTACGTTAATTTTTTTCCTTCTTGCATAGAGTTGTATGTGTGTTTGTGTTTAGATTTGAAAGGGAGAGTCTCCCTTGTCATCATGTCACTTGGAATTAAATCATATTGTTTCTACACAAGAATTCATTGTAATCTAGTATATTATATTAATCCATTTTTCCATTATCAAGCATTTATGCATATTAATAACTCTACAATTAATTCTTTATTGAACAAACTATTTATTGATGGAGTTACTATATGGATGATATTGTATTATTGTACTTGATAAGCTTGGTCATGGGAATTTGGTTGCATGTTTCTTTTCTAGGTTACCCAACACTTTTGCACTAGTACCAGTTGATGATACTTCTCTACATGAGCATCCAAAGATACATTTTATTTCTCTCTTGGAGATGGAAAAATAATTATTGGGAACAATGTTCATTATTTATGGATAAACGTTCTCTTTTTCACAAACTTTGATGCTAGACCATGTGGAGGATAATATGCAACCCAATTCTTGCAATGCTATATTCTTGGTTAATTCTTCACAAGCTAAACACCCAAATACAACTTGAAGACATGAAAAAAAATATTGAACACATTCTAATGCTAATCATCATACTCCATCATAGAGATTGATTCACATAACTATCTAAACTATATGCACATATTAGATAATTTGGGAGACTACCATTGATCTTTCACTACACAACCTTATTTTTGAAGATTACTTCTATTGTAAGTAATTATTTCAACCAAGTGATTAGACATGTATTAAAAAGTTCCACATACAACTTTCAGATATAGTGGCATGAGAAAAATGAGATTAAGATTGTTCGTAGCAATGGTGCTATGAACTATGCATGGTTAGTCTTGAGGAAGGTATATTATTTTCTTTGGTCATCATATCAAGTTCTACATGCAACCAATTTCAACAATAACTTTTTGTGGGGTTATAAAAAGAACTTAGGTTTTGGATAGTGTCAATTTAATATACATATGAGAGTTTCCTTTTTATGGGTCATTATATGTAGTTTATCAAAGGAAAGAAAAAATGAAAAATAAAAAAAATGAAAAAAATGATGGAAAAAAGCAATAAATTCTAACAATGAAAGCCTTCAGGCATTGTTAGACAACTACAATTTGAAACTACTTTCTAGCGGATTGTAGTTGAAAAAAATAAAATTCTCAATAGTCACTTATTGTTATCAAATTTAAAAAAATAAAAGAAAGAAAAATATAAGTATTTGTGGGCTAATCATTTTTTAGGTACACTCGATTTGAGTGTCTATTGCATCTCTTTTAGCTCACTTGTGTAGTTATGTTCTAGTCGTAGTCAAGATGGCTTTGATCATCTATAGCAAGTGAATTACTATACATTCAATTGAGGTGTTATCAAAAGTGACATCAACCACCACCAGTATGATCCATGATGCTTTAGTGGGACAAAGATCTTTCATGTGTTTCACTTCTTCTCACTTGTGTTTGATGAAGGGTACTCCCCTTACAATATAAAACTTACAAAAACAATAGATAATGGCACAAACAAAATGCAAGAAGGAAAGCAAATATTTCTATTATCACTAAAATGAAAAAGAAATTACAACATTATATTTTCCATCACATGGGCTTTTTGATTACATAAATCTATAAATTTGCAAATTAGAGCCACCATCTACTCTACTCTAGCCTCCTCTTTGTAGCCTCCCCTTACATCCTTTATTTGGAAGGTGTAACCACCCTAGAATCTTCTGGAAAGTGTAACCACCCTATAATCTTCTAGAAAGTGTAACTTCCTCAAGAAGATATTTTGAAATTTTATTAATTTTGGTATTACAACTTCATGGGATCATAACTTTTGATCCGATTGTTAGATTTTCTATTATAACACCTTTTTGGAAATGTCTTGAGAAATCTTGTGCCAAGGCCAACTACTTTTGTTTCCCACCAATTTTCAGGCCCATCCGGATCCTCTAAGTGCCTCAAAATTGACCTAGAAGATTTTACTAGGATTTTCAAAAATTAAAATTTTAATCTCTCAAATGACAAATGTTACAAAAGTGATTTCTTCGCCATTGGCTTCAATTTACCATTCTGGAGGTTTGTGTAAGATTTCATGTCCAACTGTGCATAAATGCAAACTTACAAAAATAGTAACCCTACCAAATTTAACCCTTATTGAAAAGAAACGACATTTTTTTTTGGGTGATGCAAGATTGCTCTTACACTTGGATGCTCCTGCATCAGTGTTGCAAATTTTGGTTCCTTCCTTGTAGGATGTTTAGAGTTGCTAAGTTACTTTGGCTACAAGACCTTGGCATACATTTCCATGCAAACTGGTAAACCAAACTATTTTATTTTTTAACTTTATTAATATTTTTTATTATAGTTTAATCATATCAAGCAACATTCACACCAATCTCCTCCTTGTTTCTGGAGGATGGTAAAACCTTTAAGTTGGGGGACCTGTACACCATAGAATGTACTTAGTTCATTTGTTTCCATTATCTAATTTTATAATTATCCCTGATTATCCTGTCATAATATCCATTATCATATGAACTTGTCCATAATTATTCCTACCACCTATCTTTTCACCAATTTCTTTTAGCTCATGAATGTGGAGATAAATATTCTACAAACATTGGGTTTCCTCTAAGAATTGTATTATATTATTCCAAAGTTGTGCATCTAAAACCATAGGTGTTGCTCCACTAAAATAATTTTGTGGTACCTTTTATATATAGAAGTTAAAAAATGAAAAAAAAAAGAAAAAAGAAAGAAAAAGGAAATAAAGAAAAAAAATTAAAGTTGGGGGTATGCATATTCAACAAAAAAGAGAAATTACAAGTTGATAGTGAAAATTGAAGGAGACATAATCAAGCATGAGCTATAATATTCAAGGATAAAGAAGGCATAAAATACCAAGCATTACAAAAGTTTAAAATCCTTTCAGTGATAAAGATTGTACAAGGACATGCAATATGTTAACTTGGAGGGAAAGATGAGACATTTATGATTCATTTTATTCCATATTTTAGTATTTTTTATATACCTTACTACCCACCTTCATATTCTATTTTCATATCATATCATGATTTTTCCACCATTATGTTGCATATGATTAGTATAAATAAGGGTTATTTTAAAATTATTTTTATATAAAATAAATATTAGATTATATCTACTAACTTTTGTTGTCATTTAGCCTTGAAAAATAAATATTGTAGCATGCTATTGGAGGAGGAGAAAACAAACTTCCTTTAGCCTGTGAATATACTTGACAACAAATAATTTTAACAATTAATCTATTGTTAAGTAATTATTTGTTGTTTTAACAATTAGTTATCTTGTTATAACAAATTGTGACTTATTTTTATACTCACATGACATGAAATAGTATGTATTATTTAATGTTACAACTAATAAAGTTTTGATGGATGTCTAAACCAAGAAAATTATTATTCTCATGGGGAAAAAAACTCCTATATTTATGGCTAGCTTTATTCCAACCTACAAGCCATAAATAATGCCACAAGAGATGAAAATAAAATAGCAGAAAATTATATAAAATAGAGTTGTAGAAATATAATAAGGAGGGTAATAATGTATGAATAATGCTAGAAATATAATGCAACAACAATGTAATAGGGCAAAAAAAGTGCAGAAAATAATACATAATTGTGAATGGCAATGTTAGACCTGCACAAACACAAAGAACAATCACACAATTAGTCCATTATGCAAGCTAAATCAACATTCCCCATGGAATTCATTTGAAATGCACATAAACAAGAAATAAGTGAAGAACACAACAAGAAAGCTATTAAATCCTATTGAATGCAAACAAATTCTCAATCCCATGGGGGAATTGGTGCCATTTTGATGTGGAAAATGGCCCTTTCCCAATCCCTTGTAAGATTCAATGATGATTTGATGGAGATGTGATGTTTCCTTGGTGAAATTCCTGCATAACCTAGCTATGAAGATGTGAAAATGGATGAACAATGGATGAGAAAATTCAAAATCTCAAGATAATGTCTTTGCATGAAGTTGTGGATCCCAAATCCAAATGAGAGAATCTTATTTATAGATGTGAAAGATGGAGGATGAGGCAAAATGGACGAATATGGGACAAAAGACCAACCAATAGCATGAAGCCACTTGTCAACATGTGAGTGGACAAAGGTGGAACACATTTTGGTGAATGTGCAATTAAATGCAATTAGGTGGAATTTCAAAATGGATGAAATGACGAGTTGGAGGGAGGAGAAAATGAAGTTAATGCCACTTGGCTCAAGGAAAAAGGACATGTAAGAGGTTTAAATGCCTTGTTGGATGTACAAACCCTTTTGGAGGGATTTTTTAAACTTGGAGAATATTCTCTTTTGGATGCTTTTTCGAAAGTAATTGAAGATTTAATAAATCAATTGAAATGATTTTCATGAGCAAGTTACAAAAGCTAGAGGTTTTGAGTGATTAAGACTCACATTAATCAGGATTCAATTAACTTAAAAGGAGATTAGTTGATTTGACCATTTTGAGTTAGACTTTTGGATTAATTTAAATCAAAATGAGAAGAAAATGAATTAGACTTAATTAAAAAAAGATTTTGATTTATTTAATTAAAGAAGATGGTGTTAGATTAAATCAAATAAAGAATAATTTATTTAATTTAATGGAATTCCTTTAGAGATTTAATTAAATAAAATGAATTATTTAATTAAAGAGAGACTATATAAGCTAATTAAATAAAATGATTTATTTAATTAGCATGAGATAATGACTTATTTAGATAAAGATGATTTATTTAATTAAGAGATGAAATGTGATGAATTTAATCAAATACGAATTATTTGATTAAATGGTTAGCAAAGGAGATGATTTAGGATGAAGCAGTGTTAGTAAAATCAGGATCAAGTGTATAAGATTAATTGGTACATTTTCCATGTCTACATTTCCCCCCTCTTTGAAGCAATGTACCCGCTGCGTTGGTTCAAAGAATAAACTCGCAATGATCAAGATTCAAAATTTTCTCAATTTTTTTAAATGCCCCATTGTTGCCTCGTCGAGAAGAAACATGTTGATATACTGCCCTTTGAGAGATTGGACGAAAATTTCAATTTTTGGGTGATCTCGCAAAAAAGGAGGACAAGGTGCCCGACGGGTCCAAAAAGGGTCCAGGATGCCAAGAACGTGAAAAAATGATGCAAAACAATCTTTGATTAGGTGAAAACAAGATTGGGAGTCCAAAACCCTAGGTGGACGGCTAAACAGGGTAAAAAAACCCTAACTTTCAAGCTTAAATAGGCCTTGAGGGGCCACTTCCAATTCATTTGCACACCTAGCCTTTGGGGATTCTTGCATTTTGAGGTCTAAGCACTGATCGAGATGGCACAACATGTGCTTCCATGACACATTTCCAAGTGCGTTCGAGTGTACTAGTGGCTACCAGGCACAAGACTAGCGGTATGTCATTTTTTCCCGACCTTGTTTTTTGATTTTTGAGCACATTAATTAGGGTCCAAAGCTCAACCAAGTCAAGTGATGCTATTTGGCGCCACTGAAAACCTTAAATCGGTGCCATATGGACTCAAAGTGCACTGCTAGTGTGAGTTGTGATATGGCGGTCTAGTTTAGAGATTAGGGCTTAGGTGTTAAAGTCCGCTGCACTTGCAAATTGCACCACGATGATGCAATTTGGAGTTTAGGTTTAGGGGTCAAATAAGCACGCAGTAAAATTATGCTGTAATGATGGAGTTTGGAGTTTAGAGGGTTCCAACAACACAATTTGGAACTTTCAAACAACAACGAATATGCAAATAGTGACACACTTTATTTTTTCAAGTGCGTAAACTCCAAGCATAATCTCTATTTTTTACGAAACTTGACGCGGTGAATTTTCTAATGTAGGAAATGGATCCAGTCCATTCATGAGAGCACATGTCCTCAATTCTGATCAGATTGATGCAAGATCCCCCTTTACATGAGCTACTTCAGGAGCACTTGGGAGCGATTGGACTCTGGTACATTGTATATGCCCCGGCCATCCGGACATCATTGGTGGAGTGCTAGCACAATGAGATGTCCTCGTTTCACTTCCCCACAGGTGAGGCAATAGTGACCTTGGAGGATGTGTGGTGCATTATTCATTTTCCTATCCATGGAGAGCGAGTCATTTATGATGTGGATGCAGGAATAGAGGCCTGCAATGATGTCATGGGCCTGGATGATATCATTTTCTTTGAGGGATAGATCGAGCTAGAGTGATACATAGGTCAAGTATCATGTTTCTGATTGATTGTAGTCATGATCATTTTAGGACTTGTGGCACACCAGATCAGTGTGGGTGGTACTTTAGCCCGGGATGGGGTCTTGCCTAGGAGTAGATGCTCTGATGGAGAGAGTACTTTTCATGGGGGCCAATGATGATGGCCTCCCTCTACCATGATCTTCATGAGTTTGCATACTACGATAGCAAGGCTATCAGAGCAGGGGTCACACTATTGCATATCTGGGCCTTGGAGCACATTGTAGTGCTTCGCCCATGAGTCACACCCATCAACATGGAGCCAGATGACCCAGTCATTTGGAGATATAGGGGTTGATTATCATTCACACATACAAGGGAAGATGACATCTGAAATTGGTGGAGGGTCATCGACGAGATGATAATTTTTACTTGGAGGCCTTGGCTCGACATGCCCGCCTGATATGACAATGTTCAATAGTTGTTCTTCGCCAGGCAAGACCGTTTGATGCAGGGTAGAGAGCACATGATGATAGAGCGGTATCTTCTAGACATAGTTGCTTGATAGTTTGGAGAGACTCAGGATCATCCTTATGACCATTATTTGGTGATATTTGCATGTACTATGAGGGAGACCACCTGGGGTTTCCAATTCTAGTTGAGGATGCGGTTGATAATTTTTGATAGCTAGTGGCCAAACCATGGCCATACGATCAGGGGTCAACAAATGCAAGGGTTACACAAGCATAAAAAGATTGGTTTCATCCTCCAGTGAGATTGATAGTACTCAGTGCATAGATACTGTGGAGGAGACCTCGAGGCTGATCAGTAGGGTGGGGGTGGGCTGGTGTGAGGAGGAAAGGAGATGAGGATGGTGATAGAGATGGCGACGAGGGAAGAGGAGGCAGAGGAGGAGGTGGGACACCTTTGTGACAGCTAGAGCAACAACCTGAGCAACACAGGGATTAGAGGGATGCCCTTAGAGACATGCATCAAGATTAGCCCAGGGATGGTCACCAGGACTAGGATAGGTAGCAAGACCCACCGAGAGATGGTCACCAGGACCAACCACCAGTCTAGCCACCACCGTAGCTAGACTTGAGGGATAAACATATTTTATAGTTACAAGCTTAGATATAGGTGCTCACCGTAGAGAGGGACTAGGCGAGACAATAGGTCCTAGCCCTGATAGCCGAGTGAGATCAGGCCATCCAGTAGTGGCAGGCTGTTGAGCTACAGACAATGTAAGAGATAGGCTGACGAAAACAATTGGAGATTATGGTTGCATCCTCTTCCAGGAGCACAGTGTCCATGTGGGTGTATCGAGAGGCCATACAAGAGGGCGAGTATTATCGGGTGCATTACCACTAGGGAGTTCCTTGAGCAACATGAGTTCCTGATTATTCATAACAGACTGGATACAGGCCTCAAGAGGATCACGGGGAGAGGCCAGGTGGCGAGGGGAGCAACCAACAGGGCTAGCTCATTTTTTGTCAAAGACTCTATTCGTTTGAGATCCACGAGTTCATTTTTGATAGCCCCATGGGCGATTGTATTATACTGATTGATACACATAGACATCTAATCCTAATTCATGTACCATGATAGTTGTATTATTATTTTGATAATATATGAGATGATATGGTTTGATCCGATATGATGTGTTCTATCTTATTTATGCATGATGGATGGATGCATTTTATTTTCTATATGTGATGCGTGTATGCTTTTTATCCTATGTGATGCAATGCAATGTATGTTTCTATATGATGTTATGATGTGATGCAATGATTTATAGATGCATTTCTTTTTTAGTATCTTTTCTATGCACTTTTTATGATGATGTATGATATGCAAATGGTTTAAAATGCTTAGACTAATAGATGCATATTATGCACTGATGGATGATGATGAATGTATGAGATGCAATGATATATTATTTTCTTTTTCAATATCTTTCTTATGTATGATGCGTATATGGATGACATGATGAGGCTCATGATATGATGTGATGATGCTTTTATAATGATTCCCATGTGATTATGTGATGTATATGATATGATGCAAATGGATGATATATACGTGATGTTTATATGATTATGTTGTATATGATATGCCTATGTGATGATTCTTTTATGTTTATGTAATGAATGCAAATGTATGGTTTATAAGATGCTTAGAATAACCAATCTATATTATGCAATAATGAAATGCAATGCATGTGAGATGATCAATGTTTCCTATATGATATGGTATGATATGCATTTTGTGGATGCAGGATGGACGCAATAGTGATGATTTTGATTAAATTTCATGGTACCATGTTAGCGTGAAGAGAAGCAAGAAGAAATAAGAAAATACAAGTCAAAAGATGATGATGATGATGATTTTCTTACCACGGATTGGGACTTTAAAAGGGCCACTTACCTTATGTTTGATAATACACATAGGCACGATGCATCAAGGTATAAAGAACTAGGATGGTGTTGCACCTAGTGTGATGGACTTTGACTTGACAATCAGATAGGAGTACTCCTATTCACACCTGACATATGAAAAATTATTCAAAATGTAGTTTTTATATTCCAAACATCTCAAACCAAAACATAGGAAGGAAAGCCTTCCTATGTGGTCATCAAGACACTTAAAACATCCTCCATACACCTAAACAAAACACTCATGACCAAGGTTATATTACAAGAATATCCAACAAGCACAACAGATAAAAAGATAATGATCATTTCCCCATTCCTTTCTCTCTAAATCCTTTTGTTTGGACATCATCAAGAGGTCATTGACATGAGCGCAATAAGATAAGCCAAAAGACAAAGATAAAGTAAACAAACAAGCTAATGTTCTTCAATACCACTAGCCAAGACTAAACTATGGTGATGCCTGATGTTGATGTCCATTGTAGGAATGATGCATCCTAGGACATGATGTTACCAGATGATTGATTTGGGACTGATTGGATGATAGACTATTAATACAAAGAGTTGACCAACTTTTTTACTTACTGACCTAGACTTGAGACCTTGACGTTTGAGTTTTCACCTTTAACCTACTAGACTTGTTTCCGACTGTTTCATCGAAGGTTGAGGATGACTATTGTTTATTATGAGTGATGTTTATTTCAAGTGAAAGCGAGATGGGACAGATGGATTTTTCAAATATTTGGATGTTTTTGATGTTTTTGAAATATTTTGAGGTTGTTTTTGGTATTTTCAAGATTTTGCAAATGTTTTGATTTTCAAATTTCCAATGTTTTGGGATTTTATGAGATTTTGACCAAGAGACTAACCTAAATACCTATCCTAGGGGCCTCAAGGGCTGATCAACAGTTTAGCCTTGCCTACATTATACACACACATACCGTGTATTTCAACTGGCACACACTTGATTATTGATGAGATATGAACAAATAGATTGCCAATTTATTCTAGTAGACTCCTAAAGGACTGACCTAAGTGTCCCGGGGGATGATCAAAGATCAACCTTGCCTACGTTCAAAGCTCAGAAATGACGTAGTTTGACAAAACAACTCTATTTTTGATATTTTGATCAAATTTTTGACTTGTTTTTGGATTTTGATATGTTTTGAATGTTTTTGGATTTTATGATTTTATTAATGTTTTGGGATTTTTTATTTTTATTTTTTGATTTAGGGAAGACTTCAAGAATATACACAAATCCGATCTAATGAGAACATGCCCCCAACATGTTGCAATAGGATACTTCGATACGGGCATGACAAACTGACCCTAAGAATGGGCTAAGTAGTACTAGGAGGGATCATGATGCAAACATAGGATCAAGCTATGATGTAGATGTGGATGGGTGATGGATGGAGATGTGGAATGCGATGTATAATGGAAGCGTAATGGATGGATGATGCAGAATGAGTCATGGAGGTCCTGGTGGATGGAAAGTGCTTATTTACACAAGGTGTCTATTTTCCAGGTTTTCACCAAGGTACTTGCCCAAAGCGCCACCAAAGTGGTTTTCACTAGAGGACAATTTTTTTCTTTGCTATTTTTAATTCATTTTCTATTTTTTTTGGATTTTTATGTTTTTTTAATTTTTTTGCTGTCACCAAAATGCCTGTTTGCCAGGTTATCATCAAAGTGACCATTTTTTAGGACATTTTCTAATTTTTTTGTATTTTTGGTTTCATGCTTTGAAAGATTAGGCATAAATTTTTTTGAGATAGGAGCTATTCATGGGCTCTCGTAGAGGTTCCCCTTTAGGTGTTGATAATTGATATGCCCTTAACTTATAGCTTGCCATGATGATGAAGGGTCCCAACCAATTGGGTTCAAATTTTCCCTTGCCATCTGTATTTGGAACGTTCTTCTAATTCTCCTTGAGCACAAGTTCCCCAACTTGGAAGGTCCGACTCCTGATCTTCTTGTTATAACTTCGCTTGAGTCAGTTCTGATACACTTGCAAATGGTTTAAGACATCCATACACTGCTCATCTAGTAGTTCCAGCTCATTCAGTCATGATACCTAGTATTCTTCATCTGTGACGAGATTCTACAATGATATTCTTAGTGACGAGAGCTTGATCTCAATGGGTAATATGGCTTATGATCTGTAGACTAGGGAGAAGGGGGTGGCACCTTTTGGTGTGCAGATACTTGTTCGATAGGCCCATAGGGTAGAATTTAGCTACAAATTCCAGTCATGACCAGTGTCATTGATCATCTTTTTGAGGATCTTTAGGATGGTCTTATTTGTAGCCTCAATTTGGCTGTTTCCTTGGGCGTAGTATGAAGTGGAAAAGTGATGTTGGATTTTGAAATTCTAGCATAGTTTGTGAAAATCCTAATTCTTGAAAGGTGTCCCATTATTTGAGATAATGGCTTGAGGGACACCATAACGAAAAATTAAGTATTTCAAGATGAACTTTGATATTTGCTTTCCTATGATGTAGGTCATGGGGATGGCTTCCACCCACTTGGTGAAGTACTTAGTGGTAGTGATGATGAACTTATGTCCATTGGATGAGGCGGAGGTAATTTTTCCAATGAGATCAAGCCCCCACTGTGAAAAGGGCCAAGGTGTGACAATCGGGTGAAGCTCTTAGGCCGATGCATGGATGAGGTCCCCATGCTGTTGACATTGTAGACACCTTATGACATAATTGTGTGCTTCTCTTTCCATTGTAGGCCAATAGTACCCCGTCCTCAGCAATTTCTTGGCCAAGGTCATACCGCTTGAATGTGAACCACATATTCCATTATGTACCTTGGTTAAGGTAGTTAATTCCTTCTTATTGTTTAAGCAATGTAACAGGGTCCCTTGAATGCTTCTATGGTATAGGGTATCTCCTAGGATGACAAAATGGGATGAATTTTTGACAAAGGCTCTTTTGAGGTTCGGGGTTATGTTGATTGGGAGGACTCCTATTCTTAGATAAGTGTATATATCATGGTACCAGGGATCACCGGGACCAATGATTTTGCACACAAATTCAGACTTTAGTACCTTGAATGCAGGCACGAGAAGATGCTCTACGAGGAATTATTGCTTTGGGATGTTGCGTGGGATTTCTAGGAGTGGTCTGATTGTAGCCATTGCATCTGCTGCTCTGTTATTTTCTCTTGGTAGTTGCTCAAATGTGATAGCAATGAAGAAATCCTTGAGGCTTTCCACCAATTTCTTGTATGGAGTTAGCTTGTTGTCCTTTGTTTGATACTCATTGTTGACTTGGTTGATTATGAGTTGTGAGTCTCTGTATACCTTGAGTGCCATGATCTGCCACTGCACAACAATTCTTAGCCCTATGACAAGAGCTTCATATTCTGCTATGTTATTTGTACAAGGGAATGACAACTTGTATGATTTTGGAATGCAATCCCCTTATGGAGTGATGAAGAAGATCCCTGCTTCTGACCAATGTTGCGTGTAAGATCCATCAAAGTACATTTTCTAGTGATCCACCACACTAAGGTTGAAGATTGATTTGTCAGGGAATTTTGATACAAGTGGGTTCTTTGCATATATTGGTGCTTTTTCTAGTTGATCTGCAATTTCTTGTCCCTTTATGACCTTGGATTCCACATACTCAATATCATGCTCTATCACAATCATAACCCACTTTGTTGTCCACCCTGTAAGTGTTGCTTTGGAATGGAAGTACTTAAGGGGGTCTATCTTTGTGATAAGCTTTATCTGATGGGCTAGCATGTAATGTCTGAAGTTTTGTGCTACAAATACAACTAATAGACATGATTTATCAATGGATGTGTAGTTCAATTCATGTTCCACCATAGTTCTATTGATATAATAGATAACTCTCTTTTCCATTTTCATCATGCTGTGCTAAGAGAGCGTTGAGAGCTGCCACTGTTGCTGATATGTATAAGATCAAAGGTTTGCCTAGAATTGGCTTCATGAGGACTGGCATCGTGAGTAAGTATTCCTTGATCTTGTTGAAGGTGTGATCACACTTTTCATCCCAATTGTATGCTACCCCCTTGTGGAGTAGATGAGAGTAGGGGACAACCTTGTCTGCTATTTGTGCTATGAATTGGTGGATGGATTGGAGTCTTCCTTGTAGGCCTCTAAGTTGTTTCAATGTTTTTGGTGCCTCCATTTTGAGAATTTCCTTGACCTTAGTAGGATCTATCTCAATCCCTCTCATAGACATGATATACCTAAGGAGCTTCCCTAACTGTACTTTGAAGAAACACTTCTTTGGGTTGAGTCTAACTTTATATTCCTCTAACCTATCAAAGATGGAGCCCAATGCGGCTATGTGATCTCATCTTTTCTTTGAATTAGCCAATATATCATCCACATAATCTTCCATAGTTTTATGGATCATGTCATGAAAGATCAGTGTCATGGCCCTCTGATAGGTAGCTCTTGCATTCTTCAACCCGAATGGAATCATATTCTAGCTATATGTCCCCCATGTGAAAGTGAAGGACATTTTGTGTAGGTCTTCTTTAGCTATCATGATTTGGTTGTAGCCTAAGAACCCATCCATTAGTGATAGCATCTCATGTCCTACTATCATATCCACAATCATTTCAATGTTCGAAAGTGGAAAGTCATCCTTGGGACATGCCTTGTTGAGGTCTCTAAAATCTATGCATATGCGAATGCCCCCAGTGGGCTTTGAAATAGGTACAAGGTTTGAGACCCATTCTGGATAATCTATCGGCTGTATGAACCCTGCATCTAGGAGCTTTTGCAATTCCATTTTGACCAATAATGCTATCTAGGGATTCATCTTCTTGAGTTTTTGTCTGAATGGATTTGCTTTGAGGTATACAACTAGGTGATGAACCACAACCTCTGGATCAATCCCAACTATGTCGGAATAGGTCCATGCAAAGTTCATCTTTCTTTCTTCTTTCAGGAACACAACTAGAAGTTCCTGTTCTTTTGTAAGAAGTGATTCTACATAGAATGTTATGAGTGGTAGCTCCTTTGTTCCCAAGTTGACTAGATTGCACCTCTCAGCTAATACTACTGACTTGTCTTGATGAATTGCACTGAGAGGAAGATTGAATCCTTCATCCTCTGACGCCTTAGAGAGGTTTTAACCATTGGATACATCTTTTATTTTACTATTTTCGGGTCAGAGGGTGCCACAGTGTGGTTTTCACTTAAAGACCTAGAGATTATTCTCATATTTTCACTTTTGTGACTGAAGAATTCAATCATTTCCTCGTAATAAGCCTGTGTGTCCAGTATGATGTCAAACCCAACTTTGTGATCTATGTATGGTACCCCGTATCCTATAATCCCATGATTTTTGAGAGTGCCTCATCATCTTGAAAAGTGTAGAGAATTGGTGGTCCCCGTTGGTTGTAATTAATGAGCTAAGGGTAGACTAGGTTTATTTCATGGGTTTGATGGTCTGATTCAAAAGACAAGGTACTAATCATGAGTAGGGATGAATCTTCAAAAAACATAGGCAAGTCAGTTATGGGATCCTCATCACTACTACACACATCAGTTATGTCAAAGGTAAAGTTTTCTAAGGGTAGACCTCTGGTAATTGAAGGGCGACTACTGATAGCTGAGGGGGAGTTTTAACCTTTCTAACTAAGGAACCTTTGCCAAGTATGGTCACCTTCAGAGGGTTACATCCGAGGCCAAGATTTCTCATATAATTCTCTGAAATGAAAGGTACTATAAGTCCATTGTCATTTTGTCCAAGCTTCTTGTTTTTGTCATAGCCCATACCAAGCATCATTTGTAATCCTTTGCTGCTCTCATCCATGAGAAGATCAAGCACGGGCCTTTCATCTTGATATAGAAGACTAGATATGTCTCTTTCATCTACTATTTCCTGACTTAGATCCCCCCAATTTCTAAATCTAGAAGGGTTTGCTTTGAAGGTATGGGATGATGTTTCAGCTGGTTGGGGTTGCCCGTGAGTCCTAGGAGATTGAGGTAACTCTCCTATGATGAAAGCACTTTTCTTCATTCTATAATCCTAGACTCGTTTGATGAGAAACTTAGAATACTTTCATTTAAAACATTTTATGTTTAAAAGACTTGTTATTTTTGTTAATTGACATGACTGGTGCTAGATTATAGATTAACATATTTAATTATTTTGCTTTATGTTTAGCTAAATTAGTGGATATATTTGAAGTAATGGTTTATGTTAATTGCATTACTTTATGATGATATTGGATGAGATAATTATGCTGCATTGATCTTTTACTACCATAATTGTTATCCTTTTCTTAAGAGTTTTGAACAGGGTATTTTAAAGATTGATGATATGGTTAAAATCCCTATTTAATCATGATGAATGACTACACCATAGATGGGATTTGCTGGATGATGAGTCACTCAAGTCCAAATCGACTTCTTTATAGTTGGTTATAGAACTTCTACTTCTAGGGCCAATCTGGCATAGTTCTCTTTAGTCATACTTCAATTTTGTTTTAGTTTTGTTGTAATCTTTAGTTTGGTCACCTTAAGCCTTGGCAGTTAATGCCATGTTAGAAATCTAATAAGGGTATTGTTATAAATATCCATGTTTCGGTTTTAGTTAAGAGTTAGATAATTTCAATCAAATTTTTGTAATTCAACAACAATACTTTGTTCTGCGTTCTACTTTTGATCTATGGGAATGAAAGCATGAAGTTAATTCAATCACTGTGTTAAGGGATCTTACCTAAGGAAGATCAAGGCCCGCTCAACCTTTGGAATGATCTTGTGTTGGTATTTTATTAAGTTATGCTATTTCTGATTCATTAGTATTAAATCTGAAGTAGATGTTAATTCTGGAATGTTAAGTTGTTAAATCATTTTCTAACTTAGTGAATGTTAATTTTGGATAGTTACTTTTGCTCGAATTACCTTTCAAGTTTTGGTTTATTATGGTTAGATTAAGTTGTTGGAATCATTATAAGGTTTATCAGATTAATTGGATTTAGATGCTATTCAAAGTATTTAAGTTTGGTGTTTATTAAGTTTCATTAGAAGCGATGATAGGAACTTATGGAAAGACGAAGTTGGAGTTTGTTGAAAATATGTTCATGGAGATTAGTCTTTATTTTTTCTAGAGTAATTGTCATTTCCTCTCAATTCATTTATGTTCTTAATTAGTCAGTTTAATTTCCAACAATTAATTATGGATTTATTTTAAAAGAAAAATAGAATTAATTTGGATTTCATGTTTTAGATTAAGGATTAAAGTAATCATTAGTTGTCTCCATGAATCGATCTAAATCAAGTTCAATAAAGTCAGAAATAGGTCAACAAAATTTTAAATTAGAAAATAGGATATAATTAAATCTTAAGAATTAGTCGCTACAGTTCAACTCCTAAGAGCTCCTCAAGAGCTCTTGAAAGCTCTTGAAAGCTCCTGAAGTAGGAAAATTGATACCTAAAGTCACTGTTTACAATGCAAAACCCCTCCAAAGAATCCATGACAACTATTCTTATCGCATATTGCTATGAGACACACCCGGTCAGATAAATAATTGATTAAATGATGCAAGTTGTGACATTAATGACCTTTCCCATCATCTTTGGCACCGTTACCAGGGATAGGTGTCATTAGGGAAGGGAGAAAATTAGTTTGGCATCCTTTTAGATTTAGAAGTTCCTCAAGAAATATTTGTCTCTCAAAACCCCTCCAAAATACCAGCTCTAAAGAGAAACTCCCTTATCTATTTCAAAATATCCTTAGTTGGAGGACCATCACTCCAAGTCCTAGCAAAGGATATTTCTATAAGGAAATAATTGATGGATTATTGATTGCAAGAGGTGTAGAATACAATGAAGAGATCTTATCTTCATTACAAAAGCTTGCAAGGAAGCGACTTAATTGGAGACCTTCAAAATCCAAGAATGGCTCCCCAATCAAATATTTGAAGTCAAAGGAGGGTTGCCCAATCAAATATTTGAAGAACAATGAGTTGTTTCTAGTCATGCATGCAACATATCAGAAGGAAGGATTACAAGATCTCTCCAATCAACCTATGTATTTGCTAGAATCATAAATCATGAAGAAGGTTTCCACTAGAAAGGAAGTTGAAGCATTGAGTTTCAAAATTTTTGTCATCTTCTTTTCATTCTCTTCTCTCATAAAATTCAATGCATGGAAACATACTTTGAGAAAGGGAAGATATTTTTCATAACCAGTTAATGGTTATGTGTAACCTCTCTACATCATTAAGTAGAGTAGGTTAGGGTATATTTTATTTTTGCAAATAAGTTCTTTTCATATGCTATTTCCTCTTCTCTTAGGTTGTAAGCATGTAATTTTCTATGCAAGTTTCTGCTCTAAAAACTTGTGGCAGATATTTTGGCATTATAGATGACTGGTTAGTGTAGCAAAAATAATGATGAAGCAATCTGAGTTGGTATTCAATGTAGAAGATTAGGTTGCAACTCTCAAAAGTTGAAGAAATTATTTGCATGCAGCATGGAGAAAGTCAACTACAACTCATGCAAGATGGTTGCATGGAAAACTAAGATAAATCAAGTATTTACTATATATTATTTTACTCTTATTCAACTTAAAGTTCTTTCATTTTACTCAATCCACTCAAAAGAAGAAGAAGAAAAACATCTAAAAGCAGTTCTAAGATTTAAGGAGCAATTTGAACCTATCTAGAGCTATTTTGGAACTATTCTGGAGCTGTTTTGGAGCCTTCAGGAGCTTCAGTAGCTCTCAGGATCTCTTTAGGAGCTTTCAAGAGCTACCCAGAAGAACTACTAAAAAATGATGAATTTATTAAATTTGAAGGCTCATTATGAGTTGCAGAGGGACCTGCAACATTTTAGGTGTGGAGGAAATGATGAGACCATATATTGTCTCATCATTTCCCCTACACCTAAAATGTTGTAGGTCCCTCTGCAACTCATAATGAGCCTTCAAATTTAATAAATTCATCATTTTTTAGTAGTTCCTCTGGGTAGCTCCTGAAAGATCTTAAGAGCTCTTGAAGGCTCCTAAAGCTCTCGAAGGCTTCTTAAGGCTCCAAAACAACTCCATAACAATTCCAAAATAGCTCTAGATAGGTTCAAATTGCTCCTTAAATCTTAGAATTACTTTTAGATATTTAATGAACAAGGCTATAGTAGGTGGAAGCATTATCAGATGGTTACTATTACTACAAGAATTTGATGTAACTATCATTGATAAGCCTAGAAAAGACAATGTTGTTGCTGAATTTCTTTCAAGAATTGTTTCACAGGATAATCAAGAACTAGTGGATGATACATTTCCAGATGAACATCTATTTGCTATATCAATTCATCCACCATGGTTTGCTAATTTGGAAAATTACCTTGTAATAGGAAAATGTCCAAGTCACTTCAGTTAGAAACAAAAAAAGAGGTTAATTCGTGAAAGTTCTAGATTTCAGTGGATTAATGCTCTTTTATTTAAATTGTGCCCTGACCATGTTTTACCAAATGTGTATCTGAGTTAGATGTTTATGATGTAGTACATGCCTGCCATCATGAGCCTAAAGGAGGACATTATTCAGTAGTGAGAATAGTTCACAAAATCTTAGGAGCTGGCTACTTTTAGTCATCAATGACAAAGAATGTTTCATTCTTTGTCAAACATTATGATGAATTCCAAAGGATGGGAAGACCCACACCAACCATGGAGATGTCGTTTCAGCCACAAATAGCTCTAGAACCATTTGAAAAATGGGGCATCAATTTTGTGGGACCAGTAGATCCACCTTCAAAAGGGAAAGGATACATCCTTGTTTGTACCGATTATGCAAAAAAATGGGCTAAGGTGAAGGAATTACCAGCAACAAAAGAAGGTAAAGTTGCAAATTTTTTGTACAAGCAAATTCTCCAAAGATTTGGTGCACCAAGAGAGATTGTTTCAGACTAGGGACAGCAATTTGTATCATCAATGATGGAAGTATTTTTGCAGAGATACCAAATAACTCACAAAAAATATTTTCCATATCACCCTCAGGCGAATGGACAAGTGGAGGTCACAAATAGAGAGTTAAAGAATATTATGACAAAAACAATTTCTTTAAGGAAAACAGACTAGGTAGATAGGCTAGATGAAGCAGTATGGGCCTAGAATACCACATGGAAAACAACTGGGTTTTTCCCATATTATGGGAAGAAGCCAGTAATGCCAATAGAATTTGAGTTAAAAACATTGAAAACAACAGTAGAAATTGGAATTGATTTACGTGAATACGAGAAAAGTAGAATTTTGTAGCTTAATAGACTTGATGAAATGAGAATGGAGGCACTTCAGCATACAGAGGTGATTCAAAAGAAAAGGAAGGAATGCAATGATAAAAATATTGATGGGGTAATTGTAATCCTCATCATTTAATTTATCAATCCAAGGTGGTGTCCATGGCTGTTTGCAAGAGAGAAAGTAGAAAACTTGCTTGACAATCTATTCTATAGTCTATTCTACTTGCATGAAATAAATCCTATTTGCATGAAAGAGAAATAATATAAGGAACACTTGCATGAATTTAAAAGACTCAACTACTTCAAAATTTCTAGAAATGAAAAGCTTTCTTGGATTCAAATTTAATCTAGAAATTTGGAATTACATTGCTGGAAAATGAAACTAGATCTATCCTATTTCCTCAGGTTGAAACAAGTTTTTCTAATCCCCTCCCTTTGATCAAATGATTACACTGTATTTATAGAATTCATATTCTATATCTATCCAACCAATCCACTAAGAATGTTGATCCAAGATCCTATTTTTGAGGGGTCGTTTACAAAACTTTTGAAAAATTGAAGTTGCTGTCCTCCATCATGCCACTTTTGTCTTAGTCATTTTTTGATACATACTACTCCTTCCTTGCTACAAATCATGAAAAATTCTCAAAAGGGTTTTTAGATCTTCAAATATACTTTCCAGATCATTTTGAATTTTTGAATTTATTTTAGAAACGAGGGAGATATCATTGTTTTATCGAGACTGCATTTTTGACAATTTCTAAACGCCTGATTTTTAGGAAGTCTTCTATTTTCCACGTGAATGAAGGGATTTTTCTCCTTTTTGCTTGCCCAAATCATTGATCATTAACATGAATAACATGCTATAATCATGCAACAACATCTGAGTGATGTGGTAACTTGAGTTATCTTTGGTGGAAGAAGGAATCATGAAATGTAATAATTGTGAGAGATCTTTGAACTCAACATGAAACAAATACTCATCCCATTAATTTAGGAATGACTAATGCTCCATGATTTTACATGAATGTAGGAGTGTGTTTGGAGTCTTCTATATATTCTCATTATTTCTTCAAATCCTTCTAAAGCTTTTAGGAGTTAACTGCCTCAAGTGTGTAGAGCTCTCTCCTACAAGTGTCTATGAAGCTTCTTCTTACTATGAGTTATTTAATAACTCATTTATCTACATTTTATCATTTTAAACACTTCATGGAGACATATTAGAGGAAATTTGGATCACATTTAATTACTAAAAATAAATCAAACATTTACTTTATATTTTACTTTAAACAAGCTAAAGAACTTTCAATCATTACTCAAATCCATTTTAACACTAATGCATTAGGAAGAAATAGATGATTTTCTTTGATAAAATATGAGACAATATATGGTCTCATCACATATTGTGTCTAGACAGTTCAAAACAGGAGATTGGGCATTGTTATTTGACTCCAGATTTGAAGAATTTAAGGGAAAGTTTCATACAAGATGGTTAGGACCCTATGAGATAAATCAAATATTTGAAAATGGAGTTGTCCAATTAGTACCAATTGATGGAGAAAAGAGAGTTATGCTAGTGAATGGTCATCGTTTGAAAACATATCATAAGCCTACATCAAAGGAAGAATTTTTAGATGATCTACAACATAGAATTGAACATTTTCTCATGGAAGATATTTCTTCCATGAGAGAAGGTATTTAAACCTTTGGTGAAGGCATGAATAAATAGGGTAAATTGAAAACCAACAAATGGCAGTTTGCTTTCGAAAAAAAATAAATTGATGACTGAAAACTAGAAATGGCGGTCTATCTAAGTTAACTTCTCAAAGCTCCTGAAGACTAAAGACTCTGAAGACTCCGTTTTGCTCAATAACTCCTAAAAAGCTCCTGAAGACTCCTGAAGTTCCAAGCTCCTGAGAGCTCCTGAAGACTCCTGATGAACTTCTGAAGGCTCCTAAAGAACTCAGGCTCAAAATAAATTAAGGTGCACATTTAATGTGGATATTATTTCTGAATATTATTTTCTAAGGTAGTTAGACTAATTTAAAATAGGTAAATATTTATAAATTTAGCATCTCCACCATACTGTTAATTAATAATAGTAATAAATAACTTTTAATCATTTCAAAAAGTGGCGGATGGTTGATGTAAGGAATGATGTGACATTGGATGATGTTAGTCAATAATAATAGACCTTTTCATGATTCGGCTGTCATTTCAAAAATCCTCCCAAGTTCATATTGACATGTGTAAAGAACACCGCCAACCTTGAGAATTAAATTGCAAACTTCATGTTGTGGCGTGTGAATCGTCTGGGGCAGTAAAGGAAATTAATGTAGAAAGTTAATTGCACGCCATCTCATTTTCAAATTGGCTACTCCCAAATCAAGAAAAAATCATTCCATATTTTTGGTAAGTAATTCAGTCAGCCAGTTGAAGTCTGCCAGTGAAGTCCGCCATTGTAGAAGTCTGCCATTATTGACTGAGAAAGATGGGGGACAAGAGAAATGCTAAGCCTGAGAACTTCAATCTTGATTCATAAACCAAAAGATTGCTAGAAGAAGTTGGGTGGCTGAATTTTATAATGTAGTATGAAGGTTTCTAACTAGAAATGGTTGTGGAATTTGTAAGAAAATTTCATGTGAATGTCACCAGAGTAAGGGGAGAGATAATTGAAGTCACTCCAAAAATTGTAAGTGAAATTTCTGAAATCCCAGTTGAGGGAAAACTGGTTAACAAAGTCGTGTTAAATTTGAGAAATTGGTGGTTGTATTTCACCAGGAGCCAAAAAGAAGGCTAAAAATTCAAATGCATAAAGGAGACTAGCGCAAAATAGCTCATAACGATTTGGATGAGCCATGGAGAACTATTGTGACGTGGCTCATGAAATTCTTCACCTGCGAAGGACAATATGGCACGATATTGGGTCTAGGAATGCAACTATTAATACATTTGATGTATGGTTAGACAAAACCTTATGCTAGGATAAATCTGCCAGTGTTTTTGTTTCAACAAATTTCTTCCATGATTTTGAGAGTAAAGGCTAGGGGGGAATCTTCTATGAAATACCAGGGATTAATACATTTTATAATTAAACACCATTTCTTAAAAAAAGAAACTGGGAAGTAGGGTTGGTTAGAATTTTTGTCTGCGCCTATACAAAAGAAAAAAAGGAAACCCACAAGGGGACCCGCAGCTAAAAAGATAAGAATGGAAAAAGGAGAATCTTCCAAGAAAAGGAGAAAAAGAAAATTACAAGAAACATCTAGGGTAACCCATACTAGTTCAGAAAAGAAAAGGAAAGAAGTACATGAGGAAAGCCCTAGCCATGTTGAGACCACAGTGCCCACCCTTGAAGAAACACCTATAGTTCAAACCCCTATTTCAGAAAGTCAAAAAGAAACTGTTGTAGGCCATGAAGAAACCAGTACACCAGTACAATCTCTTGAGCGGCCTCAAACTCCCCCTGAAAGACCTCCTATTTTTGAAATCCATGACTCTGCTGAAGAGTCTAAAGCACAATCTGAAGAGGAAGAAGCATCAGAGGAATTTGAAGAAGAGGAAACCATGAGATCCCCTACACCTTCTCCGAATTTTGAGCAAAGAAAAGGAAAAGGACTATTAATTGAAGAAGAAGAATCCCATGAAAAATTGAATGAAGAGGAGTTAGAAATTGAAGAATTATTGAGGGCTATGAAAATATTCCTGATTAAAAGCTGAATTGGAACAAGAAAGGAAAAACATGCAATTCCTTGAGGAGAAATTGAGAAGAAAAGAAGAAGAATTACAACAATCTTTCAAAAAAACTCAGGAAATGGAAAGGCAAATTGTACAAAGTGAAGCAAAGTTTAGAGAGAAATTGAGTAAAACAGAGGATGCCCTATAACAAGCTAGTGTACAAGCATTAGAAAATGTAGAAGAAATTTCAAAATTAAAAGAAGAATTGCAACAAAAGGAAGAGAAATTAAAACAACAATCTATGTGGTTTTATGCACAAGAAGCCTCTACTTCCACAACTCCACCACAATACCTTTCTCTGCCTTCCATTCCATCAGAAATTCCTCCTTTAGCCCAACCTAGATATCTCTCATTGACAACCTTGAAATTTAAGGAAGAAAATAAAGTGTTGAAAGAGCAGGTAAAAAAGTTAGAAAAAGAAAAAAATGAGATTAAAAGGAGACTTGAGCAAGCAGCAGAAATTAGTTCTATGATGCTTTCCATGAGAAGAGCAGTTGGGATGTATGCTTTGTTTCGTAGAGAAAGGTTTCTAGAATGGAAGCTGAATCAATTAATCTTAGGAAGAAGCCTGGATTATCATAATGATAAAGGTTTTATGTAGGACTACTTTAATAGCCACCCTAACATTCAAAATCTAATGTGTGAGTTTTTCCAGTATGGATTTTTAATGGGAGACAATGATGACTCTATGTTAAATATTTATATTGGTGAGCTTCAAATTAGATCATTTGTCTCTTTAATGCAAAATTAGATAGAATGGTCAAGTAGAATGGACAAATATAAGGAGGCTCAGAGAAGGTATGGGTTACCAATGAGACCCAAAATACCTCATGCTAGAAAATATATCACATTAGTACAATCGGTGGTAAGACTCAATCAAGTTAATCCTCTTTATGTTTCAAACTTGCTTGATAGTATTGCTACATTCCAAAATATTGAGGGAACACTTCCCCCATTAGCACTACATTCCTGTGAGGAAAGGTATCAACTCATTCTTGAAATAGTTAGAAGAAGGGAGCCAACAAGTCCAAACAATATCAATTGGAGTTTGATTAGAGTCAGACATGTCATCACCTTGATCCAGCAACAAAAAGAATTTTGGGTCGGCATGAGATTTAGAATGCTGATAATCATTATGCTTGAACCAAAGCTCAAAGAAACATCAAATGTACCTGATGGAGTGTTAAGACCATGGTTTGAAAAGCTAAGGAAAAACCATGGATTTGCACTCAATAGTAGATTACCAGACTAGTACAAGGAAGGAGTGTTTGACTGCTACATTTGGATGGAGGCACTGAACAAGGAAAAAGAGAACACCATAATTCTTGATGAGGAACCATGAGGACATGGTCCAAAACAAGTGTGAAAGAAATGATGATAGACTTAGAGTACTTTCATTTAAAACATTTTATGTTTAAAAGACTTGTTATTTTTGTTAATTGACATGACTGGTGGTAGATTATAGATTAACATATTTATTTATTTTTCTTTATGTTTAACTAAATTAGTGGATATATTTGAAGTAATGGTTTATGTTAATTGCATTACTTTATTATGATATTGGATGAGATAATTATGCTGCATTGATCTTTTACTACCATAATTGTTATCCTTTTCTTAAGGTTTTGAACAAGGTATTTTAAAGATTGATGATATGGTTAAACTCTCTGTTTAATCATGATGATTGACTATGCCATAGATGGGCCCTACTGGATGATGAGTCACTCAAGTCCAAATTGACTTCTTTATAGTCGGTTATGGAACTTCTACTTCCAGCGCCAATCTACCATAGTTCTCTTTAGTCATACTTTAGTTTTGTTTTAGTTTTGTTGTAATATTTAGTTTGGTCACCTTAAGTATTGGCAGTTAACGCCATGCTAGAAATCTAATAGGGATATTGTTATAAATATCCATGTTTTGGTTTTAGTTAAGAGTTAGATAATTTCAATCAAATTTCTATAATTCAACAACAATACTTTGTTCTGCATTCTACTTTTGATCTATTGGAATGAAAGCAAGAAGTTAATTCAATCACTGTGTTAAGGGATCTTACCTAAGGAAAAGAAGGGCCCACTCAACCTTTGGAACACTCTTGTGTTGGTATTTTGTTAAGTTATGCTATTTCTGATTCATTAGTATTAAATCTGAAGTAGATGTTAATTTTGGAATGTTAAGTTGTTAAATCATTTTTTGACTTAGTGAATGTTAATTCTGGATAGTTACTTCTGCTTGAATTACCTTTCAAGTTTTGATTTATTATGGTTAGATTAAGTTGTTGGAATCATTACAAGGATTATCAGATTAATTAGATTTAGATGTTGTTCAAAGTAGTTAAGTTTGGTGTTTATTAAGTTTCATTAGAAGTGATGATAGGAACTTATGGAAAGATGAAGTTGAATTTTGTTGAAAATCTATTCATGGACATTAGTCTTTATGTTTTCTAGAGTAATCATCATTTCCTCACAATTCATTTATGTTCTTCATTAGTGTTTAATTTCTAGTAATTAATTATGGATTTTTTTTAAAAGTAAAATAGAATTAATTTGGATTTCATGTTTTAGATTAAGGATTAAAATAATCATTAGTCATCTCCATGAATTGGTCAAAATCAAGTTCAATAAAGTTTGAAATAGGTCAAAAAAAATTTAAATTTGAAAATAGGATAGAATTAAACCTTAAGAATTAGTCGCTACAATTCAGCTCCTGAAAGATCCTGAAGTAGGAAAATCAATACCTAAAGTCACTATTTATAGTACAAAACCCCCCCAAAGAATCCATGACAACTATCCTTATCGCATATTGCTCTTAGACACCCCTGATTCGATAAATAATTGATTAAATGATGCAAGTTGTGACATCAATGACCTTGCCCATCACTGTTGTCTTGGACAATGACCTTGATTTCAAAGATATCAGGAATGACGGGTGTATTTGTCTCAGAAGTGGAGGCCAAGGTAGCTAGGTCTACATATGGAGTTGTAGGGCCTTCATCATTCTTTGGGACTTGGGGGATTTTATAGTATTTTTCTTCTAGATTTTTGTAGTAAGCAAAGGGCTGAGGATCATCATAGACCGTGACCTCTTGATTTTGATATGAGAATTTGACACACTGGTGGAAGGTAGATGCAACTGCTTGCATTTGATGGATCCATGGATGCCCCAGGAGAATGTTATGAGGAAAATCAAGGTCAAGGACCTAGCATGTGGTTTCCATAATGGTTGGCCCTACTTGAATAGGGAGCTGAATAGTGCCCTAAGACACTCTTTCCTGATCATCATATGATTTGATTGTGATGCCTTTACCCTTTTTGATGGCATCCTTTGAGAATCCTAGATTCTTTATTATTTTGAAGGAACAAATGTTTAGACTTGCAGCCCCATCCACCAAGATGCTTTTGACTTTGTTTTTATGAACCAAGACTTCAAGGTGGAGTGCATGATTGCGAGATGGTTGGGTGGGAAAGTCCTTATCAGAGAATGTTAGGAGGCTTGAGGTGGTGATTTTTCCGACCATATCTTGGAACTGGTTAGCATCAAGATGCACAAAGATGGTGGATGAAGCCAATGCTTCTTCTCGGATTTTTCTATGTGCTGGCGATATCTTCAGCAACTCCATGATGGAGATTTGAGCTGGGTTTCTTTTTAGTTGGTCTAGGAAATTGTAGCCATTAGGAACAAATCTCATATTTGAGGTGGATGCTCTAGGTGGTTGTGATGGTCCAACAATGGTGAATTTTCTGCCACATGTGGTGACTCCACAATCAACTTTGAATCCTTTGATGCTAACAACTGTGCCCATTTATTCTAGGGACGTGACAACATGATCATACACATGGTTCACATTGGCATATTTTTTTTTTCCACGATTGTTCCCTTGGTTATGATCCGACATCGAATTTATGTATATTTTTAGGTCCTGATTTCTAGCTGGTTGCTCAACATTTATGATCTTGTCATCAATGAGGTCTTGGATTATATTTTTCAACCTCATGCAACAGGCTATTGTGTGCCCCTTGATTTTGTGGAAATCACAAAGGTGATTCTCATTGTACCACGGTGGTTTCACTTGGGGTTCCTGATAGTTCTCATAAGTGGGAATTTTGATGAGATTTTTATTTATTAGTTTCTTCATGACTACTTCAATTGGTTCCCAAGGGCAGTGTACTTTCATTTGGGGGGATATTTGTTTCATGGAGGTGGTCCCCCTTGATTATTCAGATTGTTGACTTGATTGTCTAGTGGTTGTGATACCACATTGGTTTGCATGTTGTTTCAATTATTGTTTTATGGTTGTTGGTAGGTTTGGGTGTTTTGTTTGGGAGCATTGATTATGACCTTGGCATCCACCACACCATCATTGGTGACATTTTTGTTCCTAGCCCATGTGCGCGGTTTCTCATTATAGCTGGTGGATGGGTGATTGCCTTGATTTTCTTGATATGTAGGTGTTCCCCCTTATGCAATAAGGGCTCATTCAATGCTGAGCACCTTGGGGATTGGTTGGTCATAAGTGGTGATACATTGTACCTTAAGATGAAACACCAAGGTTTTCTCAAGATTGGTAATGATGATACAAACTTGTTCTTCCGGCATGGCCCATTTTGCTCCTATTGGCCTTGGATTGCCATCTTTGCAAGAAGGAAGCGAATGATTCTCCCTTAGCTTGTTTAAGCATAGATAGTTCCTCTAGACTAACATCCATACTGATATTGAAGGTGTAGTTTTTTATGAATGCGTCTACAATCTCTTGGAACTTTTTGATGCCAAGAGGAAGGCAAGAGAACCACTCTATGGTGGGACCAACCAAACTTCAAGGAAATAGCTGCATCGGATATGTATTGTCATATGTGCCCTCCATGCAATGTACTTGAAATTCCCTGATGTGATCTTCAAGGTTTCCCATCCCATGATATTTGTTGAACTTAGGGATTTCAAACCCTTTGGGGAATGGTACCATAGCAAGGATCTTGTTGAACGAATAGGGACACAAGTTGCTCGGTGTCTTTTTTGTTTTCCCTAATTGGAGATCGAGCACTTGCTACGAGAGCAATTTGATCTGCACTATCATGTTATCTTGTAGATTAGGGGATGGAGTAAATGTGTTTTGAAGTGGTCGATGTGTTTGAGTGATGGGTGGAGTGTTGGGTATGTTGGTGGGAGTTTGTTGCAAGCTTTGCTGTGTGATCAAGGCTTGTTGTTGTGCCAACAACGCTTGTTGTTGGTCTTGCTGCTATTGTGCCAACGACGCTTGTTGTTGGTCTTGCTACTATTGTGCCAACAACACTTGTTGTTGGTCTTGATGTTGCTGTGTGATAGGGTAGGATTAGATGAGACACTCATTGTCCCATGCTCTGGGTCTCACCTTGGAAAACCCTTCGGTGTCACTCTCCACCTTCTTAACCTATAGGCCCTAATGCTTGTTAGGCACCCCTGGTTCTCCTGGCCAACCCTACTATCATCTGCATTCTCCTAACCAAGCCAATCTTGGTGTTCTTTCTCTCATTCTCTCCTTAGCCCTTATTCTATGTAAAGACTAGCTATCTCTCAAATGCTTCACTAACTTGATGCAAGGGTGTGGGATGACTTGCAAAGCCTCAAAACCATTCCTCTAGGGTTTAAGATCAATCACCAATCACCATTTCTCCATCGCTCACTCGAAACCCTCTCCTAGGGTTTAAGAAGGGCTACTAGCCCTTGAGCCCCAATTAGGCCTCCTAACCCGAGAAAGTAGGCTTAAAATCCAAATCTTCCAAAGAACATCACAAACTCCCAAAAAGGACCCTGGTTCAGTTTCCTACCTCTCCAAGATTTTTGAGGTTTTGGGCCTTCTCAGGCCGTACACAGGCGTAACCCTATTTTTGTAGGAATTAGGGCTTTTTAGGCCTTTTCTTGACCTTCACAGTGAACTGTTTGCTTATTACAACCACCAAACGGATTGGTGAAATCTCTTGGTACCTGCCAAGCCTTTGTAAGGCCTCCTACAACCATCACACACCTTGGTTTACCAGGGAATGGTCACCCCTACAACCTTAGTGCTCTGATCTCCTTAACTGTTCTAACCGGGCACTATCAAGCTCGCCTAGTAATAGTCTTCCACCATGGTTTCCTGCCTCTTTAAGACTCCTAGACCTATCCTATTTATAGGCATGGAGCTTACCCTCATTTCCCAAAGTCTATACACTAGGTATTGAGGAAAACAAAGGTCTAAGACTCCATTATTTATAGCTTGCTGGACTGATCAGAATTTGAAAAGAAACAAAACTAACTAAAAGAAAAGCTATAAAATGTTGAGACAAGCTAATTAATGACTACACAAAGCTTGTAAGACAATTATCACACGTTCCAAACACTACTCACAACCTGGAACTCTCCATTAACATAGTAAAAGAATTACAAATTTTTTTTGCAAGAACTTCAATGTTTTTTCATATGAACAGTAAACCCAAACAAATACAATGCTTTTTCCAACTCTCATTCCAGTTTGAGGACTACCTTTTAAAAGCTTCCAAGGTGGTTACCTCTGCATTGGTCAGACTTAACCACCACAATAGGCCAAAATTGCACAAATGCAACATTTTTGACTTTATTTCTAGCTCCTAGAGAATGCTATTAGAACAAGTTGAGAAATTCATCCAATCTACCTTGAAATACTAAACCACATTACTTCTAACATATCCTAGCACTTCTAACACAAGACTAGATTGTCAACATGACCTTGAAGTATTAAAACTCAAAATTGCTTCCTAGGCTTCCAAAATTGCCTAGTGTTTCCCAATGTTACCTTGGTGCTCCTGCACCACTGTGCCAACAACGCTTGTTGTTGGTTGTGTTGTTGTTGGGCTAGTAATGCTACTTCTTGCTGCACTTGGTACTATTGCAGGGCTTGTTGATATGCTTTTTGTTGGACTGCTTGCAATTTTGCCTGGTATTGAGCTTGTGCTTGCTGAGCTTGGTATTGGGCTTGTGCCTAAGCCTGCGCTTGTGCTTGAGATTGCACTTGTGTAGCTTGTACATCTTGTACAACTTGTGTGGCTTGAGCAACTTGCATAGCTTTGGTAGCTTGGGCAGCTTCTTGTTGTTGTAATAAGGCTTGGGCTTGAGAAACTTGTGCTTATTGTGCTTGTTGTGCAGCTTGAGCGGCTTGTGTTTGCGCTTGCTGGGAAGCTTGTGTAGCTTGTTGATTTTGAATTTTTTGAAGTTCCTTTTGACAAGTAGCCTATTGAGGTGCTTGCAACGTGATGCTATATGGGTTTTCCATGTTTTATTTTGGAGTGGTGGTGGTGGATTTAGAATTGTGTTTGTTGTTGTGATGAGTAGTGTCATTGTATTGATGATGGGGATTTGTGTGGTAGATGGTGCAATTGATATGCTTTGTCCTTGAGAGACCATGTTTATGGATGGTGTTGTGATTGCTTGGGTTGCTTGGATGGTTGCCATATGTTGTTGCAATATCGATGGAAAGATTGGAGGATTTGGTACAATATTTTGATTTATGATTGGAGGGTTGTTTTGATTTTGATTGAGTGGTGGTAAAGGAGGTAGCCCCAAACCAAGGGGTGGTGTGGATGTTAATGGAAAGGGTGGAAGTGGTGGAAAAATGGGTGGTGTACTCCTTTGAGGAAATGATGAAGATGAGGAGTCAAAGATGCCCCCTAGTCCAAATATCCCACCTCCTCCTTACAAAGTCATAGGGAGAGAGGTTTGTGTGTTGAGAGGATATGCAGGTGTTGCGTGAAAATATGATGATGGGTCATTGGGGTCTTGAAAGGTGAGCAGAACATGTGGGTGTAACAGATTCAATGGGACAGATTGACCCAAGATAGTGTTCGCCCCCAAATCTTGGTTATTCACAAGAGGGTGTGTTTGTAGTGCATGGAGCAATGAGCTCCCCTTGTTAACAATTGGTTGAGTTGGAGCAATGAATGATGTGATTTGTGGGATGCTTTGAGTGTTTCTTTGAAATGGAGGTGTGGATGAGATTGGGGGCATAATCCCAAGAGGCTTCTCCAAAATAGTGCTTACATCATAATCATAAGGGAGTTTAGCCCCTTCTTTTTCCAGTTCAAGCGCGTATTGGGAGGGATTGAGCCTCATCATGGTATTGACAATTCAGTGAGTTTCGGGATTTTGGACCATCTCGATGATTTCATCTTGTGTCATCCCTAGGACATTATTGGTGATTTCTTCCACTTGACCTTCCTCTTGAGGATTTTGTGATGATAGAGGAAGATTAGGTAGGCAATTTTTGGATCCAACAGGATTGATTTCAGAAGTGGTTTGACTTAACTCACTTGAAGTTTATGTTTCTTTGTTAGTTTCCATGTTCTTCTTGTGTTGAGATCTAGTTTGAACCATAAAATAGGGATCAATTTTCAAGAATGTAAGAGATGAACCTCTAATTCTTTAGATTGATCTAATTTTTAGGTACAAAACATAAAGTCTAAGTTACTAAGGATCAAAAGGGCAGTGATGAGATGATGAGATATGAATGATTGGTGAATGATTGGAACTCTTACGAAATCTTGAAGAGGATACTAAACTTTAGGACTTTGGTTTTGATGTTTGATTTGGTTTTGGATTTTGATTTTGGATTGATTTGATTTGATTTTGATTTTGATTGGATTTGGTTTGGATAATGAACTCATAAACTCTAAGAGGTTGGATGTTGTCGTAGAGTGAACTTAACCACAAGATGATAATTTGACTAAGCATGCAAAGAAGGATTCATCTACACACACATAGTTGAAAACAAGATGATTTGGAGTTTGATTCAAGGATTTTTTCAAGATTTCCAAGAGTTGTTGGTGAGGTGATTTTTGATTTTGATGTTTGAAGGATGGATGAAAGTGTTTTGATTTTGATCCTAAGAGACTTAGAGAGACTTTGTTTACTAGAACAAGGTGTTGAAGAACATGCTAATACCTCCTATGTGAGATACTCAAACCTTTGAAAGAGACTTGTATTTTGACAATAGTAAAATGAATACAAATTTGGATTGTTCCTTGATGCATGTTTGTAAAAGTTGAAAGTCAATATTTCTCTAAACTTGTAAAGCGTAGACAACCTTTTCTTGTGAGATTTTTGACTAAGACCTTTTGACTTTGGTTTTTGGATTTTGATCTTTTGGGAAATAATTTGAAAGAGCACATGTGTGAGGTCCAATTGTTTCTTTTCTTTGCTTAGTGAGTTCTTTTTACCACAAACAATTCTTGATTAGGTTTTCAAACTAAATGTCCAATGTTCCAATTTCTTCTCATCCCACAAGGTCCATTATGTGGAAATCAAGGAAATTATTGCAAAGGTTCCCTATTGTTGATTTTAGTGAGCAAATGGAGATATAAATTCAAATGATTAGAAGCCTCTAAGGATAGAATCCCTAGGGAAAGCAATAACACTTGAATTTTGTCAAAGGTATTTGCTTCCTACAGGGTTTGAAATTTGATGATCATGTTGAATGCTTGTTTTCCAATGTTTAAGATCCAAGAAAAGTGTTTTGATTCCAAGAAAATGCACAACCCTATGGATAAAAAGGAAATATTTGTTGAATTCCCACTTGGATAAATCTAGCTATGCCTACCCTTAGCGAATGATTAGATTCTTGACCACATAGACTCCCCCTTACAGTGCACTCACTTCTCGGGTTAGCTAAGCATCAGTACCCATGGAACTCCCATGGATTACTTCTCATATCTACTAAGAGCTGTAAAAATGTGGGATGGCTTCAAAACGATTGTTCTTACATCAACAAATAGATTAAGGATTTGGGCCTTCTAAACAAGAGGTTCTAGTATAAGCATTCCGTTTGTGGGGGATCATCCATACGGAAAGAGACCATTGTTACCCTTCTTGTTGGAACAATCCTCATGATACTTGAACTTTCCTCAAGTACCCACACTTATATACAGGTTGTAAGTCACTTAGCTTTAGCGTGTTCCTGGTTGGGTCGTTCCCTAGGGTGATTACTTTTTCCCACTAGGTAGGCCCTCTAAGGATAAACAAAAGCAAGAAAGCACATTCGTAGTTCAATCAATCTTTGTTGAGAAACAAAGAGAGAACACACACGATATACTCCACTCACACTCGCAAGATTTTGTTCAATATTAAGAATCCAAATTGAAGTATGAAGGCAATCACTTATACAACTTAATATCACAAAAAATATTTTGATTCTCAAGATCACTGTGAGGCACGAGAGAAGCGCATATGTCTTTTATATGATATTACTTATGATAAGAGATTACAAAACATAAAACATGTTCATTTTAATCCCTCAAAGAAATGAATTGGATTCTTTTTAAACACCAAAGGAAATGTGAGATTTGCTTGTTCAATTGTTAAGCCTTAAAAAAAATCTAGTAAGTTGCCTAAGGTTCTTTTAAATCCCTTTTGTGTTGTTCCTTTTAAACCCAAATTGAAATCTATTGAGTCGTAAAAACTTGAAGCAACAAAATCCTTAGATTTGGATTTATAATTGTTTCCAAAAAAGTGTTTAAAAACACTTGATACAATACATAAATGATGTCATAATAAAAATTCTTCCTTGCTCCTTCCTTGCCTCCACCTACAAAACCAAGGAATACAGAGACAACAAACAGGTTAACAGTCCAAACTAATCAAAGACAAAAATCACATGTCAAAATAACTTGAAATTTAACCTTTTACCCCACCCCAGCGGTGCAAACCACATATGCGTCATAGTTTAGAGGAGTTAGCGGTACTATATGGCACTGCTGGGACTGATAGCGATGGATTGTGCAAAATCCAGTGAGTGTGATTGCAGCGCTATTTTGACCAACAACAAATTTTGGAGTTTGGATGGCTGGTCGATGGGAAAATGGCCAAGCATCGTAGTTTGAAATTTAAATTTCTTGGAGGGAATGGCTCAACATCGCGGTTTGGAGTTTGTGAACGTCGCTATATGGCATCGCTAGACTGCTTGCGGCATAGTTTCTTTGTCAGTGGTGCTATTTTCTTGTAGACACGAAACTCAACAAAAAATAGCAAAATTTATCAAGAAAATGTGTTAATTTCTTCAAATAAGCCCTCCTTCTAGTGCCAAAATGTGAATGGTGATGTTATACTTGCACAAACACAAAGAAAAATCACACAATTAGTCTATTATGCAAGCTAAATCAACATTCCCCATGAAATTCATTTGAAATGCAAATAAACAAGAAATAAGTGAAGAACACAATAAGAAAGCTATTAAATCCTATCTAATGCAAACAAACTGTCAATCCCATGGAGGAATTGGTGCCATTTTGATGTGGAAAATGGCCCTTTCCCAACCCCTTGTAAGATTCAATGATGATTTGATGGAGATTTGATGTTTCCTTGGTGAAATTCCTGCATAACTTAGCTATGAAGATGTGAAAATGGATGAACAATGGATGGAAAAATTCAAAATCTCAAGATAATGTCTTTGCATGAAGTTGTGGATCCCAAATCCAAATGAGAGACTCTTATTTATAGATGTGAAAGATGGAGGATGAGAAAAAAATGGATGAATGTGGGACAAAAGACCAACCAATTGCATGAAGCCACTTGTTAACATGTGAGTGGAAAAAGTTGGAGCACATTTTGGTGAATGTGCAATTAAATGCAATTAGGCGGAATTTCAAAATGGATGAAATGACAAGTTGGAGGGAGGAGAAAATGAAGTTAATGCCACTTGGCTCAAGGAAAAAGGTCATGTAAGAGGTTTAAATGCCTTGTTGGATGTACAAACCCTTTTGGAGGGATTTTTCAAACTTGGAGAATATTCCCTTTTAGATGCCTTTTTGAAAGTAATTGAAGATTTAATAAATCAATTGAAATGATTTTCATGAGCAAGTTGCAAAAGCTATAGGATTTGAGTGATTAAGACTACCATTAATCAAGATTTGATTAACTTAAAAGGAGATTAGTTGATTTGGCCATTTTGACTTAGACTTTTGGATTAATTTAAATCAAAATGAGAAGAAAATGAATTAGACTTAATTAAAAAAAGATTTTGATTTATTTAATTAAAGAAGATGGTGTTAGATTAAATCAAATAAAGATTAATTTATTTAATTTAATGGAACGACTTTAGAAATTTAATTAAATAAAATGAATTATTTAATTAAAGAGAGACTATAGAAGCTAATTAAATAAAATGATTTATTTGATTAACATGAGATAATGACTTAATTAGATAAAGATGATTTATTTAATTAAGAGATGAAATGTGATGAATTTAATCAAATAAAAATTATTCGATTAAATGGTTAGAAAAGGAGATGATCCAGGACGAAGCGATGTTAGTAAAATCAAGATTAGGAGTATAAGATCAATTGGTACATTTTCTTTGTCTACAATAATATTTTTCATGAAAATATAATATATGGAGTTGATGGTTTGAGGATTAATTAGCATTTCTACAGTCACCTCATGGAATGGGAGGAGGGCACACTCCTAGAAAATGATGGCGATATTATTTTATATTTTATTTATTTTCAATATGTATGTTATCATTTTATTTTATGATCATGTGATTAAATTACAAATTACAAATTATATTTTTGATGTATGAAGATGATATTTTAGATTTATTTAGTCATTTATTTTTATGATAAATCAACTTAAATTAGTTTTAGTAGCAATTTGTTTCAACATCATATAGTTTTAGAAATTTGTATAGTCCCTATAACAGACTACGTAGTTTAATAGTCTTCATAGTTCCTATAGAAGATAGTTCCAACAACCTGGATGGTTTCTATAGTAGAATTGCTTTTAATTTGTGTATAAATTTTAATTTTAATTTTTTTTTCATTAGAATATTTGCATTTCATCCACACTCATCTCACTACTTGAAACCCTTGCACATATAGCCATGATTCCTTTTGTAATTTTATGCCCCTGGATTGACATGTAAACCAAATTGAAAATTTATTATTAAAGATTAAATCTATTTTATATTATATCCCATGTTTTTCCTATCAAGAATCATAATTTTGAGATAGTAAACTTTGAATTCTTATATTTTATGGAGTTGTGAATCAAAACAAATCTAATGCTTGGAACTTGGGTTGATGAAAAATTAGTTAAATTCAAGTCACAAAATGGAATAGGGATTTGGAACTTAGGTTGACTTAAGTTATGGAATGAGATAGGGATTTGGAACCTGGTTCCATGTCCCAAAGGAAGTTTGATCCCAAAAGGATCTAGGTTGATATTTTAAATTGTGAGGTCATAAATCAAAAGGGAACACAAAATTAGAAATTGGTTCCATGTCCTAAGAGAAGTTTGGGTCCCACTTGATATAGTGGATTTTAGAATTAATGGGGAATGCTAACTAGATTAAGGGATTTGGGAGGTGGAATAAAATGGGAACTTAAAACATGGTTTCAAGTTGAAATGGGGGTCTAACATCCAAAAATTAGCATTAATGACATGGGGTTAGAGGGTAGAGTGGAACATGAACCTAACATTTTAGGTTGTAGTTTCTAGTAGGATCAAAGGTTTGTTAATAACACATAGGATTTCGGAGGGACAAGTACATGGTGTTATATAGAGAGGGGGAAAAAATAAGGATTTGGAACAAACTTCCAAATATAGGTTGAATTTGAGGTCTAATAAGATGCAGTGCCCCTTCTAGTTGCAACTTTTTGATGTGAGATTGATGTTTTAGCTTCACCATTTCCTTGTGAGTTTGTTTTGGTTCTATTCTTGCTTTGAATGGTTTGTATGAACCACCACATGTTTGAGATGAAGTTCCTCAACATGTCGGTTTTTGGAATTTGTATGTTCATATGCCTAGCTTATTGGTATGCTTTAGTTCTTAGAGATGCACATTATTTATGTAGTGATTAAATGTGAACTTGATTATTGATGTTCAAAATAAATAATTAATATAATGGATGTTACATTTATACTTTATTCTATTGTACCCCATTGGGTGATTGTGTTGTGCTTCGACTACATATACATTGAACAGGTTCCCTCAATGTGCATTGAGTGGTTATAGGTAGAGGGTTATTTCTCCACCTGGCTACAGAAGTTTGAGTTATTCCCCAACAATGGTTAAATTAGGGATGTCACATTAGGTCTCCCTATCTGTAACGCCCCGCCAAGCAAACCCCAAAGGACTATTTATAACTAATAATTATAGCACAATTTAAAAAAAAAAGTAAAACTAACATACAATGTCAATTAACATACAACACTTATAATGAAAACTATACATACACATCATATAACTAGTCCTTTGGGGTAATATGACTACATTACTTGCGAAACTTCCTAACATAATCCCAATTCCAAATGGTGATTAACTAATCACAAGTATACATCTTAAACTATTATATTACACAAATGATAAGCATCCATATGAGAACACATGATAATACCAAGAAAACATATACATGATATTTATTATATGAATTTACATCATTACAAAGATTATAACAATACATCTTTACTTCCCAACATAAATGAGAAGGATACACCAATTACATATGTGGTACCACTAAAATGAATATAATACATAACACCAATACTATCTTCAAAATTGGTGAAGCTCTAGAATTAACTGCAAATGGTACAACTCCATGCATCATGAACTTCGACTGGGAACCCAATGGAGTGCATAGAACATTCCACCCAACTATGTGGACCCTAAGAACCACCCCCTATGCTAGGAGATGACAATAAGGACCCACAACATAAAATAGTCAAGCAAACAAGGCTAACAAGACTCCGCAACAAATGCAACAACAAAACAAGAAACAACCGCTTCTAGAGGTACATGAACAACAAGGGGAAAACAAGCAATGCTTACAAGGCTGCTAAAGGGAGGAGTGTCATCACATAGTTTGCTATGGGTTACCCTGACATAACCTTCCTAGGCTACCGAACCCCCATCCTGGGTTACCCTGGACCACCTCTACTAGCTGTTGGACCCCCATACAAACTATGCAAGATCAACATACCTTCCAAGAGAGCAAGTACCTTCCAAAAATACAAGGTAGTTGATCTTGCCATTCCAGGCCTTCCCACTCATCCCAAGCCTAAATGAGCACTTGGGCCATGAGTGAGGCTACATTATCTAAATTAATATGAGAAAATACCCAAACCTCCTAATTAATTATTAGTGTTTTCACTGGATTAAGAAACTCTCGTGAGTTACCCTAGACCTGCCACTTTGGGCGCCAAAACCTCATTGAGAGCCACTTCCCCTACTAGCAACAAAATACTCGATAGTCTACTAACTGGGTAAGCCAACTTGCACAACATATAAAGCCACATGCATTATCACATAAAGTGAGACATACACCAACTCACACAAAATATCCACAGATAACAATTCCACAGTGCAAGGCCAGAACCCACATAATTATAAATCCAGTAAAGAATCTAGTGTTCACAAAGATCCAACATGAAAAGCCAATCATAAGAAAACCTTGTTCCCAAGCACTGAATGACTAAAAAATTACTAACCCACTGGTTCCCCATTGAAGTGGCAACAATAACAAGATCTCAAAGAACTATTTTCAATCCATAATTTACGAGTCAACAAGTATAAAATAACGAGTGGAAACATCACAACGAGATCTTCATACTCAATTAAAACTGACATAATCAATTCAATACAAAATCAACCACATTAATCAATAGTAAAATCAACCAACAGGGCATCCAAGGGAGACCTCAATTTTCTCCTCACATAATACCCTAACAAACTAACAATTTGGCTAATAAACAACTTTTAACAAAATCAACAACCACGACAATAAAAACAATTAGCTGATTCACAACTCAACTCAAAAATCAACCCAATAAATCAATACAAACAAACAATCAAATCAACCATGATATATTCCATAACACAATAATCCACAAATTCAATTCAATATCAACCAAACACAATACTCAATCAACAACCAAAACATCCATGAGCGGAATTATTCTCCCATTTCCTAAAACCCATTACATAACCATTGACTACACTTTATAAACCATTTTCACAATAACTCGTAATTAACTATGATATCAACTATTCTAATTTTCAAATAAACAACACATTATTTATTATAAGCAAACGAATAAACATCGCAACATAAACTCAACATTTACTATCAATCCAACTATAAAATAATTAGAAACGAAGTCGCCATTCAAAAGATAATATATTTCATTTATTCAACCCATCCCTCCAATTTTCTAATTATAAATGACTCTATCTTCCTATTTATTTATCTACATAATCCAAAATCCATCAAGCAAAGTTTATTCTTTTTCTAATAACATAATACCTTGACATACAAATACATATGCATATATATGTAAATTATAATTAAATGCTGCCTTTTATTAAAGGACAAATAATATCATACATAGGTAACACATATAATGACTCTGTGAACATATACATATATACACATGTAGTCTATGTTTATATAAATCAAATATAAATATGTTGGTACTTCCTAAATTCGCATGACAAACTTAAAAAGAAGTTTTATACGAATGAAAGCCGTTTATAAATGTTAAAGAAAGTTAGACGAATGCAAATACAAGTTGGGTATGTACAAAACAAATTACATTTGAATCAAACCACATCAAATCGAATTACTATAAGCAATCAAAGTCTTAACCACCAAGTATATAAAGAATGGCCATCATACAAAATTCGAAGACACCAAGAATACAACACAATAGCCCTCCAAGGAAATCAAAACCAATAAAATTAAAGGAGGATAATGACGTATATCCATATTGCCCCCCAACCAGAGACACATACCCAAGACACATCAACGACAAGACACATCAACCAATATAACAAGTTTCCATTTCACGACTAGTTTAGAGTCATGCATATGTTCGAACTCGTCTTTTTTCATTTTGAACTTGCTTTTACAATTTGTTTGAAAATATCATCTTCTTTATTTATTTTAAAATTATATTACTCTTCCGCATTTAAAATAATTATCCTCTTAATGATAATAATATTATCAATTGTCATTAAATATAATTTAAGGCAATACTTTATACAAAACAATTTAATTTAATTATTTAACAATAACCCATATACTTTCTATTTCTCAATATTGATTCATTTAGTTATTTATTTTAATTTCAAATTAATTTAATTTAATTTGCCTAATAATCAATTTAATTTAATTAAACGATTAAACAAGGCCATTTATAATATTATGTTTACCACATAATTTCAATAATACATTAAACAACATAACAACGAACAACAACAGGACACCACCAATCATCTAAAAAAACTTACTCAAATGTCAAGAAAGGCCAAATATGGAGGGGCACCACACTATCTATTCCTTGATCATACTTGAAGGGTAAGCCCACAATACGGTGTCCCACTTTTTGGCCAAAATAAGACATTGAAATCAACATTTTTCACCAAATTTTCACTTTATAAAAACTATAACAACTACCCTTAATAATTTGGAGATGATGTGAACTAGTCATTTATGAGGATTTTTTTATATATTTTAAATATATTTAAAAAAAATTAGAAATAAATTGTGAAAATTTTACATAATTTTTAATAACTTGGTTTTTATAGTAAACAACATTTTTAAAAAGTGGTGTTTATGTTTTAATGCATAAATTTTTATCGAAATTGATAAAATTATAATTTTTAAAATATAGATTTGTAACACAAATATTTAGTGCATGGATATTTTTCCATAATTTTTTGTTGTATATTTTTTTAAATTAATAGTTAAAGTCAAAGTACTCATAATTGGACATAGGTGTATGTCGTAACACAACTTTTTTTGTATGTATTGAAATTATTATTATTTTTTGAAACAAGGACATAAATTCCTAGTGCAAGCATATTTTTATAATTTTTTCTCTATTTTACTATATTTCCACGTGTGTGAAATAAATATATTGATGTTTGGTGAAAAACCTACAATCACAAGAAATAAAAGATAAATTTAATTTAATAAATTTAAAAATATTCAAAATTATGCTTTTTGGAAAACTTATAATAAGGGCTACATACTTACAAAATATAATTTGTAAATGACTTTATTTGATCCTTTAAAAGGTAAAGAAAAAGTGGTTTTTTGTCAGCATTTTGATAGGCGCAAAGAAGACTCCATTGTGGGTATGATTTAAGACTAGAGGGGTTATATCCAAGGGGGTTTCATCTAAGGGGTCTTATCTAACCCTTTTCAATGAAAAACCTTTAGATGGAATCCCTTAAGGATTAAATCATTAATTTTTCTAAAACATATGTGGTTTCAGGAAAATATTAGGATGTCCCGAGTTTGGGACCCATTATTGTGCGATGACCTTGAATCGAGTATGGTATGTGACATATATGGCTAGTATTGACTTGAATCCAAGTTAGGAGTTATTTTGGAATCCCTATATGTCGTAAATGACTAGTAAATGTCTTATTTAATTAATGGTTTAAATTTCGTGTTTTTCATAAATGAAATGTTAGGAATTTAAATGAGTTTTTATGTTGGTTATCAAAATGTTTTTTCCGTTTTGAGAAGGGGAAAATATAATTAAAATAGAAGTGAAGTTAAGTTGTTATTTAATTATTTTACAAAAATTCATTGGGTTGGAAAATGCAGGTTATGCTTGATTTAAATAGCCTGTTTAAATTCAAATTTTTGTAAATTTAATTTAATATAGGTTTTATGGATTTAAATCGTGAATTTAAATGATAAATGTCATTTAGGAATGAATTTAATTTATTATTTGGATTTTGGGGAAAATAGAGGGAAATGTAAAATAAATAAATGGAAAATAAAATTATATTGTTTAATTTGAAAATTGAAAAAGATAAATAGGAAAAAAGGGCTTTTTTCTCATTATAAATTTTTGTGAAGAATTGGAGAGAGGAAAACCTCCCTTCTTGGAAAAATATTGTTTTTTTCATTGTGGGAGTGATTGGAAGGGGAATTCTATGAGATTAGATTCACTACAATAGGAATTGGGAAGGGAATGTGCTTGCAAGTGATCTCATGCATTCATATGGTATGCTTGGAGTATTCTTCATTGGGAAATTTGGCATAATTTGAGGTATTTCTCTAATTTATCTTCAATTAGTCATTTTTTTTTTCAATTTGAAAGATTGGATTAGGATTAGAGGAGTGTGAAAACCTTCCAATACATTTCAATGGATCAAATTTCATGCTATATTTTTAGTTTTATCTTTTTTTTTTGGAAATTTTTATTGAAATGAGGTTATAATGCCTAATTTTTTGATAAATGATGGAAATGTGAATTTGATAGCTTAGAATGGTTGTTGGGAAATTTGGGCACCAAAAGGAATCCTTAAAATTTTAATTTTGAAATTTTAATGGAGATTCAAAATATTTCTTGGTTTTTGGTTTATTGAGAAGTTGAGAATATTTGAAAGTTTTATATAAATTATGATGTTTTGGAATGTGTTGAATGAAGGTGTAACTTGTGAAATAGATCTTGTGGAAAAATATTTTAAAATTTGGTTGAAAATTGGAATTATGTTTTGTTTTATGTGACACACTCATTGGTGAGTGTGATGATCATAGGATGAAGGTACTAGAGAGGGTTATGGGAGTGGCTGCCAATATGTACCTGACCCAAAGTGTCTTGTAGGCTGATCATAGGTGGAGAGTCATTTATTCAAGTGAAAACTAATGAAACATATATAATTAATTAAAAAAGGTAATGGATGCCCCTCTCATGCCTTGAGTGCTATTATAGACAAAGGATGTTTGGGAAGACATGCCAACTTGGCTCTTATAAGGTCAAGTACCCTCATCCATATGAGAGAGGTAATACATTCCATGTGTAGCCATATTGATGAGCACCATGATGATACTCCCTAACTAGCTCTCTAATATCTTATCCTAGTGTCGAACGTATTTGTGTTCCACCATTGGTGAGTTTGCCTATTGATGATCCTTGTATTTTGACTAGTGGTGAGTTACCTATGTTGATCTTGTGTTGTGCCATTGGCGATTTTACTAATGATGATTTATTTTGTACCATTAGTGAGTTTTCCCAATGAGGATTTGTGATGTGACACTAGTGAGTTTTCTCATTGAGGATTATGTGATGTGACATGGTGAGTTTTCTCAATGATGGTTTTGTGATATTTCATTGGTGTTTATAGTGAATGAGATCTTATATTTGATCATACTTGTTATTGATCCATATTTTGATATTGGATGAGTGTTTTATATGATGTTTTATTGAGTGTATAATTTATGTATGGTGTGAGTGTAATCCTTCTCCAAATGTGTTTGGTGTGTGTGTTCTTGTGACAAATGTGACTATCTTCTAACATGGTAGGAGTGAATATTTTGATTCTATGAGGTTGGGTGGAATTAAAAACACCATTGGAAATTAGAGGATCATGGTTAGAGTAGAAGATGAAGTTTCATGTGGCATTTATAGTATTTCAAGTTTTCTTCCATTTGGTTCATTTGATGAAATTGTATATGTAAAGTACATTTGAGTTCTATTTGATACAATTATAATGGTATGTTATATTGGACCTCTCATTGAGATGGATTGTAATCAAATAGATAATGGATAGTGAAATTAGTCTTAGTTATGTGACTCAGTGTTGGAGCTGAGCATCATCACATTATGTATGCTTATGTGATTATGAAATATAACGATAACAAAAACACAAGAAAATTAATTTGGGCTTAAAATGAATATAGTAATATTTCCTTTAGGTTTAAAATGAATGTAATTTATCTTGAAGTAGTCTTGGATGGTGTTGTGGACCCATCGTGCAGTCATCCTACTCTTAAGAGTTGTTCCTTAACATTTAGGACACTCATGTAGCCTCTTGTTAGGCCTTGCAAAAACCCAAATATGTTGTATCTCTTAATGTTTGTGTTTTATTGCTTAGGGAAAGAGTTAGGAGTGTCAGAGAGGTGTTAAAACTCCTCTCTACGTTCTCCTTCACTTGTTGGTGGTGTCCAACTATTAAGAAAATTAAACTCTTTGCTTGAACTCAAGGTTGTGTTTTGAATTTTTTTGAGTTCATAGGGTGTTGTAGACTTTCTTAGGTGGTTCCTTAGTGCTTGGGGGTACTAGAGGTTATTCCCTATTCTAGGGAATCTCACTGGGTTGGACACTAGTGCCCTTGTAGGGACATTAGTGCAAGAAAAGTGTGCCAGTGATATAAGCACCCAAAATGGATATAGGTGCCATAAATGGACACAAGTTCCATAAATGGTAAAAAGTTCCATAAATAGGCACAAGTGCCATGAATGGACACAAGTGCCATGAATGGACACAAGTGCCATGGATGGACACAAGTGCCATGAATGGACACAAGTGCCATGGATGGACACAAGTGCCATGAATGGACACAAGTGCCATCAATGGACACAAGTGCCATAAATGGACACAAGTGCCATAAATGGACACAAGTGTAATAATAAGTGCCATTCTAAGACACTAGTGTTGGGTGTTAGTGTCTTGTGATGTGCTTTTGTTCATCCTTTTCGTTAGTGGCAAGTACTTTGAGGCCTCATATAGCGAAACTTTGTGAATGGAAGTTGTTCTCCATGGTACTGGGATTCTAGGGATGTTTTTATAATGTCCCTATTTGTTGATATTGAGATATTGTGACATCTCCTTTCTTTGGTAAGTGTGTGGTTCTTTGGAAGTGACCCGTCATCATTCCAGTTACTGGAAAGTTTGTGCCTCCTAGTTAGGCAACCTCCTGTGAAGGTTGGCCTTGGTGTTTAGAGTTGTTAAGTGTTTATGGATTTGGATTTGGATTAGGAGATCAAATCAATAAACCATAAATCCAATTACCAAATTAGACCTATTACCAATGAAGAATGTGCACAAATCAAAGGAAAGTAATAAAAGATAATGTAAATCAAATAAAACTAATCCAACCTACTTTACCTCACTTGCAAATTCCTAGCCTTATCCATTGTCAAATGTATAAGAATTATTCTTTTTAAGTATGTATGTGGATTTCTCATAAAATTAGCGTGATCTTATTGTTTAAAAGAAAAATGAATTGAGTAGAGTTTATCTTTCGAATCAAGGAGATTATATGAAAATTTGAGGAGGGATTGAAGGATAAATGGATGCTATATTTTTAGGTTTTCAGTGTTTGAGATGATGAGATTTATGTCGAGTAACATCATTTCAAAGAAGCTAAGGTATGGATAGAGAAAAAAAAAGATGATTCCCCAACCACTTAAGGAAGTGAGGAGTAAGATGAATGAAGAAAAGGGGTGATAGGAGAATATGATGATGTAAAAGATATGAAGAAATGGGATGATGATATAGGATATGATAATGATGCTGATGCCCCCTTGAGAGGATAGGCGGGTTGGAAAAACACAGATATGCTATCTTAATGAATGAATGAAACGATAAAGGAGGGATGAGATGAATGATACAAGATAAGAAGTAGATGAAAAAGAAGAATTTCATGCTATGCTGCAAAAAAGTGAGAAATCATATGTTTAATATAGCACTAGATGTTATGCACCAAGGTATAAGGACCAAGGTGATGATGTGTCTCGTGCCTCAACGTAATACAACCTTTTCTAGATACAAGATATGAATATTAGTTGGGAGTGATTCGGATTTGAAGCAAATGCAAGATAAAAATGATAAAACACACAAGCAAGCAAGAAAGCATGCACACATGACACAAAAACAAACAAGGTATTGCCCCTTTCAAGTTGTAAATTGTTGATTAATTGATTGATTGATTAATTGATTGGGTTTACAACAAGGCTAGGATCAAGACCAAAGGATGTGATTGGATAATTTGGAAAGATTGATTAACTTGGTTTGTATTGTTTAAGGATGACTTGCACTTGGATTATTGCTTGGAATGATTGAAGATGATTGATTTGAAGATTTGGATGATGATTGATGAATTGAATTGAGGAATTGATTTATTAGAGGATTGATTTGAAGGAGTTGAATTGATGCATTGAATTGATAGGAAGAAGTGATTTGGTTTGATTTTATTGCTTGGATTTTTGTTGGCTATTTTATTTTGTCTTTTTTCAAGACCTTTTTCCATTTTTTTGTATTTTTGGGGATATTTTGATTTCTTTGTATTTTTGAAATGTTTTGATTTTTTTGGATTTTCAAAATGTTTTGATTTTTTGGATTTTTGAAATGTTTTGATTTTTTTGGATTTTGGGAATATTTGATTTTTTGGATTTTTTTCAGGACCTTTATTTATTTATTTTTGTATTTTTTTGGGACTTTTTTGAATTTTTTGAGATGTCAATGGATGACAATTTGGGTAGCCTTTGTGCTAGATACAATGAAAAGGGAAAACCAATTCTAGGTGCAAGGAGATAGATGGGATTGATGGATGAAAGGGTGGGTGATAGGATAAGGGATAAAAGCTTCATGATAAATGAATGGATAAAAAGGATAGGTCATAGTGAATGGAATGGATGTTTGCATCATAGGAGAGCAAGGATGTGACCTCCAAAGAATATGTCGCATAGGAATAACATGCTCCATTCTAGGTACAATAATAAGGATTTTTATGACAATGATTAGAATAATAGGACGGTGATAAGATTGCATTGGAAAATATGAGGTATGTCAAGAGATACCCAAAAAACATGTTTCAACATTTTCCCCCTATGTCTTCATCAAGATCAAAAGGAGAAGGGTGGATAAGTGGACTCAATATGATAAGTATATAGGTATGATGGACAAGGATGATAAGATAGGAGATGGTAAGATAGGATATGATAGGATAGATAGTGTGGATGAGACAAAATGCCCCCAAGTGTAAGTGACATAGAAGATCAACCTACACATGATGCTTGTTTGCCAAATTTTCATCATGGTACTTATTCCAGGGTGCCTGTTTACCAAGTTTTCACCATTCAACGAAGGGATTTCTATTTACTTTTTTTTGTATTTTCTTTTCTTTTGACTTTTTTTAATTTTTTTGATTTTTTTGACTTTTTGACTTTTTTGAATAGGAGAAGGATAGGAAGGACTCAAGTGTCTAGTTCCATGAAAGGTGATAGTCCCGCTAGATGAATGTTGTCACATGGACCATGTCAAATGTCATTATGCTCATAGATGTTGGTAAGGGATGACATGAAATGGAGATGGAGTAGGTAGATTATGGATTATGATGTGGATTGTGTAGGGAAGATGAATGGGAGGCTTAGCCAAAAGCATGGAACATAGGAAGGTGATGGGGGAGATATGTAGGATAATGAGTGAAGGATGAGGAGATGAAGGTAAGTGGAATTGTTGTGAAATGGAAGGGAACCATAACCAATGGTTGCACACACTGTGATAAATGTTGAAGCTTTTGATGTAGAGGGGGTGTAGGAAGCAATGGAGATGTTTTCTTAGGAAATGGGTGTTGAAGTGTTCTAGGTACCCACATAGACTTAGTATTTTTATGACTTTTATTTTTCTTGTGGGATGGAATATGAGATTCTTGAATAGAGTGGGAATGTGAGGTGGAAGTGGATGGTTGGGATTTTTATGATGTAGATGCCTCATTTGACTTGTTTTCCTTTTTCTTAGGGACCCAAACCATTTGAGTTTTGGCCTTTTCTTTTGGAGGTATGGGCTTATATAATTTTTTAGATGGATTTTTCTTTGATTCTTTGCTTTTTTACCCTAAGGCAAGTGGATCCTTAGGAATTTTTATTTTGTAGGTAAAGGCATTGAATTATTTTCTTTTGAATCCCATGGGTATGGTGGAATGACTGGAATCTTCATGTTTAGACAATGTATGCATTGGTTGGTCATGATTAATATTTTTAGAAGATTTATCGATGGATGGATAAGGGGATTATATAATGGTGATATTAGGTGTTGGGAGTAACATAGGTAGATTAGATGGAGGGATATTAGGAGTTGGAAGCAATGGTGGAAAAGTTGATGGTGGAAGGTGTATGGTCGCAGGCTTTTGACATTTGTAGGATGATGGAGGAGGGATGGAAACATATGTTTTAGGTGTATGATAGGGATTATTGTTAGGGTTAGAAGGAAGATAACTAAAAAATTGTTACCCTTAAATTTGAACTTGAAAAATTTCAAAATTAATGAATTCCTCTTGTATAACCTTCAACCTGTTGGATCAAAAAAATAATTAATTTTGCAAATATGAAAGAGCTGGTGCAAAATCATTTTGTGAGCTTGACCATAACCATGTTTTACCAAATCTGCCCAGTTTTTATGCAAAAATACCTCACCATTTGCAAAATTTTAAACTTCACATTTTCCCACCCGTAAATTGCAAATGAAGCTAAAATATGACTTCTGTTATATTAGAGCTTAAACAATTTTTGGGTTTTGTTTAGGATTGTCCAATCACTTTATAGTTCAAATTTCATAAAAAAGTAAGTTGTTAGCTGTAAGTTATAGGGGTTTCTGTAAAATTTTCAAAGTCTAAATTTCCAAAGAATAAACGATTTTTATTAAAGGATCCTTTTATTTTTCGAGGGCATATTATATTTCTCAAAAGGTTTAAAGTCCAAACTATTTTACAAAGATGAACGACTTTATCAAGTCATATATTTTGGTGGCATTGGAAATGATTTTGAAAATTTGAAGTCTCGTGGCTTTAAAGTTAATGACTTTATTAAAGTAATGTTTATAGTAATTTGGAAACCTTATGAAGGGAAATTTTTTTATATTGTCAGACATTTCACAAGTTCTAGAACTCCAAAAACTGGCGACTTTAAGGTTCAAAGGTTCGTAAAATCTCTGACTTGATGACTCCTCTTTCCGGTGTGCCCCTCAGTCAAGAATTTTGGGGTTTACGAATCTGAGTGCCTCAAGGAGATCGAAACATTGAAATAGAAGCTAGTTGCCTACGCATAGGATCTTCAAGAGGAGCAAATTAAGTTCTTTCAAAGTTGAGGAGCAACTACATTTTTCTTTTACAAGTATCATGCTCTAGTGGAGATCAAGAGGGCTCGTGAGGAAGAAAAGATGATCTCATGGACTGCAAAGATTGCAGGATATGCAAAAATTAATTTGTTGATTAGTTTTATTAAATGTGATTAGCCAGTGTAAAACTAAATTCTAATGCCTTTGCCAGTATCCCCGCAGCGGATGAGAACTTTCGAATAGGTTATGGCTGCCCATCCAAGCATATTGAGATGATTTTTGGTTTGATGTTGTAATCCACCCCTTTATTGTGGTCGGGAGTTTTGTTAGTTCTAGAACTTGGTAAATTATCGATTGGAAAGTTCAAAAGTTAGAAAAAGTTTCGATCACCTGACTCCTTATCAATGGGTCCCCTCTTTTCGGAGATTAGGGTCTTCAAAACCAAATTTGATATCAAGGCCATGCCAGGGGATGTTGAATAGTAATCTAAGCACAACAAAGTGATATGATTTATTAGAAATTACAATAAAAATGCTCTAATAGCCATGTATGCAGATTGTAGATCACAAAGTACAACCATGATATGTTTGCTTCCAAAGAAGATGTCATTTGCACAATATGCCTTGGAGAATATAAAAATAAATATATATTGTGTGTGTTGCCCACTTGTGGCTATGCATTTCAGATTAACTGTATTGATGAATAGCTACGTCAACACTCGACATGTCTAGTTTTCCAATTATCTCTTCGACCTCCTTTTGATGAATGAGCCATATTGTCTCCATAATTAACCATAGCAACCTAGTCAAGACATAGTAAAAGAGAAATTCTTATCCTGAGTCATTCAATAGCAATCAATACTAGTTTGGAGCTAGAGTTCATGGTCAAGAGTGCTCTGTAATTTCCTATTCTTCAGAGCAAAACCAATGTGGAAGTGGATTGCATGAGATGGAAAAATTTGATAATGAAAGACAACATAGTTTGTACTATGTCACCATCTGCAGAAATATTCAAAGAATATATTTATTTATTTGTTTCTCACAACGCGCTATCAGTAGTACCTTATCAATTTTTTTTTATGGCACAAGGATCAACTGTGCCTGTTGTAGTGCAAGTGGAAAGTCTGAATTCTTTGAGTTATTGGTGTTTTATGCTGTCTTCAGAAGATTTATTTGAAAGGAATGGAATACAAAGATTAAATCCCCTATATTCGCAACTTGCTTTACCATGCATTTTGTAGCTTTGTATAGTGTCATTCAAGTTGTTCGAAGGGCGACAACAAAATGCATTGGAGCACTTCATGATTTATGGTGCCACATGACTAAATCTTCAAAAATATATGGTGTTGAGGCTATAAATGGAAGTTTCTTACCAATTGATGTTTTGGGAAGTTTTTGGAGTCCATTGTGCAGCTCAAGAAACTTTTTGAATCCAATGGAAAATTATTTGGTTATTTTTAAGTTCTCTAAATTCATTAGGAAAACAAATTTCAGCCCTAGATAATCTATGTGGAAGGTTTGACGAAAGTACAAAGGAAGGAATTTTGTTGTTTATTTTAAGAAATGCGCAATTGAATTTCCAACCTATGCCAAGTAGAAAATAAGATGAAGAGGGACAATTTTATTTCAAGCTTGTGTTTCTTTAACCTTCCTCTTTCCATGCATAAAGTATGTCAAAGATCACGAAAGAAGATTTTAAATATTTTTAACTAAAATAAAGGGAGGAGATTTCAAGAAACAGTTGCGGAAACTGAAAAGTTTATGGGGAAATCCTATAAATATGAATTTTGTAAACATGAAAGGGGATCTTTCTTAGCTATTTGGGAATAAGGAGAAACATAGTTTTTCTTTTTAACTTAGTTTGTTGTACAGGATGTTGAGGCTTTGAACTCATGTTTTTGCATTGGAGAAATGAAAGAAATTTTTCTGATGTGTATTTGTTAATGTTTCCTTTGATTATGAGTGAACTTTGAGTCTTTGTGATTACTCTTTGATGTTCTATTTGTTATGTCAAATTGTATATGTGTTTATATCTGGAGCTTTGAATTCAGATTAACTCATTTGTGGAGGGGAAATTCTACTGCTCACTCTTTTCTTGGTTCTCATTTGTGGGTGTGACATAAGTGGACTGTGTGTCATTTTTTTGCATTCACGTCACTCTAAGTTTAATCCATCGCATCTAATTTCATGGTTATGGGTAGGTGTTAGTTTCCTTTTTTGCTTTCTGGTTAAAAGCATACCTTGCTTTTTCATTCATTGCATATCTTAAGAGGGAGCTGTATCCCTAAAATTCAAAGGAAAGTTGTCAATCCAATGGAAACTTCTCTAGCCATTAGTGCTGTTTGTTCTTCTTTTTGGGCATCTTGAGTCATTTTCTACGTTTATTTTTGAAGGAAAAATCTATTAACTAATAGATTTTTGGCGAATCCACTGGGGATTTAAAATTGAAGAACGATGCTCTAGTTTTCCCCAGAAATTTTAAGGTGCCTCCCCAAGGATGGAGACTGGAGGCTCTATGAGGTGGAACGTATCTAGAATCATTTTATTCTGGAAAAGACTCCTGTTTGATTTATTTTTTAGAATTATATTATGGCGTTAATTTCTTCCCATCCATGGTGTGCTCAGTTTGGGCCTTTGGCATTGCCACAATATTCACCATTGCCTGAAGGATCAAGAAAGCACTTCTCGAAGTTCAGTGGAGAGAATCATCAAGATGCTGAAAACCACATTTTGGAATTCACGACTGCATGTGGTATTTTGAGGGTAAGTGAAGAAGATGTTTTTGTAAGATTATTTATTGAATCTTTGGTTAGGCCTACAACTGTCTGGTTTTATTATTTGGAAGAAAAGATTATTATTGACTAGAATTCATTGAAGACTAAATTATTGGGAAGGTATAAAGGTCCTATTGATGAAGCTGCCTTGTTGAATCAAATTTTCAATATTCAAAAGAAAAAGGGTGAATCCATTAGAGATTTTGTGGATAGATTCAACCGGTTGCTCAGGAAAATTCTCACCTACATTCAGCCAAGCAAGCAACTTCAACTTTGCATTTTTATTTTCTCTCTGCATCCAGATGTTCAATTTGAGTTAAAAAGAAGTAAAGTAAATGACATTGAAGTTGCACAAAAAGAAGCTGTAAGAATTGAGGATGATTTGGTTACAAGTGGTTTATGGAAAACAAGTCAGGTTATGAATAATTTGAATATTGAAAATATGAGGAAGCCTATCATACACAAACAAAATTTTCAGCTTGTAAGTTTCCATAATACACAACCTCCGTCTCTTGAATGCTTCAATCTCTCTATTTTTTATTCCAAACATTTTGGTATAGATAAGGCAAGCAATGTAGAGATGAAATCTCATATGAACAAGAGAATAGAAGCTTATTATTTGCATTATGAGGAAGACAATGATAACTCTATAAGTTTCCCATGTAATATGGATGATGAACAACCTTTCCATAGTACAAATGATAAAGTTGATAGTGAATATGATGTTGTTTTAGCCTCTTCATATGTTGCAGAAATAAATTCATTCACTTTCAAAAATGATGAGGAACCACTTGAGGGTACACAACATGAAGGTGAAATTATGAATGTCTTTTCTTTTGATTATATGCAAGATGAATATGAGACTTTCAAATTTTCGGAGCAAGATGATACAAAAGTTAGGCTATGAGAAGAGGTTAGAAATGATTCCATTCTTGAATCTTCTTATTTTGAAAATCTAAATGCCAAGATTTTTAAACAAGAGTTGGAAGGTGATATTATGAGTAGCCATGATAATTAAGATGAAAGTGATCGAATGCATGAATGTACTGAACATGATATTGTTTATATTCCAAATTGGTGTCTTAATGCATCTAAGGATGAATTTCTATGTGGAATCTTAATGGCTGATGCACAAGTTATAGTTTTGGTGAGTCATAGAACTGTTGAGTCAAATCTTGTAGAGAAAAATGAGATTGTTACAGTTGGGGACGATTTTTAGTCACATGAACATATTGTTTGCAATTCATATTTTTAGTCTAAGTCACTTCCAATTTTACACGAAGTTGATGATTGGTCTTCCAATGATCTAAATGGTTCTCTTCATGGGATATCACTTTATCTACTACAAAAAGAGGTGATAGTGGGGCATATGTTGCAAATCAGGATTCAAATTTTTTGAACAATGCAGTCACTTCCACATGCAACACCAATGAAGGGTTTTTATCCCATGGTTTTTATGTTGGGTGTCCAATTTGGGGGTTGGTTTCTCCTTACTTGAAAAATCAAGCACATTTTGATGGGGTTATAAAGGAAGATGTTGGTAATCATATGCTAGGTAATGTTAACACGAGTCATCCAATTGAAGAAGTACATAATGAAGAATGGCTTTTGGGGCATCAGATCGTATCCAAAGGGTTTTTATGTGGTACCTTTCTTATTGCTCTGATCATGGTGGTCATCAACTGGCAGTTGATTATCTGCGTGCTTCTCATTCATCAATCATTATTTCACAGAGGCTGATATTTCTCCCAACTCGTTAATGGATTTGCATGACCATCTTGGAGTCACTTGAGGTAGGGTCTTCTTGCCATGTACATACTAGGAGTTTTTGTTGTGTTGGTAGTTAGTTTCCTTTTCCTGCTTTGCCCTATTTTTGGCTTGCTCTCTGACTCCATTGCCTAATGGATTTAAACAATGGTCCACACTTGAGATTCTGGGTCCCTTGCTTCATCCTTCTCAGTCCTCGTCCCTAATCAGAGCCTATTGTTACCCTTAAATTTGAACTTGAAAATTTTCAAATTTTAATGAATTCCTCTTGTATACCCTTCAACTTGTTGGATCACAAAAACAATTAATTTTACAAATTTGAAAGAGCTAGTGTGAAATAATTTTGTGAGCTTGACCATAACCTTGTTTTACCCAATCTGCCCAGTTTTTATGCCAAACTACTTTACCATTTGCAAAATTTTAAACTTCACATTTTCCCACCTGAAAATTACAAATGAAGCTAAAATTTGACTTCTATTATGATGGAACTTAAAGGATTTCTGGGTTTTGTTCAAGATTGTCCAATCACCTTATAATTCAAATTTCGTAAAAAATAGAGTTGTTGGCTATAAGTTATAGGGGTTTCCGTAAAAATTGCAAAGTCTAAATTTCCAAAGAATAAACAATTTTTATTAAAATGCCTTTTATTTTTTGAGGGCATATTATATTTCTCAAAAGGTTTAAAGTCTAAACTATTTTACAATGATGAACGACTTTATCAAGTCATATATTTTGGTGGCATTGGAAATGATTTTGAAAATTTGAAGTCCCATGGCTTTAAAGTTAATGATTTATTAAAGTCATGTTTATAATAATTTGGAAACCTTATGAAGGGAAAATTCTTTATATTGTCAGACATTTCGCAAGTTCTAGAACTCTAAAAACTAGTGACTTTAGGGTTCAAAGGTTTGTAAAATATCTAACTTCATGACTCCTCTTTCCGGTGTGTCCCTCGGTCAAGAATTTTGGGGTTTATGAATCTAAGTGCCTAAAGGAGATCGAAACATTGAAACAAAAGCTAGTTGCCTATGCACAAAATCTTCAAGAGGAGAAAATTAAATTCTTTCAAAGTTGAGGAGCAACTACATTTTTCTTTTACAAGTATCATGCTCTAGTGGAGATCAAGAGGGCTCATGAGGAAGAAAAGGCAATCTCATGGACTACAATGATTGCAGGATGCAAAAATGAATTTGTTGATCTTTTTTATTAAATGTAATTCTAGCCAGTGTAAAGATAAATTCCAACAGATTTGCCAATAACCCCACAACGGATGAGAACTTTCGAATAGGTTATGGCCGCCCATCCAAGCATATTGAGATGAATTTTTGTTTGATGTTGTAATCCACCCCTTTATTGTGGTCAGGTGTTTTGTTAGTTCTCGAACTTGGTAAATTTGGAAAGTTCAAAAGTTAGAAAAAGTCCCAATCACCCAACTCCTTATCAATGGGTCCCATCTTGTTAGAGATTAGGGTCTTCAAAACCAAATTTTATATGAAGGCCACGTCAGAGGATGCTGAACAGTAATCTAAGCACAACAAAGTGATAGGCTTTATCAGAAATTACAATAAAAAATGCTATAATAGCCATGTATGTAGATAGTATATCACAAAGTACAACCATGATATGTTTGATTCCAAAGATGTCATCTGCATAGTATTCCTTGGAGAATATGAAAAGAAAGATATATTGCGTGTGTTTCCCACTTGTGGTCATGCATTGCATATTAACTATATTGATGAATGGCTACTTCAACACTCAAAATGTCTAGTTTGTTGATCTCTTCGAGATCCTTTTGATGAAGGAGCCATATTGTCTCCATACTTAACCATAGCAACCTAGTCAAGACATAGTAAAAGAGAAATTCTAGAGAATCTATCAGAAAATTCTTATCCTGAGTCATTCAATAGAAATCAATACTAGTTTGGAGCTAGAGTCCATGGTCAAGAGTGCTCTATAATTTCCTAGTTTTAAGAGAAAAACCAATGTGGAAGTGGATTGCATGAGATGGAAAGATTTTATAATGAAAGACAACACAGTTTGTACTATGTCACCATCTACAAAAATATTCAAAGAACATATTCATTTATTGGTTGCTCACAATGCGCTATCATTAGTACCTTTCTTATCATTTTTTTTATGGTAGAAGGATTAATTGCTCCTATTGTAGTGCAAGTGGAAAGTTTGAATTCTTTGAGTTATTGGTGTTTTATGTTGTCTTCAAAAGATTTATCTGAAAGGAATGGAATACAAAGCTTGAATCCCCTATATTCGCAGCTTGCTTTACCATGTATTTTTGTAGCTTTATACAGTGCCATTCAAGCTGTTCGGAAGGCGACAACATAAATGCATTGGATAAATTCATGATTTATGGTGCCACATGACTAAATCTTTGCAAATATATGGTGTTGAGGCTATAAATGGAAGTTTCTTACCAATTGATGTTTTGGGAAGTTTCTAGAGTCCATTGTGCAGCTCAAGAATTTTTTTGAATCGATGGAAAATTCTTTGGTTCTTTTTGAGTTCTCTAAATTCATCAGGCAAACAAATTTCAGCCCTAGATAATCTATGTGGAAGGTTTGACGAAAGTACAAAGGAAGGAGTTTTGTTGTTTATTTTTAGAAATGCATTTGAATTTCCAACCTATGCCAAGTAGACAATAAGATGAAGAGGGGAAGTTTTATTTCAAGCTTGTGTCTCTTTAACTTTCCTCTTTCCATGCATAAAGTATGTCAAAGATCATGAAAGAATATTTTAAATATTTTTAATTAAAATAAAGGGAGGAGATTTCAAGAAATAGTTGTAGAAATTGAAAATTTTATGTGGAAAATCCTATAAATATGAATTTTGTAAACATGGAAGGTGTTTTTTAGCTATTCGGGAATAGGGGAGCAACAAAGTTTTTCTTTTTAACTTAGTTTACTGTACATGATGTTGAGGCTTTGAACTCATATTTTTGCATTGGAGAAATGAAATAAATATTTCTAATCTATATATTTATTAATGTTTCCTTTGATTACGAATGAACTTTGAGTCTTTGTGATTACTCTCTGATGTTCTATTTGTTATGTCAGATTGTATATGTGTTTATATTTGGAGCTTTGAATTTAGATTAACTCATTTGTGGAGGGGAAATTCTGCTGCTCACTCTTTTCTTGGTTCTCATTTGTGGGTGTGAGATAAGTGGACTGTGTGTCATTTGTTTGCATTCACATGACTCTAAGTTTAATCCACTGCATCTAATTTCATGGTTATGGGTAGGTGTTAGTTTCCTTTTCTACTTTCCACTTAAAAGCATACCCTATGTTTTCATTCATTGCATATCTTAAGAGGGAGCTGTACCTCTAAAATTCAGAGGAAAGTTGTGAATCCAATGTCAACTTCTCCAACCATTAGTGTTGTTTGTTCTTCTTTCTAGGCATCTTGATTCATTTCCTACATTTATTTTTGAAGGAAAAATTTGTTAACTAACACAATTAAATGTAGATTTGATCAATAAAAACATTTTAATAAAACCATGTTAAATCGCCCCCCCTTCCACCCCATTCATTAAAACTTTAATTTTTTAAATATCAATTAAATTTTTTTCCAACTTTCACTTTTGAAAAATTAAATTGATTTTTGGGGGTGGGGTCCACCAAAATTTTCCCTATAGTCAAATTGGAGCAATTTTACTTCGGGAGGCATAACTTTCACTCACAATGTTGGTTTTTTGACTTCTTGGACTCGTTGGAAAGGTGACTGTTGATCATCAAAGCTTGCACCTCTCCAATAGTTTTATGGGAAATTCATTGAGTGGGGGACCAATTTACGCCTCACTAAATACCTCTGGGATTTTTGTAGAAAACCGAATCTTCTTTGGGGTTTGGAGAAAAGGGTAGAAGGAAATGGAAATATCAAACATAAAAATGGTGATTCACCAATGCTTTTACAACATTTCAAACCCAATCATTCCTATGATTGATATAATTATACATGGAATGCCACAACCCTTCATTGTTGGAAAGAGAATGAACAAAAAAGGATAACAACAAGCATAGTGCAAACTTTCAAATCTTTCCATAGGCAGTGTTTATTAAGGTTTGATCAAACATATATATTTCTAAGGGTAATAGAAAAAACATTCAAAAATTGCATGAAATCTCCCTCCTAATACAACATAATATGATAAAACAACAACCTTTTAGAAAAATAGAGAAGTCCAATGACATAATCGAGTTTTCACAAGTTATTATTCTACTATACTAGCATACAACATGGAAATCAACTACTTAAACTATTGAAATTCAACTTGCAAGGCACAATGTTTCATTCAGAACAAAAACATACAGAAATAAATCTTGATAAAGGCCATACATGCAGAGTCTTAATGATTTTTTCTCAATACTAGTTCGTGCTTTAAATACCAAATGAACTTTAAAATAGAGGTCAGATGCTAATATGACAATATTTTAAGCCTTAAAAGATAGAATATGCCAGAGAAAAGTAGTTCTACAACTTTACTCCTAAAAATAGTTCTATATCCTAAGAAAAGTAAAGAAACTTTTCCTTAGCAAAGGAAACTGAAACTTGGAATCCAACCCTTTCATTTGTCACCACCTCCCTTTTATAGTTGCAAAAAGAATAAAATGCCACCACAACATAATAGTAATCACTTCCAGGTGTTGTATTTTGATAGCACATGATTTGATCATAGATCCTTGATTTCGTCACAACAATATTTTCTCATCAATTCCTAGTTGTCGCATTAATGCTTTTCAGATATTTAGCAAAGATAGAGGTTTGTAAATGATCAAATCCTATAAAAACAACCTCAAAGAAAGTTCTAGTTGACCAATCACATCACCTAAAGGCACCAACTCAAAGCTTCCATCTTGAAAACTAAGAAAAGAAAAAGGCCAACAAGCTTCGAAAAACTCCTAGAAGATATCACTTCATAGGAAGTACAATCCACCCACAACGAAGAGATGATGTGTCAAACTGGTGGAAAATTTTGAGCTCATGAATATAGCTCCTTAGAAAATCTATGATGAGCCAATATGTGTCCTGACTCTCTCCCAAAAGGAAGGTGAAAAATGAAAGTTGCGCAGCAACCACGTGGCACATTGCACACCTTTATGATAACTTTACTTGAGCGCAGGCACATCCAAAACTAAAAACTTTGAAACAAGCCAAAAATTAAAAAGATCAAGGAAAAAATGCTTCAAAATTCTAGTGATTCATAGGGGTCTTCACTTGTGGAGGCACAAACCTAGGCATCTAGTAATTCTTAGAGTTTGAGGAAAGTGGAATGTTTCACCTCCCAATTTACATCAGTTGGTAGGATGAGAGTATGAATCTGCCGATATGCTTTCTCTAGCTCAAAAACCTCTTTAAAAGAGACAAACCCCCATCTGGAAGAAACCATTCCAAGGTGATAATAGAGTCAAGAAAGAGGATAAATATTGCACTCAATATCATCATCCATGGGCGTTGTACTTGAACTTGGGAGTTTTGTAGAGGTCTGGATCTTGTGTTAGATTGCATCTGTGACCTTCTCAACTGTCAATACATCTTGATCTAGTGAAAGAAGAGGAGGTAGCCTGTAGTTAACCAAGATGCCGAAGTCCTTCTTGATCTCGATGACCCACTTATTCAACACCATTTGACACTCTTTACATTTTGCTGCAACCTTGTGACAATTGATGATCTCATTAGCTTTCATAGAGGAGACCCATTGATCAGGAATCCCCACAATTTTTAGGGCATTATTAGGGGCTACGCATAACTCAGAAATGAAGCTTTGTGAATCCACCACTCGGGGTGAGTATTTTTGCATAAAGTGATTGGCCGGCCATTGGGCCAACCTTAGCATTCAATTCCCGAACATCTCTTAAGAATTGTAAAGTGGGCCCAAGAACGATAACACCAACTGTAATTCACTCCCAATGCATGGATACTAGCTTCTTCATTATCAGGAGGGTTTCAGATCCTCATGAAATAACTAGCTCCTAGTTAAACTATGCCTCTCTTGCTCTTGTGCTTTCCTCCATTTTTCTTTTCTCCTCGAGGGAATTTGTCAATTTTGAGCTCAACCTTCTGATCTCTTGTTTTGACTCTTCTACTTCCGCTTAGGCCTTTCGAAGATTATCAAAAATTTGGGATCGGACATCAATCAACTCTCTTTTCATATTTCCATTTCATAATGAAGCTGAACTTGTTCACTTTGAGCTTCTGCAAGTAGCTTAGATGTTTCCCTTTGGTGGCCTTGAATTTTCCTTACACGGGTCATTTTAGCTTCTTTGGCTTGGATCTCGTTTTGTGGTTTGCTCATTATTTCCTTCACATTTACCAACTCTACCTCGTGCTTCTTCAATTTCTTGTCAAGCCTTTTGTAGTTAGCAAATACCACCTTCTGAGTGGTCTTAGCTAGGACCACTTTTTCGTGCAGCTGAGTTTCATTCAATTCCAGGCCCATGGCATGAATTTCATAGTCCTCCATCTATATTTTCCCTTCGAGCTTGGAAACGAGTGACTTCATGGTAGTGATTAGCAGAGAGTTCTGCTCTTCATTGAAGCAAGCTTCAATCTTCTTGGTAGTGGGCATCTTGACATTTTTTAACAATATTTTTTGCTTTTTGGCTTGTTAGGCCTGCTTGGTAGCATCAAAATGGCCTTAGAGAGTCTGAGGGACATCGATGCTCTGTGCTACAATGGAAGCACCAGGAGGTAGTTCAAAAAGGATGACAGATGGGGAAACTTCAGATGTATGAGCATGTAGGAATGCAAAAGGTAGCATTATCATGGAAAAAGGTGGGATACCAAATTAAGCAGGGGAAAAACTAGTTGGGGTGAATAGAGAAACCTACTAATGGAGAGGTGCCTTCCTAGTAGTAGATGGGTTAGGAGTAGCGGGGGTCTTAGTTGTTTCAATGGGGGCCCTTGACATGGCGATTAAAGAAACAAAAGTGGTCATGGCAGATGATACTCCTTCGACGCGTAGGGTAGCTTCAGAAGATTCATTGAAAATGGCAGGGGGCACATTTAGGATCATCAACTTAGGATCTGAGGATGGAAGATTCCTTTCCATGGGAGGAGGTAGAGGATTAACCAAAGATGTTGAAACAAGAAGAAGAGGGGGAGCACAACTTACTTGAGCTGTAGTAGTTAGAAAATTTTGTAGGACAGACTCCACTTCTTCTTCACGTCAGGGGCACCCATATCTTGGATTTGCTTTCTCTTTGCATGATCAAAACTAGTACATCCCGATCCTCTGTCAATCGATCCTTCTCAAACTTTGCCTTCAACGACCACAACAAACCCTCTCGAAGACTGTCGGGTCCGTTTCCCTTTACTTAGAGCACTAGAGGAGGACGAAGCTTGTGAATCCTTTTTCCTCGAGTCTCTTCGACTATTGGATTCCTGAGGTCAAGAAGCCCAACGCGGAACTTGCTCCTCATCAATTTCATGGCTTGTTTTTGGATTGTTGTTGTCAGAATTAGCCTCTTTATCATATATGTCCTCAAATTCATCATCAAGTGGCTGAAAGTTAATGAACGAGGCTCCTAGGCACCTCATCTCCTGTCAGAATCTCTAGAAGTCTACCTTTTTCCTTTCTAACCATCCCCTACTCTTCAGCTATGTGTTGAGGGATTTTCCCATTGGGAGGTTCCTCTAATACTCCACTTGCAGTTCATAGAAATTTAGCCATTTTGGTTGCTGGAATGGAATGTGAGCCAAATCAATGTACAACTCCACGCTTTCTCAAGTCAGATTACTCCTCTTGAAATATTCCTGAATCTCATGTTTCAAATTGTATACCTTATTTAGGTTATAGTCCCACTTGTCACAAATGAGGACCAAGCCTAAGGCTGCTAGTAAATTCATGATTTCACCCTCGGCCTTCCACTTATTTAGCATTACCTAACTTTTAGAAATTAAGAGGGGAAGTGGATATATCTTCATTTTTTTTCCTCTAGCACCATAGATCTTGTCAACAACGATCACATGACGACATGCCTCCAACGCAAAAACTCTATCTATTACAAATCTCAGGAGATGGAAAGGCTCCCCGAAAAAACCATGAAATTTGAAAAATGTGAAATCCTCACCCAGGAAATAATCCATTGGGGTCAGCAGATATTTTATCTATTGTATGACCTCTTGACAGAAATGACCAATAGGGCGAGGAAAAAAATCTTGAAGCATTGGCCTTAGAAAGTGATCTACAAACTGATAATAGTCCCCTATTCTCAAAAGCACATGGATCCACATAGAAATTGGCTGGAGACAACCCCTTTCATCTAACCTAGACATTGGTATATTCCTCCCTAGCCACTCAAAATTTTGATGCAAAATTAAATGAGCCAAGACAAAATAATACCTAAATTTAGACTTGGCATTGTAATTCTTCTATTGTTCTAGCATGTTTCCAACTATCACCTCAACAAAATCATAGTACTTCTATCTCCTTTTCCTTTTGAGCACATAAGCCAGGAAAAACTGAAAAGGATCGACCTACTCATCATTATCAAGGCTGAAAACCCAGGTCATCATCGAGAATATAGACTATTGTCCTTCTTGAATTTCTTGCGTGAAAGAGGAAAGAGAAGATGACCTCTCTCTGACCTTTCCTTTTCTTTGTCTTTATAAAAAATTGTTTGCCTGGCCATTTCTTCCCCGAAGGTGTCCATCCATTCTTCATCAAAATTTCAACACCCCAGGTCATAGGGATACACAACATATCTCATATGGCTTTAGCAAAAATGGTAACCTTGACCTTGCTACCTTCAATGGCTTCTGTCATTTTATTGAATTTTTTGGCACATGTGTCGACCAACTCTGGGCATGGATGTATGATGGGCAATATAAACTATGGCAGACCATAATTCCAGAGCCAAAACGCAAAACCCTCTGACGATTTATGCTCCACCATTCTCTAAAACATACATTCCCTAAAACTTTTAGGGTTAGCTGATAACTTAGGGTCGAAAACATTGTAGGCAATATCTTGCACTGCCTCTCTTGGGATGCATTTATAAGGCAGTACCTTCTTGTAGAATTTGAATGGCTGTTCCTTGACTGCTGGGGCATTGACGAACGAGTTCCACCCAAAAATATCGACGTAACCGGGCATTTTTCTTGAAACTATAGTTTGTCTACCAGAGGTTGATGCTTCTACCATGGCTGTATGAGAAAGTTGTAGAGAGTTTCCTTAATGACAATGACCACTTTCCTTTCACTTCTTTGGAGAAATCTACTTTTGAGTGCAATTAATTTGCTCACTTGTACATGCAGTTAAGGCTATGTCGTTACTGCTGGTCCATTCAATGCTGCCACCAAGGTGATACTTTTGAATTTGATATTCGTATCCCTTGGGAATGCCAAAAATGCCATGAGAATAGAATTAGTACATTCTCCCTGCCACCTTTTTAACAAATAAACTCATTGCATTGAAAAGTGTGATTTTCGCTATGTGAAACGTTTTGAGGTGATACAAGGTACCCTAAAAAATATGTGAACATTAATTTATTAGAGCTTAGTGCATTAATCCATGTCTTTTCTCACTAGTAAGCTAGCTAGTGCTGATGATGGCAAAGGACACATGTCAACAATCGACATACAAGAGCATTTACTCTCAACACCCAAATTTATTTCTCAAGACATTCTGTCAGATTCTCCGTAGGATTTATCTACCCTTCTCCATTTTTCCTTGATATTTTCCTATTGTCGTCCAACCAAAAATAGACATTTTGTTGGTTGATTTTTCCAGCTCATCTTTCTATATATCGCTATGCCACCTTATGTAATATTCATTAAAAAATATAGCTTCTTAATTTTAGCAAGCTTTTTGCTTATTCCATTCCACCATAGTTCACTGCTTTTTTAGAATGTCTGCTGTCTTGGGAACTCCTATTTGGCTCCTCCCATGAAGGCCACAATACTACTTTGCAGAATAGGTCACTAGTGATTGAATTAAGTGCCTAGTGAAGAAATGCGACTGCTTTGCCATGGTTTCTTTCAAGTGGGTAGTTGGCCAGGACTTCCATTAGGGGAAATTTACATAAAAAATGAGCCTCCTAAGGAACTCTAAAAAAGCAAAAATTATCTCATATAATACAAATTATTTAAATATAAAAAATATAAATTACTTAACTACATGAGTTAAGTGGGGACACATGTTTCTATTATAATTCCTTAAAAAACTGAAGTCCATGATTTTTTAAAAGTGGTAAAATATATTTCTATTATAATTTATTAAAAAACTCAAGTTCACTTTCTTCATTATTTATTTTTTATTTAAAAACTCTTAAACTCAAGTTGATAACTTATATTTCTATTATAATTTATTAAAAAAGTCGAGTTCACTTTCTTTTTTTGATTATTTATTTTTTTAAATTATTTAAAAAGTGACAAAGTAAAAGATAATGAAAATTAGCAAAAAAGAAAGTAATCTTTTAAACGGTGTTTCAAAAAAATTTAACATTTTTTAAAAGTTTAAATATATTTAAAATATATATATTTAAAAGTTTAAAATATATATTTTTAAAAAAGTTTAAAATATATATTTTAAAAAATTAAAAATATATTTAAAAGTTTAAAATATATTTAAAAAAAATTAAATAAGGGGGTCCCACTAAATGTGAGCACTCCCCCTTAAAAGGAGGAGTGTATCACATAAAGTGAGCGCACCCTTATAAAAGGCCACTGAGATTTTGATATTAAAATATTTAGATGCTAAACATTTAAATATCAGAATATTTAAAATTATTAAAAAATAATTAAAGAATTTTTTAAATTTTTGCAGCACTTCATAAATGATTTTTATGATTTTTTAATTTTTTTTTAAATGTTTTTTATATTTTTTTCTATAAATTTTTTTTGAAAATATAAAAATTTCTATAATAGAACAAGTAATAGAACTTAAGAATATAAATCTAGAAAAAAAAAAAAAAAAATTTAGAAAGATGAATGAGATAGAATAGGATATGTAGAGTTAAAATTAACCATGATGAGTTAATTCATAAGATTTTAGAAAGTTTTACTTTATAAAATAAATAATTTTTTATTTTATTTTGGATGATGTCACCGTACAAGTTGATGTCATCTTTTAGTTGATTTTTGATAACTTAAAAAGCTAATGATGTCATCCTTAGGAGACCCATTTTTTATGTAAATTTCCCCTAATGATCGATGATGAAAACGAGCTTTGGAACATCCTCTCTCGCTTCATGGCCTTGCTGCTTGACCTGAACGTGGCCAAGCCCATGATAATCGAACTATGCCACCAGATGTTTGACACTTTGCTAACAGAAGGGCTTGGGGAGATAGTGCAAGTAGCTATCCCTAGCGTTGGTATCCCAAGTGCCATGGATCTTCGTAGGCACGTGGAATTTGGAAGACATACCTTGGTTTCCCTTCCTTTCTAACTTCTGCACTATGGACCTTGAGACACACTGCTACTCTTCTCAACCAACCACTACCTATCTGTTGCCAGAGTACGACATGGAGCGCATTCCAGGACTCGCCTGGAGGAAGCACTTTGACTTTCTGGTGTAGAGTCACGGTGAATAGGTCTTGTGTCTGCGCTGTGTGTAGCCTGCGTGTGTTTTGTGTTCAACCCCTTTTTGCACCCTGTCAGATAAGAAGAATAAGAAGAAGAATAACCCGATAACGAGCCCTTTTGCTTCATCGAAAATGGCTAGAGGCTTTACTTTTTATTTTTTTGCATGTTGCCTCCCTTTTGCTTCTTTTTGCTCTACTACTCTTTTTGGGTTTGCTCGAGAGAACCTCATGTTTAAGTATAAGTCTCAAGCCTTGAATTATATTGTAATTTTTTGATGAATATAATATAAAAACTTTTCATTTCTTCAGTGTTATTCTCAGATGGCTTATTCTCAAAATTTAGAACGTATTTACAAAAAATTATACATATGGTACATAATTGTTAATTTTTTTAAAAATTGTGTATTTTAATGGAATAACTTCAGATAAATACCATTCACCAGTATATCTAAAGCGTTTCCTTCAATATCTTCAAATTCGTATGCATTCTTCTCCTGCACGTGCTAATTCTGAAGGGCCCTTCCATAGTGCTTCAAATTTTGTGTGTTGCCCTAGTTTTGTAGTACGTTCATCATACTTTAGCACTAAGCTCCCCTCTTTGAATTCTGGGTTAGAAGTCTTTTTGTCAAACCATCGCTTTACTATTTGTTGATGGTTGATCATGGCTTTGTAAGCTTTTTCTCTATCTTCTTCTAGCTTGAGGAGTTCCATGAGCCATACTTCCATTCCACTGCTTTCTTCAATTTCCAAGGCTTTCAAGGAAGGAATATCTATGGAAATGGGTAACACTGCCTCTTTTCCATACACCAATTAATAAATGGAAGTCTTCAAATTTTTTTTGGGAGTAATTCAGTCCACCCACAAAGCAACTCGTAGATGTTTGTGCCAATCCCTTTGTTGTTCTGATCCAATGCACTTGAATAACCTAATTAGGTTTTTGTTGGTTGATTTTTCTAACACGTTCCCTTGTGGGTAGTAATTTGATGCTTTTTTAAGGAAAACCCATGTCTGATAGAAAAATATGACATTCTTGATCCTACAAAAGCTTGGGCATTGTCAGATATGATGGTCTTGGATGAGCCAAATCTGGCTACTACCTCTTTAAGGAAATTGACAATTTCCCCCTCTGTGGCATTTTTTAGGGCTACGGCCTTCGTCCACCTTGTGAAGTAGTTGGTTGTCATGAGGATCCACTTGTGTCCGATGCTAGAAATAGGATTTATCATTTTGATAAAATCCAACCCCATTGAGCAAAGGATTCCTCAGTTATGATCGTGCTCAAGGGCAAAGCGACATTCTTTTGCCAACAAAATATTGGCACTGGGTACACTTTTGCACTAGATGATGTGCTTTGACAAACATGGAGGGCCAATAATATCCTACTCACATGATCTTTAAAGTGGTAGTCGTGGGGAAGAAATATCCACCCTCAGGACTGTGATGGAATTCATTAAGAACTCTTTCCGCTTGTAGCTTGTCTAGACATTGGAGAAGTACACCATCATAATTTCTTTTGAATAATATACCCTCAATTAACACATACCTAGTGCCTTGCAATTAGTACTATCATGTTTTATGGAATGGAAGGTTGGTCGAGTAGTACCCCTTTTTCATATAGTGTGTTCGATCAACCACCTAAGATTATTTAGACTTGAATTGGTTCGAGTAGACCTAATCAGTCTCTCTTTCAACTCCATGACTTGATTCCTGTGCAATGTATTCACACAGACCTCTTCCCTGAACCAGCTTGGTTGGTCTAATGTCCACATCATATTCTAGGATCTTAGTGATCCAATTTTCCCTCTTTTTTTTTATCTCACCTTCTGTAACATATTCCTGCACACTGGGAAGTGCTAGAGAATAGTGATCTTGTTGGCCGACACCAAGTGTCAGAATTTTTTTATACTTTTAACAATGGAAAAAGCATGCTTTTCTATGAAATTATACCTAGCTTCGTAACCTTTCAAGGTCCTTGAATGGAATGCTATAGTGTTCTCCCCATTATCTTCCTCGCACTTCTGAGTGAGCATCGAAACTATACTATGTTGGCCACTGTACACATAGAGTAGAAAGTCTTTGGAAAAATCAAGGGTTGAACAACACCGGGGCCATGAAGATGGCTATCTTTAGTTGGTCAATTTTTTTTTTTCCTTTGGGGGTCCATTTTGAAAAGCAATTTCTTGTTAAGCATCAACGTAATTAGTCTCACAATGCTTATGAAATCTGATATGAATTTGCTGACAAAATTGATCTTCCCCCAAAAAAATTGCAGTCCCTTTTGGTTTATTGGCAGAGGTAATTCCATTATAGATTTGACCCTTTTGGGGTATATTGCTATTCCCTCCTTTGACACTACAAAGCCAAGGTTCTTACCTTGAGGTACTTCGAAGACACTTTTTTGGGATTTAAAGAAATCCTGAACTATTGGCATTTCTAGAAAACCTTCTCTGGATGATCAGAGTGATCATCTTTTGATTTTGAAAAGACCATTAGGTCATCCAAATATATTAGGATAATCAGGTTGATCAATCCCTTGAAAGAAATATCCATTGCTCGTTGAAAAGTTGCACCAACATTGGAAAGTCCGAATAACATCTTTGAGTATGCAAATGTTCCCCACTTAGTGGTAAACATTGTCTTATGTTGGTTGGCTTCCTTCACATAGAATTGATTATATCCTGAGAAGTCATCTAGAAAAGAGAACATTTCTGATCCAACCACAGTTTGCAAGATCTACTCCATCAGTGGCAAGGGGTAATGGTCTTTTAACAAGGCTTTATTCAAATCCTGGAAATCAACACAAAGTTGAATATCACCGTTCTTTTTTTGGACTAGAACCAAATTCGACACCCAAGTAGAATGTTTGATAGGGTATATGATATTTGACTCGAACAGTTTGGTTAGCTCTTGTGCCATCAATGCTTCGACCTTCGGGTTGACTGGCCTTTGCTTCTGTCAAACGGGTTTGGATCCTTCCACCAAGTCAATGGTATGCTAAATTATGCTTGGGTCATAACCTCTCAGATCATCATAGGTTCAGGAGATAACCCTATCATATTTGAAACATAGATTCTTCAATCTTTTCTCATCCTTGTGAGGAACTTCCTTTCCAACTTTCAACTTTCTGCCGCTTCTGACATCAAGTTCTTCATAATCCCTTGCATCAACAGTGAACCTTTTCTTTCCATTTCTTGCATCTTCACAATCAAAGATATTTTTGAGAGAAATTAATCCTCGGGGAAGCTTGTTCCCTTTTAATTAGATGACTTTCTCAAGAAATTTTGCTCCTAGTGGTGAATAGTTGGAAGCTATCCCTAATTTTTGTATGAAGGAAGAAATTTGGATGTCGTCATCAAAGACTTTCTAGTTTTGATCATTGTCAAGAATTGAGGGTCAGACGATGACTTGCATCACACTTTGCTTGCTTGAATAAAAAAACTAGTTCAAATTGCAAGCCGACAAAAGCCATTCGATCAACAACACTGTTTTGTGATTGGGGAATAACTTGTATATTGAAAGCTTCGAATCTATCGATGAGATCCCAAACTCAATGTCTGTACGACTTCATCCTTGTGTTTTTTGCAGTTGCTCATCCACTGACCTGGCTCACCACTAGCTCTAAATCTTTGAAATCTCGTATTCTCCTTGTGCCTATCTACTTTGCAAGAATCAGCCCATGAGCCAAGGCTTCATATTTGGCATCATTGTTGGAGCATGAGAACTAAAAATAGTAATCTTTGAGGGTTTCTAATCTTGTCAGAGACATTAGTCGGACACCTACTCCAAAGCTAGCTTTGCACTTGGTGCCATCAAAATACAAGATCCATAGATGATTATCACCTAGATCATCACATTCCTCTTGATCTTTCATTAATTTTGGAAAGACCTAATCATCATCAAAAATCACATAGGTGCCTAGACCTATTTCATGGAAGTTTCCAAATGGATTGGAGTCAATGAATTGGTTGAGTAGCACCTCTTCTTTGGGAGTCTGATCACTTGTATCTTCTTCATCTTCCAACATTTCTACACAATATCTCTCTTGCTGAGAGATGGAGGTATGCTCCACCTCAAATCATAAGACTATATTGTTTGCAATGTGTTTGGGGTGCAAATATTTAGACAAAATCTTCATCTTCACCCCATGCTTGGTTCTCAATATTAGGTGGGACTAGTCAAGCGCTAAGTATCTGCCAAGCTTTGCAGTAAAATATCTTGAAAGACACATTCCAAAGACTGAGGGAATTTATATCACTACTATTTCTTGTGTGACTGTTTGGATTGGACATGAGAAGAGGGTCAGAGATAGATCCTTTATCCTAATGATAGTCAGAACCTTCTTCCCATCTATTTGTATGATTACTTTTTCAAGGGGCTCATACTTAAGTTTCAAGGCATCGACCACTTGTTTTGCCATGATAGTCGTATTAGCCCCCAAATAAATCATATTATTATGCAAAATCTTATCTCCCACAATAAGTGTTAAAAAGAAAGGGGTGGGATTTGGCTTGCTTACCTCTTTCTCTTTTGCAATGCTCACATTATTCACATAATTTGCTTCTTTCGAAGCTTGAGGGGGTGACAAAGATCCTTTGTCTTCACTTCGGTCACACAAATGAGTCACATCCATCTGCGGGATTTGTTCTTCTTTCTTTAATGCTTCCTAAAGCAATATCTTTTGTTTAGGAATAGATATGACATCCCACAATGATACATTAGCAAGCACCTTTCTTCAATTGTTCCACCACATTGAGCATTTTGACTGGTTGAGTCTTAGGCTTGCATGGTGGTATTTCTCTTGCTTTCAAAAGAAAACGTTGCATTGTGACTGGGCTTGGTGTATTGTTCACCTCCTTCTCTACCAACAACGGATCATGTGGCCACGAAAAAGGTCAGATGACGGGTGATGGAGCCTATTTTTCTTGCGGGGGTAGTTGATGTGGTTGAGGGCATGGTAGAGCTTGTTGCATGCATTCTCTCACGAGACTTGTTTTAGATCTTGTGTTGTAATCTGACTACACTTGAGGAACACTAGTCATTAGAGCTTCATTTGCAAACACTGCATCTTCTTCTTCCATCCATGAAAATAGAGCTTGGTCAGGCACAATATCTAGTTCTTGCTCGAAGTAAATTCCTTGCATTTGTGCTTTGAAACAAGCATTTTCCATTTTGGAAGATTCATATTTGTCCGCATTCAGGAGCATGCCTTTTTTCCTTTGTTTTGCTATCCTTTGTTGCATATTCCCCCTTGGGAAATTTTGGGGCATATGGCTATCACTGCAAGGGAAGCACCATACATTCTCATCTTTCGCCAAATTGTTCTAGCTTGGAATTAACTCTTTACTCAGATTGTCTTTGACCATCTGTAGCAGCATGGTAACTAGAACTATTTGGTTTGCATATGTCACCTATTGACCTCCTCCTCTAGAGGATCCTTAGTATGGATTCTAATGATAAGATGACTTTCCTCTGCCATAGGCTTGCGTAGTTTTCCTCAGAGGTATTGCTTGCTATCATTTGATAATGACCAACTCATTAGAAAAATTCAGCATGAGACTCTTCATGTCACTAATATCTGCCACGATTGAGGAAGATCCCAATGATCTTTTTTGAGCAGAGGGATACACATACATAGACTGCGGTGTGGTCGATGCCAATTTTGTAGTGGAAGTGCTTGGAATAGATTCTTCTCGAAGGCCATGCCAGAGATTTATGCAAATACTAAAATCGAAGGTCAGGACAGAAGCTTCCCAACATCAATTAGAATATTCGCCATGCATACAACCACCTCATATGCATCAGAAAAGATATCCCCTCCCATGGAGGTTATCATAACTGTGATGTTTGAATTGAGAGCCTTCAAATAGAACATTAACACCATCACAGCTTGGGGTTGAGAAATCACAAGGATGCTTTGCCAAGTCTTATGAAACCTGGTGTTAAAATCACTCATGGCCTCTTGTGGAGCTCTCTTGATGGTGATTAGTTGTTGCAACAATGAAGAGTGATCTCATTTATCTGAGAAGCATTCAAACAACCATTCTCCGAGTTGATCCCAGGAGATGATAGAGCCCAAGGCCAAAGATCAATACCAATCTTGGGCCTTTCCTTTGAAAGAGGTAGCTAACAACCTCAAAGCAATATTCTCCTCCGTTATGTTATGTAACCTGCATACCTTTGCTATATTTTGAAGGTGTTTGGAAGGGGTTTTGAAGTATTCTCCAAATAATTTTGGAATAGCCTTGAGGGCATTAGTGGGTATGGCACGCCATACACCTGGGGGTGTGGTTGGATGTAGCAAACTACCGCTATCCCAAGTTACAAAATTTCTAGGAGCAGGGGGAGGTACATGAGCCATAGAGAAAAGATTGGGTATATGGGTATTTTGATTTGGAAGGTTGAGCCTCTGGGTGGAGTAGATAAGACTCTAGATATATATTAGGCTCTTACTTCTTTCTCTATAACTCCTTACAGGTGATAGAGAGATTGCAAGTCTCCTTCTCCTAGGTCTCGAGGCAGGTAACTAAGAGTACGAGAAGTGACCTCTCGATGATTCTCTTGTTTGGACTCTGGGCATGAAACTTCCAGTTTCCTTCCTTAGCCTGATTTAAGAAATATTTCTAACTTATAATCAAGCATTCAGAAAACTTCTTGTCCCACTGGGTGTGCCACAAAAATAATTGTTGATCATCAAAGATTGCACCTCTCTGATAGTCTTATGGGAAATTTAGTGACTAGGGGACCAATTTGTGCCTCACTAAATGCCTCCAGAATTTTAATAGAAAGCCATCTCTTCTTTGGGTTTGGAGAAATGGGTAGAAGGAAATGTAAATATAAAACATAAAAATGGTGATGCACCAATTCTTTTACAACATTTCAAACCCAATCATTCCTACGATTGATACAATTAGACACAAAATACCACAACCCTTCATTGTTGAAAAGAGAATGAACAACAAAGGCTAACAACAAGCACAGTGCATATTTTCAAATCTTTCTATAGGTAGTGTTTATTAAGGTTCAATCAAACATAAATATTTCTAAGGGTAATAGAAAAAACATTCAAAAATTGCATGACCTCTCCCTCCTAATACACCATAATATGATAAAACAACAACCTTTCAAAAAATAAGAGAAGTCCAATGATATAATCTAGTTTTCACAAGTTATTATTCTACTATACGATCATACAACATGGAAATTAGCTACTTAAACTATTCAAATTCAGCTTACAAGGCACAATGTTTCATTTAGAAAAAAAACATAAAGAAAGAAAGCTTGATAAAGGCCATACATGCATAGTCTCAACGATTTCTTCTCAATAGTTCGTGCTTTAAATATGAAATGAAATTTAAAATAGAGGTTGGATGCCAATTCTGACAATAGTTTAAGCCTTAAAAGATATAACATGCCAAATAAAAGTAGTTCTGCAACATTACTCATGAAAATAGTTCTATATCCTAAGAAAACTAAAGAAAATTTTCCTTAGCAAAGGAAACTGAAACTTGGAATCTAACCCTTTCATTTGTCACCGCCTCCCTTTTATAGCTGCAAAAAGAAGAAAATTCCACCACAACACAATATTAATCACTTCCAGGTGTTGGCTTTTGATAGCACACAATTTAATTGTAGATCCTTGGCTAGGTCACAACAATATTTTCTTATCAATTCTCAGTTGTCGTATTAATGCTTTTCAGATATTTAGCAAAGATAGAAGTCTGTAAACGATCAAATCCTAAAAAAATAGCCTAGAAAAAAGGTCCAGTTGACTAATTAGATCTCCCAAAGGCACATACTCAAAGCTTCCATCTAAAAAACCAAGAAAAGAAAAAGGTTAGCAAGCTCTGACAAACTCCCAAAATATATCGCTTCATAAGAAGCACAATCTACCTGCAGCGAAGAGATGACGTGTCAAACCGGAAAAAAAATTTAAGCTCATGAATATAACTCCTTAGAAAATCTTCGATAAGCCAACATGTGTCCTGACTCTCTCCCAAAAGGAAGGTGAAAAATGAAAGCTGCACAACCACCATGTGGCGCATTGTGCACCTTTTCGATAAATCTACTTGAGCGCGGGCACATCCAAAACTGAAAAACATTTAAACAAGTAAAAAGTCAAAAAGATCAAGCCAAAAAAACTTCATAGTGACTCAGAGCTCTACACTATGGTGTCAGATATTTTTGTAGATTTTGCAGTTTTGACAGTGTTTGCTTGGTCAAAGTCAGGTGTTCTATTTGAGCTTTGAGAGGGCATATCAGGCGCATACAGAGTCAAATTTTGGACTTCGAATAGTCAACAAAAAGCTTGTTTAGAGCACTACAAAGTGGATAAGGTTTGGAGTTATTTTTGAATAGTTTATTTGCTATTATTTCATCTGAGATGATTATGCATCTCTTTGACTATGGTGATACTATGAGTTTATGGATGATCGGATCTTGGAGATTTGATGTTGGATTCATTGTATGCTTAGTTGTATATTTCATAATATTCTCTCATTTGACATGGTTATCAGTATAGGTCTCTGTAGACACATAAAATTGACCTAGGCTCGCAAGCTTTATTTTCTCCATATCTCTCCTAAACATAATTAAAATATTTAATTATGTCTTATGGTCCAAATTTGACTAGTAATTAAATAATTCTCATATTTTTTCCTCTTGACTATTTAAATAAATAAATTATATTTATTTTATTTAAATATGTCACTAACTTCTTATGTCCCTCTATAATTAAATAAATTCTTAAATTTATTTAATTATTAATTGTCCACTTTGTCTTCCTGATTATTTAAATAAACAAACTTTATTTATTTATGTAAATACGTCATTAATTTCTTATGTCTTCCTATAATTAAATAAATTTCTATAATTTATTTAATTATTATCTAACTTGGATTTTTCTAATTTTAAATAAAATCATTTATTTAAAATTTTCCACTTTCTACTTTCCCTCCAAGTAAATAATTTAAAATAATTATTTACTGTCACATGACCCCATCTCTTTTGAATTAAATTAATTTTTAATTCAAAAGGTCAACTCAGTCTTTAAAATTTTAAATTATTATTTGATTTTCCAACAACCTCTTTTTCCATGCCCAATATCCTCTTATCACATGCATTCTGGACCCTTGATTTGATTTTTCTAAAATCAAATCTCAGCCCTTCATTTCAAATTTCACCCTAATGTTTCCCTAACCGTAATTGTGGGTTGTCACATTTAATTTCAACATTTGATCTTAGGGCATCTCTCAATTTTCAATCCTGGCCATTCATCTAAAATTGGATTTCCTATAAAGAGGAAATTTTTACCTCATTTGACACACTTCATGCTCTTGATGTCATACCTCTTGACTTCGTGACTTCATGCTCTTGACGTCATACCTCTTGACTTCGTGACTTCATGCTTTAGACATTAGGCTTGCTTCATACTTGCAATTTTTGAGTACATTTGAAACTTTAGAATAAAATCCTTCAATATTTGCTTAGGGCTTGTCATAGGTCATAGTTTCTCATCAAAATATAAGGGCGAACATAATATTGAAGAAAATGGAGAAGGGAAATGAAGGTTAATCATGGAGGGCTTGAAGAAATTTGGTGAGATTGTTCTTTGTTTTATGCTATTTTACTCCATTGTACTTCCTTGTTTAGCTAGGGTTTTGATTATGCATATGATTTCGTGCTAACTTAACTTTTTTCCTTAGTTACATTGGTGAACCTAATGCCAAATTTATTTTTCAGATTTTCGTACGACTTTTTCATCTTTTTTGTAGGTACATGGTGTGGGATCACCTTTAAAATATCATGCTCCATTGAGGAAATCTTGAAGGTTGTCTATAGGAGTGTTAAATGCTCAAGTTTTGTGTTCATTTTGCAAAATGTGAAAAGTTGTCACTCAAAAATGTAAAATTGCAAAACAATGCAAACTTGGGAAGGTGAAAAGTCATTCTTGGTTTAGGTCATTAGGAAGTGGTTTGAATTTGATGGGACACATTTGAGATTCCTTTAAAAGGCTTCGTAACCATTTTTGCAAGCATGGGTGATTGAAGTTTGAGTTTGAATAAATGAAATCACAATTTTCTTGCATTTCCACATAGTAGTTTGTTGTTCTTATGCATTGTACGACCCTGTATGGGAAAGAGATTATCTCCAATTGATTTAATGTGTAAGTAATCTCAATAAATTTCCATTCAAACTTGGTTTCATGCAAATTGGTGCAAAGTTGAGTAAGATATTGTGATTTTTCATAAAACTTCCAAAACCTTGATCTAGGGTAAACAATGGCCTATAATCTTATGTTTCTCTCAATTTAACTATTGGAAAACTTTGATTCTTGGTAGAAAGAAATATTATAGCATATATTCTCACATTCTTAAGGTTTCAAATAAAGATATTAAGGTTAAGGTGTGAATAATTGAAGTTTAAGACTGTAAATCTGTGTACAAACTGGTAAAACAGAGTTTGGGGAGGTTAGCACCTAGGGTTTGTTTAAAGACCTTCAAAATTGAAATTTTAATGAAATAATAAGTTTGAGTAGACCCAACCACACATGTTCCAAGTTCTGGTTGAGAGGATTTGAGATTGGAAGTAATAGAACCTATAAACCCTTTTGTAGCCATACCTAATTAGGCATGATTGAACGTTGACAGTCATAGTTAAGCCCTATTTATTGAAGCTACTTATGTTGTTTCTCTAATATGTTTTAAAAATTTGAAATGGATGTCCAAAAATCCCAGCACATTTTGGAGTTAAGGTTTTTAATGAAATTTGTGTCTGATAATTTATGAAAGGAGGGTTACTAGGAGTTTGATCAGTCAATGAAGGAATGGTAAAGAGATGAAAGGACAAGATTTTGTGAGTGTTTGTATTGATTGAATTAGAGTTCTTGAAGGATAAGAAAGAATTGAGTGGTCTTTTCTGAGTTTGAGAAGGTGGAAAACTAAATTTGTGCTTGTTGGAGGTCATTTCCTTAAGAGGATTTGTTGTGAAAACTTGAAGAGTCAGCTTGGTGAAACCCATTGTTGTGAAATATGTCTCCATGAAGGTGAGTTTGAATCCTTTTCATTGCATTAGTTTGGTATCAGAGATCAAAAGGTCTGGGAAGAGAAAGAGTTTTGTGTTTGTGTTTGTGTTTGTGGTTTTGTGCAGGTTGGTGGCGAAAGACTAGGTAGAGGAAAAGTGGAAGGACCTAGGTGAGGCAAAGAAGTTGAGAAGAAGCAAGGAGAGACTTCCTTGAGTAAAAGAAAAAATGGATGTGTTGAGAAGCCATTTGTAGGTAGAGGAAAGAAAAAAAGAGAGAAAGAGGCAAGAGAAGTTTGATAGAGAGATAGTAGCACTAAAGCAAGATATAAGAAGATTGGACTTAGAGTTATAGGAGTTCCAAATGAAGATGGAATAGTGAATTAAACAAGCAACAAGTTGGCACTTGACAGTGAAAAAGAGAGTTACATGGACCATAAGAAAAATTGTTCAAAAAAGAAAGAGACAAGCAAGGTTAGAAGCTAAAAGGAAAAAAGAAGAAGAAGAGATGTAGATGAAGTTGAAAGAAGATAATATGCTGAGGTCTAAGACATAGCAAATGAAGAATGAACTCTTTGAGGGAGCGAAGAATTTGATAAAGAACATGAAGATTAAGGGTGAAGAAGCCATTGACACATGGAAAAAGAAGAAGGTTAAAGAGGTAATCTATCATTTCATTGTTATGATGATAGTCTTAATGGGATACAAGCCAAGGCTCAGAGTGAAGGAAGAAGGACAAGGTATTGAGATAGATACTGAGATGCAACAAAGCATAGAGAATTTGATTCCAAATGGCAAGATAGGGATGAGGTTGATTTGCATGGACAAAATGAAACCAAAGGTGAAGATGATGATAAATAGGAGTTGTTTCAAGGTCTCAAGCTTAGAATGCATCAAAGATGAGTATTTAGAGGATGAAGACTCACTCCAAGTGGACTTGGATTTTATTTGGCCGAGAGTATGGTGCAAGAGAACCTTTACAATATAATGCTCCATTGAGGAAATATTGAAGGTTGATTAAAACTTGATGTTTCAATGTTCTAACAAGGTCTTTTAGACAACTTCTCATATGTCTAGGTCATTAGGAGAGTTAAATGTTCAAGTTTTGTGTTCATTTTGCATAATGTGAAAAGTTGTCACTCAAAAATGTAAAATTGCAAAAAGATGCAAACTTGGGAAGGTGAAAGGTAATTCTTGGTTTAGGTCATTAGGAAGTGGTTGGAAGTTGATGGGACACATTTGAGATGCCTTTAAAATTATTTTTAACCATTTTTGCAAGCGTGGGTGATTGAAGTTTGAGTTTGAATAAAGGAAATCATAGTTTTCTTGCATTTCCACACATCAGTTTGTCGTTCTTATGATTTGTACTACCCTATACGAGCAAGAGATATTCTCCAATTGATTTCATGTGTAATTAATCTCAACCACCTTCCATTCAAACTTGGTTTCATGCAAATTGGTGCAAAGTTGAGTAAGATATTGTGATTTTTCATAAAACTACCAAAACCCTGATCTAGGGCAAACAGTGGCCTATAATCTTATGTTCCTCTCAATTTAACCATTGGAAAACTCTGATTCTTGGTGGAAAGAAATATTATAGCATCTATTCTCACATTATTAAGGTTTCAAATAAATATATTAAGGTTAAGGTATGAAGAATTGAAGTTTAAGACTGTAAATCTGTGTACAAATTGGTAAAACAGAGTTTGGGGAGGTTAGCACCTAGGGTTTGTTTAAAGACCTTCGAAATTGTAATTTTCATGAAATAATAAGCTTGAGTAGACCCAACCGCACATGTTACAAGTGCTGGTTGAGAGGATTTGAGATTGGAAGTAATAGAACCTATAAACCCTTTTGTAGCCATACCTAATTAGGCCTGATTAAACGTTGACAGTCATAGTTAAGCCCTGTTTCTTGAAGCTACTTATGCTGGCTCTCTAATATGTTTTAAAAATTTGAAATGGATGTCCAAAAATCCCAGCATAGTCTGGAGTTAAGTTGTGTAATGAAATTTGTGTCTGATAGTTTATGAAAGGAGGGTTACTAGGAGTTTGATCAGTCAATGAAGGAATGGTAAAGAGATGAAAGGAAAGGATTTTGTGAGTGTTTTTATTGATTGAATTAAAGTTATCGAAGGATAAGAAAGAATTGAGTGGTCTTTTCTGAGTCTGAGAAGGTGGAAAACTAAATTTGTGCTTGTTGGAGGTCATTTCCTTAAGAGGATTTGTTGTGAAAACTTGAAGAGTTAGCTTGGTGAAACCCATTGTTGTGAAATATGTCTCAATGAAAGTGAGTTTGAATCCTTTGCATTGCATCAATACATGTACTAACACTACAACTGCAACTTTTTGAACCGCATTTAATGCGTCGCAATGCATTTTCTTCTGGGAATGATGCATCCATAATACCGAGCCACACCTGACAAATAGAACGACACATTTGATTTCCTGAGACGTATTTGCAAGCCCGACCGATGCATCCGTTGTTACAACGCATTTTATCTATAGAATGAGACATCTACTTGGTAAATTTTTTCTTTTGGTGTTGCAACACATTTGCTCTATAGAAGGACACATCTGCCTGGTAAATTTTTTCTTTCAGTTTTTGACAAATTTTTTTGGATTTCTCTTTTCTATTTAATAGATTAGGGATTTTTGGGTTACTAATCTATTGTTTGCAACATGTGGCAAGCTGGAGGGAGTTCCTAACCTTTTTTTGTTGATTTTTATAACTCTTTTACAATCCTAAATCAAACAAACAAACAATCACAAACAACTTGCATTCACATTTCATGGGTTAAAAATGAACATGCATATTCACCCATGGGTTTCAAATGAACACAAAATGCATTGAAACTCATCAAGGCTAAAATTTACATGCATCTTTATAGCATTTTTAAAAAAAGAACCCTTTGTTTGTCTCACAATAAGTTGGGTTAAAAATGAAAAAGTGTTTTGTGTGTCTTGTGGTGTAGTGATAGCTTCTTAAGTGTGTATGCAATTCTCTTGCACCTTGTGCGATCTTGAGAAACAAAAACACTTAGAGGTCATTACTTTACCACCCCACATTTCAATTTTGGAATTAAAATGAACAAGTGTTTTCAATTTGTGTAACCCCAATTCAATAATAAAAGTATCCTCTCCCCTTGCACACTTGTACGATCCTGGGTGCAAGAGAGATTGTTATTAACTCTAGGAATTGAGCCTTCCTTGGTGGGAAAAAATACTCACACAAGACAACTCAAACTGACAATGAAGTTTTTTAGCCAAGCTACTCCCAACTGGTATACAAATGTGAATCCTAATGGAAAACTTAGGATTACAGTTGCAAAATTGTTATGCAGAAAAGTTTATCTTGCATCACGCATAGCCACTTGAATGGGTGCCCGAACTAAAAAACCTTTTGTGTAGTAGCCAAAATCCCTTTCTATTCGTTGGTGCAACAACGGTCGTTGCCAAGCCATCCCATGTTCTCGTAGTTATTAGTTGAGGTGAAGAGCCTATCATGGGATATTTATGAGGTCTTGAAGCTTGGTTGACCCAAAGAAGTGAGTGCCATGTAGGGGAGCTAGTGTGGCCAAGCTTCTAAGTCACCCACTAAGAATAAGTGTGGCTGGAGAAATCCAAGTGGGAATCCAGTGGATATAGTCCTTGCCATCCATAGGGTTGTGCTTGTCTTCATTGTTCATTTTTCAACATTCAAAGACAAAAACATGTGTTTTCCAAGTGTAATCTGAAACAATGAACACATAACATCCTTCACAAATCTAGAGAAACACATTCAAATTGAAACAATCTCAAAAATCTGCCAAAAATTGCAAAGAAACCAGACTTTAAACTCTGTGCAACACATCCAAGATACTGTGCAACACATCTGACCTACTAAACCATATTTGACAAATAGAAAAACACATCTGCCTCTGTTAAAACACACTTGCTACATAAAACACCACATTTTCCTTTCTAAACTGCATCTGCTATCTTAAACCATGCATCTGCCTGTACTACAATGCATTTGCTTCACAAAAAGATATAATTGACTTGTTGAACCACATTTGTGATATGAAACAACACATTTGCAGAAACTAAAATACATTTGAGACACTGCAACACATTTGTCACCTGAAACAAGTATTTTCCTATCATTTAAAAAATCACTATCACTATCCAAACCCGAGATCAAAATTTTCAATCTATTTCCATACATCTTTCCTTAGTGGCCTTTGTTCAAAACCAGAAAAGGAATTTCTCAAATCACCCATCTTTGTATTTTTTAGCTTGCATTTTACCATAGGTCCACCTTTGCAAATTTTTAGTTGCATCTTAGGATCCTTCACCATTTTCAGCATAAACAAGCTCTTAGGTTCTCATTTTTACAGACTTTAGATTAGGAAACTCGCCATACTTTGCAAAATATTTGTCTTCAAAAGTAGGTTATCATTGGACTAAGTAAAAATCAATCCTTTAGTCCTTTGTGCCTTTTGTTTAATATTTTCCAACTCATAAGTCTAGTTTGGAAACCTCACCTTGTCACTTAGTCCTACAAACAAGTCCTTTGACATTCCAAATTGAGACATTGACCAAGCTTTGAATGGTTAGTAAACCTTTTTGAAAAGTCTAGCAAAGTTGATTGCACCTTAGAGTTTCCTTAGACCTTGCATTTGCATTGTCATACCTTAAAACACTTTAGTCATCCACCATTCATTTTAATCCTCATTATCACTTTGCATTTGATTGCATCCCTTATTTCAAAAATCCAAAAACATAGTGTCATACCATTCATTCTAGTCCTCATTATCACTTTGCATTTGACATTCCTTTAGACAACATTGTTACTCCTATATTTCAAAAATTGAAAAAAATCATAGTGCCATTCCCATTCATAGTCTTAGTTGTCTTTCATACTCCCCCGTTTGAGCAAATCCTTATATGGTTGAGACTAGACTTCAAAGGAAAAGAAGACAAATGGACCCTTTTGGACAAGACAACAACCCTTAGAACTTTCCTAATGACATGAACAACAACACGGACATGGGGGAATCTTTCATCAGCCCTTTTAGTGACATGAACATGGCATCTTCCTCATGCAACCCCTTTGAACAACTTATACACAGAGATGAACACGAGTAAATATTCATGGAAGATGTTGAAGCTACCACCCAAAAACCTGAAGTGGCTTCTTTTGTGGAAGAATTACTTTTACAAGATTTCAAGAGATATATAGCCATGCTTCTACACCAAGGGGCTAAATTTCCACAAGGGTTTGATATTAACACCTTAAGAGTAGCATCTCCCAATCATACTACACAAACTAGTTAACCCCAATCAACACCACAACATAATGCAAACAATACCTTCATTGGTGCCACCACACAAAATGCAAAAAATACCATTAATGCTACTTCCAATGACACCACCACTCAAAACACATCTAACACGGTCAACACTACATCTATTGTGGGAACATCAACCATATCATAAGACATATCACAATCTATCCCACAAATATCAACAAATCTATGACAAACTATTGGAGCTACCTTTGGGTCTTCAACCAATACAATGGGGAAAAATTCATCAAACCTTTTATTTGGATCTTCATCTAGTGTCATGGGAATGACATCGTCAAATATTTTAATTGGATCCTCAACTAATGCCATGGGAACAAACTCATCGAACCCCTTTGGGAAGAATAAAAGATGAATTTCTATTTCAGGACCTCAACCAAATGTTAACACTTCATCACAAATCAATACCAATACCAATATTCCTTAAAGGAAAAACACAAACATCCCCCATGGCCACATTTACCAATTTGGACAAGGTAACCAAATAACACAAACATGACTCCATTTGGGCATCAAAAAGTTCAAGGAAAACATATTCCGCAAATACAAACTAACAATGCTGGTACACACATTCCCACATATGCATCTCATGTCCATACACATGTTCCCACTCATAACACTCAATACCAACAAATTCTGAACCAAAATACATCATACATTTCACAACAGTACATCTCAAATCAGAACACATCATCACAACAAATGGGAACTCATGGAATATCCATTACCAACATGTGTAATGCCACAAACAACCCTATAATTGATGCACTCATGGCTCAACTCGTCCTGCAAAACCAAATGGAAAATATATGCAATTGTCTAAAAAAAAGACCCACACATCATATGACTTATGTCCATACCCATTTGACACGAGTTTACACATGCCACAGTTCCCCTCGGGATATGTGGTACCCAAATTCTCCAAATACAAAGGAAAGTCTAATCCCCTTGAGCACATAAGACAATTTACAACCAATTGTGTGGATGTTGCATACAAACATACTTATCTGATGAGACTCTTCCCTAGGATTCTCGAGGGTCCTGTACTTGAATGGTTTGCTACCTTGCCCAAAGGAATAAAGTCATGGGAGAAACTTGGGAGAAACTTGCTGATAAATTTGTAGAAAATTATGCCTATAACATTGACACTGACATTACCATTTCCAATTTATGCACGATGAACCAAGAAGAAACTAGCAAGACCTTCATTCCATTCTTCCAAAGGTGGTGAGGTTTAGCTAGTCGATGTCCTGTCGAGATACCAGAAAAAGAGAAGGTAAACATGTTTGTCCAAAACCTTGTTGGCCCCTTGAGATAAAATTTACAAGTTCATTGTTGCACCACTTTTGAAAACTCGTCGAAAAAGGATTCCAAATTGAAAAATCCCTTATTACTAAAGGAGAGCTCAAATATGGCAACAAGAAGACAAGCCTAAACCCACCTAATGACAAAAACAAATATTGGGTAAAAAACAACACATCACCAATGATGGTGTTGTTGACGTTAAAGCAGTGAACACAACAGGTCCTACAATCATGCTAAGAGAAACTCAACCACAAAACACACCATTGACCATACCAACACCCACTACAAATGCCATATAGAATAATCAAGATCAAGGGCAACCATGTCAAACTCGATAGTTTCCAAAAAGATGCACATACACCCCCTTGGGTGAACCAATTGAATTTGTCCTCAAGAAGCTCCTCCAAAAAAACGTCATCACATTTCTAGACTCTAAACCATATGACCTAGGGTAGTTCAATCCATCATGGTGGGATGATAATGCATTATGTGATTATTATCAAGCAAAATGGCATAACAATTCTTCCTATAGACAATTGAGGAATCTTGTATAGGATCTTATTGAAAATCGTACCATTGAACTAGACGGTAAAAAAATTGCTTCAAACTCAGACCATACAATTCATAAAAACCCACTATAGGATCATGGTTCTGGTAACCCCTCTACGTCAGGTCCAAAGCCTAATAAAAATTGATCCAATTACACCTGCAGAACCTTTGACTATTTTAGTGAACCCATAATCAACAACCTTGACAAACACATCAATACTATCACCATTAAGAAGACTTCGGAGTGTAATGTCACCACTCGTAGAGCTAAGGTCACAAAATTTGGTCCTCTTGTTAGAAAACCAAAGATCACAATCCCCGACCCATCTTCCAAATAGTCACAACCCAAAGGACAATTTAATCTTATTGACCAATTGGGAAAAATGCTTGCTCAAATCTCCATACTCGAGCTACTATGCATCTCGCCTGCGCACAAAGCCATACTTGATAAAGTCTTACAGGAGTCTTCTGTCCCCAATGACAATGATTTCAACCAATTCAAAGCCATGGTCGGATAATTGACTTCTCCTCATCACATTACCTTTTCGGACCAATATTATTCCTCACCTAAACCATCTCACAATGATGCACTGCATATCGATGTCTTCATCCATAAACATAAGGTTAGATGAGTCTTAGTAGATGGTAGAGCAGGATTGAATATATGCTCCCTAAAATTGGTCAAAGCACTAGGCTTCCCTGATGCTTGTGTGGATGCTACCAAAAGCATTGTCATAAAGGAATATGTTGAGGAACGCTCCTCTAGGGGAATTATCAAACTTCATATTCGGGTAGGGCCAGTCATTGTGGATACATGTCAGGTCCCAGATCTTGAACTACCATACACCATCTTACTTGGTCGACCCTGGATTCATGCCTTAAAGGCCATACCATCTACTTACCATCAATGTTTGCAGTTTCCTTTTGATGGCACCGAAATTACCATACTTGGGGATCCTAACTCTTTCTAGTATTGTACCAATTTGAGAGGTATTTCAAAACACCAAGTGGCAATTAACCGCGAAGCATCAACATCCACTTCTTACAAATACATTGATCCATCCACACTCACCAAGCCATCCATATCCACTTCTTTGACCTCCACCATACCATCTTCTACCATCATCCCAAGTGGCAACCCTAATATCAAGATCCAAGATTGAGGTTGTAGAGAATATAAATTGAACACGACCTATTTTATCACTAAAATACCCAAGTCTCCATAAGCTTATGGTAGACCTTGTTTTAAACTAGAGCCCAAAGAGATTTTTAAGGTTCCTTCTACAATGACTTTCACAAAATGGGGGGAATTGAATAAAGAAGATATTGAGGATATATCAGGCTAGATCTACAAAGAGATGGAAGACCTACCTCAGCTACCAATACAACAATACCACAAAGGCTATGATGGAACTAGTGGCCATGGTAAAGACAAGATGGGAAGAAGAGAACCTATAATACCTTTTGGAAGACCAAAGCATCTAGGGTTAAGGTTTGAGCTAATAAAAACTCACGATCCCTGTACCAATGTATTTTTAGGTGAGAGCGTGAACGCTTCTAAAAGTGTCAAGACAACCAAAGACTCCCATACTGAAACTAACTCTCACAAGTGTGAATATGGTTCTAAAAGATCCCTGAGTGATTATGCCCTTGAAGAAATGTTTTTAGAACCCAGCGAGCTTTCTTTTGATGAAATATTCAGACAAATGTTTAAATTTGGATTTCCTAAAGATCCTCCTAAAGTCTCATTGAAAATAGAAGAATGGGTAAGACTCTTTTGGCCTCATGATGATGACAAACCTAAACCGTCATTTGATCCTATTAACCATCATCCTTACTCACCTTTTTGGCCATCTGACCCTATTGACCATCATTCTAACTCATTTGAATGGCCACTTGACACTATCGACCATGATTCCAATCCATTTGTCCCCTATTTTACCGATGAGTCTAATTTGCTTGACACTAATGAAGATGAAGACTGGATGGAATCTAACTGGAACTTTGAGGATGACAATTCCATATTTACCCTTTCTGCCTCAGTCTACATGCTTTCCACATCCTCTTCACCCTTCACCAATACTGATGATGGTATCTCCCTTGTATACCCACAACTCATTGACTGGGATCGACAGGGCCCACCCACTATGGAAATTTTTTAGAATGGCAAAGCTATTGTAGAATTTATGGGAATCCATGAAGGGATACCGATTAGGGACCACAAAGCTAGATTCACTATAGATCTAGATTGTGCAGCATACTTCAGTGAGATTGTGCAATCCTCCAATCGTAAAAATAATAAGAATAAAACAAAAAAGAAACATCTTTAGGGGAAAACCTCAAGGCACCTTATGACAATACAAAATTAAAAATAAAGGATGTATTCAAGGGTGAAAACCTCTTTGAGGCACCCAAGGATGGAGGATTGGACTTTCTTCCCATTACATAGGAAAAATTGGCAATGCTCATTGAGGGAACCATAGAAGTTAATATAACCACAACAGAGGATCCCAAATGGTTCCCTTTGTAGCATCTTTGACAGAAGAAGAAAAGCATGAATTTCAAAATTTCTTCTCAGAACGTAAGATTAACTTCACATGGTCCTATGCCGATATGCCAAGATTGGATCTAGCACTAGTTTTGCACCATCTGCCCTTACTTCCAGATGCTAAACCAGTCAAGCAAAAGCTGTGAAAGATGCACCCTTAGATTGCCTTGTTAGTCAAAGTTGAGATCAAGAAGTTGCTAGACACAGGGTTCGTAAGATCAATAGACTATGCAGGCTGGATTTCAAACCTTGTATTTGTCACTAAGCCAAATGGTCAAATACACATATGTATAGACTTCCTCGATTTGAATAAGGCATGCCCAAAATATGATTTTCCACTACCAAACATAGACATCATTGTTGATCTCATAGAAGGGTACGATATGTTGTCCCTCATGGATTGTTTCTCGGGCTACAATTAGATTCGTATCACCCCAGAAGATCAGCATAAAATGACATTCACTTGTCCCTAGGGTACATACTGCTAGAATGTCATGCCTTTTGGTCTAGAGAATGTAGGTGCCACATATCAACAAGCCATGACCACAATATTTTATGACCTCATGCAAACTCTAATGGAAGACTACATGGATGACCTCTTGGAAAAGTCTTTGACACACAATGATCACCTCAAAGTGCTGGATAAAATTTTTAATAGGCTGGAAGAATACAAGGTCTGTCTGAACCCAAAGAAGTGTGTCTTCAGTGAAACTTCAGGAAATTTTTTGGGGTATATAGTTTCTCGTAGAGGCATTGAAGTGGATCACACTAAAGTGAAAGCAATATTAGATATGCCTCCATTAAAAAGAATCAGTGAACTAAGGAAATTACAAGGCAGATTATAGTCTATCTGACACTTCATCGCACAACTAGTAGACAAATTCCAACTGTTCCAATATCTCCTGCATAAGGGCATCCCCTTTGTGTGGACTGACAAGTGTTGAGCGACCTTCCAATAGATCAAAGACTATCTACTAACACCACCTTTCCTAATGGAATCCATTGAGGGAAATCCTTTGATTCTGTATATTTTTGCAACCACTTCAACACTAAGGGCATTGCTTACACAAAATGATTATGATGAAAAAGAAAGAGCTATATACTAGATATTAGTCACACCTTAGTCGAATATGAACTCAACGACATGCCCATAAAACATGCTTGTCTTGTAGTTGTCTTTTCCGCCTAGAAGTTAAGACATTATATGTTGAACCACAAGACACAACTACTAGCAAAGAGTGATCCATTAAAGTATCTTCTTAGTCGGGCAACATTAACAAGTTGGTTGGAAAAATGGGTTATGATATTGAGTGAATATGACATACAGTATCTAGAACGTAAAGCTATAAAAGGATAGGTAATAGCTGATCAACTCACATATGCCCCCATACAAGGTGATCATCCTTTGGTAATAGAATTCATCGATGAATCTATCTTGCATGTGGACCCTCAATCACCTTGGAAGCTCTATTTTGACAGGTCTCATACGAGTCATGGCTCGGGAGCAAGGTATATTTTTCATCATACCATAGGGAGACTCCATTCCTAAGTCATTCTAGATTGCTTTCCCATGTACAAATAATGTTGCAGAATATGAGGCACTTGTCATAGGACTCCGAATGGCTATCAAATGGAAAATCAAAAAACTTTTAGTCTTTGAAGATTCTTAGTTGGTCATCAGCCAAGTCATTGATGAATATGACACCAAGGATGAAAAGTTGATGCCCTACAAACACATGGTTGATAGCTTTCAGTCATATTTCCACATGCTTTCTTTTGAGAAAATTCCTAGGGCACAAAAAAGGTAGTGGACACAATGGCTATGATTGGATCTCTCCTAGAAATTCCCAACAACGTGCCACAAGTTGAATTCTTAGTGGAACAACTATTAGTTCTCGCGTATGATATTCCTGAGTCAGAAATGGTTTGTGAGCTTGTTGGTCCCAATTCACCTTGGTATCCAGAAATATATGACTACCTTCATTTCTAGACCATCTTGTTGAACCTTTCCAATAACCAACATAAATCCTTTATCCAAAAAGCCACTCGTTATGCCATCATTAGTGACACCTTATACCGATGCAGCTTTGTCAATACCCTTCTTCGATGTCTCGACATTGACGAAGCATGAAAAAAATTATGTGAGGTACATGAGGGTATATGTGGATCTCATTCGGGTGGCCCAACCTTAGCTAAGAAAATTATGAGAATTGGGTATTACTAGCCGACAATGGAAAAAGATGCTCTTTAGTTTGTAAGAACATGTCGTCAATGTCAAATACACATTGATTTGGTTCATGCGCTAACACAAGAACTTCAACCCATCACTTCTCCTTGGCCCTTCACACAATGGGGACTCAACCTCATGGGAAAAATCCACCCCACCTCATCCAATGGCCATAAATTCATTATCACCACTACTGAATATTTCACCAAGTGGATTGAATCCATCCCCCTTACATACATAATCGGCAAGCAGATTTCCAAGTTCATCATCAATTACATCATCTATCGATATGGTGTTCCACAATCCATCATCATAGACAATGGTTGTCCCTTTAAAAATCAAGACGTCTATGAGCTTTGTGAACACTTCCACATTCAACACCATTTCTCCATGCCCTATTATCCATAAGGTAACGGTCAAGCTGAGGCATCTAATAAGACAATTATCAAAATTCTTAAGAAGATTTTTAATGATGTTGGCCATGACGGCACTGACAACTTAACCCTACTCTAGGGGCTTATTGCACAAGCATATGCATGCCTACTGGAGCCACCCCCTTTGCCTTGGTCTTTGGAACCAAAGCCATCTTGCCCATTGAGGTTGAAATCCCCTCTCTTAGAGTCTCCATGAAGGGATTGATCGATGATGAAGAGTACCGATAGTCTAGATTGCATGAGCGAGAAATGTTAGAAGAGTGCAAACAGAATTCCTTGAATCACTTACAGGCATATCCGAATCACCTTTGCCATGGTTATAATAAGAGAGTCATGGTTCAAAAGTTTGACATTGGTAATTTGGTCTTAATGCAAAATATAAAGAATTAGTCTAACCGATAGAATCCCAACAAGTTCAAGCATAACTGGTTGGCCCCTTACATCATCACTACCACATTTGGTTTTGGAGCTTACTATCTAGCTATTCCAGATAGTGAACAATTAATAGAACTGACTAACAGTCTACATCTCTGCAAATTCTACACATAGCATCATAAAGCTTAGCTGAAAACCACAAAAATACAAAAAAAAATGAAATATACAAAAAAATCGTCACCCTGATGAAAACCTAGAAAACAAGCATCTTGGTGACACCAAAAAAATAAAAAAATATCAAAAATAGTAAAGAGAAATAATTTTTCCAATAGTGAAAACCACTTTGGTGGCGCTTTGGATAAGTACCATGGTGAAAACCTGGAAAACAAGCACCATGCATAGTCAGTCTTTGCTTCACCATCTACTATCACTCCATCTACCTTGGGCCATAATAAATACCCAGTCATCCAACATCTTCACAATTTCTATCATAAAGTCCTGCTATTCCTTTCCATGACTGACAATGGTTGACATCAAGTCTTGCATACCATCCATCCTTCACCTTGAGCACATCCTTTTCTATCTCCTTCAATTTGGCTAGTCCTCAACCTAACTGGGGGAAACACCTTTATCACGTGACTATAGTAGGGTCTCACACATGATCTTGTCAATCATAAAATATCCTGAAAAAAGCCATAAAAATTAGAAAAATTCCTTAAAAAATCCATAAAAATTAGATAATGTCTTGAAAAATGCCAACCAAATCAGAAAATGTCCTGAAAAAAGCCATAAAAATCAGAAAATTTCCTGAAGAAATCCTAAAAAAATCAAAAACTTAGAAAACACAAAACATCCAAATAACACTCAAAAATTAAAAAAAAAAGAGTTAAAGTTTGTCATGTTAGTCTTTGTCAAATGTCAAACTACTTTGTCTCTACGCATTTGCTACATAGTCAAGACTCATCTTTGAGCCCTTGAGACATTAGGTCAAGTCATTTTAGGTTTGTCCAAATAAAATCATGACTCAATCTTTGATCAACAAGAAAAAATCATTGGTCATGTCAAACTACGAGGTCTTTGAGTGTATGATGTAGGCAAGGGAATCTATTAATGAGCCTTTGAGGCCGCACTAGGCGAATCCATTAGGGTTCATCACATTCACTATCACAAATGGCAAATCTCTTGAAATTAATTTTTTTTTTTAACATCCTAAAACAAACAACTCTTTAAAAAACTTTGACAATCATTTAATCGACACTTCAACTAAATTGGCATGTCAATGCTAGCATGCGGTCAATTCAGTCATCTAGTCAACTTTGGTCAAACTATCATAACAACTCAACTTGTCAACTCTTGGTTATTCTTCGAATACGTCTTTCTGAAGAACAAATCTCATCATTAATTTATGCTTTAGGATATGTCTTTCTTGAGCATCATCACTGTCATTTGGCATTTTGAGGGATTCTCTTTACATTTGAGGATCGATCCTCTCAACATCAACATCATTCATGATGTGTCCTTCTTGAATTTGGAATTACTTGGCATCTGTCACACATAAACCTAGACTTTGTCAAACCTAGCATTCTGACATCAAAACACTTGACATTTGAACACACTTGGCAAACACTTGGAAAACACTATCTTTAATATTGGCATTTATCATTTAATTTTTCACCATGCTACTAGTTCCTTGAGAATGTCTTGAAAACAAGATTTAGAGGAGCAATGGTGTATCATGATGTCTTGTATTTTTGGATTGTCATGCTGCTAGTTCCTTGAGGATGTCTTGGCATTAGGATTTAGAAGAGTAATAACGTTTCATGGCTTGTTTTTCTTGTCCGTGGTTGGTTGTGACAAAAAGATTGGGGCAACTGAGTTCCCTTTATGAGTCATGATCATCCTTTTCTATGACTGCTTGTTTTATGCGATGGTATGACCTTGCACACCATTGATCTATGTCAAATCATGGTTTTTGTTGGCCATTACAATAATCCACCTAATGATGATTAGAGTAACATTTATTAGCAGTTTGGCAATATATTGAAGGATTATTTCTCTGCACTAACGTCCATCTCCCTTCTGTCTAGTCTTCTCTCTTCTTTCACCTCCTAATGATATCTTGTGACATACAAAAATAATTGCATACATACTCATATATAACCATTGTATTAGTACATTACACACTTGCATACACCCATTCACATAGTTGCATTTACATCGATTAGCATAAATACATAAGTTGCATCAATTCATTTGCATTCACATAACATATAAGTGCATTAAACAGTTTCATATATTGCCCATATCATTAATGCATACACATTTATGATCATAACATAAAACATCATAAATTTCATTTTACATATGTATTCATAATCATAAACATGGCATCAATTAAAGTCAAAACATTAATCATATATAAAACATCATCGTCATCATCATAAAATAGCCATCATACATAAAGCAACATCATCATTGCATCTCTATCAAAAATGCATACATCACATAACATATAAATGCATCATCATAGGGAACATTACATAAATCACATCACATGAACACAATAGAATCATAATGCATCATAACATAACACATAACATATAATCTATGCCAAAACTGCATCATATATATATATCTCAAAATCATGTCATAGGATAGAGTCTTGAGGAATCCCAAGGATAGAGCTTGCATGCTCGATGGTCAAAATATCAAATGTCTCAACATAACAACAAGATAACATGCCCTAAATAGTGCTCTCCTCATCCCCTCGAGGTGAGGAATGGGGTGACTGATGCTTTCTCGCTGGAATTGATGGTGTCTGCTGGGACCTGACAAGATGGGTCTACAATGCCTCATCCCCTCCATAATCACCTCCACCCCTGATTCTCTACCTCCATCCTTGCCTCTATCTCTCCCTATCTCCCTACCACCATCCCTTCCTCCTTGCCCTCCTCAGCGAACCTGTGGTATCACTGCTCGACGATCAACTGGTGCTGGTTGATCAGGATCTATCAATAGAAGTGGTGTGTGTGTCTTCCACCATGCATCATGGTCTAGAGTCATCCCCGCATCTGCTAGACCCCTGATCCATGCCCACTATTGTGCCACTAGATTGTCAATCTACGGCTTAGCCAATGGAATTGATATGGGCGGTCCCCACACTATCTCTCGAGAAGATCGAGCATACTCTGCAGTGCCTATGGGAACATCCTTCTGCTCCCTAAACTGTCACAATACCCGTTGGGGAAGGTACATCTCAATGTTCAACTGTGACTGAATAGTTTGGCCAATCAAGTATCTGAATTGTCTACAAAATGAAAGATGGTCCTCCTCTCCTATCCACTATCCACAGTCTCTATATGGTCTCCAAACAAACCCCATCAAAGTTTCAATGGCATGCCACCAGTATCTTGTGTCCCTGACCTAAGTCTGTGAAAAGGAACCCCCATATAAATATACATACAAAATACTCTCGACCAACTGTCTCTGTACTAGTGGTTGAAAAATGGGAATCTGCTCCCATGCCCAGATCATGAGTAGTGTCATCCCACAACTGATACTCGATGACTACCTATATGCAACATCATGTAACTGATGGTATAACATCCCAAGTAGGCATGGTCCCCATGTGAATATAGTCCTATCTCACCTCATCCTGATGAGTACATCTCCCCATCCAATAGGGAAACTATGTTCGGGGTGATTTGGAATCAACACCCTGGAAATTAGCGTACACAACATCGTGTCCCATTGACCATAATGCTCAGCCATGAACTCCCATCTGATCTCATATCCATCGATGCCTAGTTGAGCAATGTCATCATGCACGTAATACTCAGTCATGGCTTGTAACCCCGATCGTGGATCATAGACAATCCACTCTCCTCTGATTAGAATTTGCAATATCCTATACACATCCTCAAGAGTCATAGTAGCCTCCCCAGTCGGCAAGTGAAACAAGTAGGTCTCTGAGTGCCATCTCTCTACAACTGCTATCAAAAGATCCCTATTTTCTTGAACAATGGGAATGTAGGTAACATGAAACAGTCCTAGCCACATTAGCCACCTCTGCTCGCCATCTCTCAACTAATCTCTAAACGTGTATGTCATTAGTCTAAACTCTCACGTATAGATAGGTGGTAATCATTTTTGCATACATAGAAATAGGAGTTATCACATCATTGAAAATCATCGTTATCATCTATCTAATCAAAAGTACACAAATAAATTGAGCCTAGACTGAGTCAACATTGGTCAAAATCAATTGCATTGTTCTACCTTACACTTGCGTCGTGCCAAGTCGAATGTGTCATTTTACCTTGCAAATGCGTCTCTCCATGATGATTGTGTCATCTGGCTTTGCACATGTGTCATTTTATAGCACTTGCATCATTCCCCTAATCATTTGCACTGCTTTACAACAATTGTGTTGTTTCATCCCATGTCCGCATTGTAATTTGGTGATTGTGTTGCATGACCTGATGATTGCATTGTGATTTGGCACTTGCGTTGCACAAGCTTGTGAATGCGCCATTTTAAACCTATAACCTAGCTCACCCCTTGCATTTGTGTCATGACACATCAAATGCATGCAACATGAATGTAATTGCATCTTTCGCGAATGCAGATTCGTCGTGACGCATCTAATTCCCTAACTTTAACACCTAAAAATGCATGTAAAATGAGAAAAGGACAAAGTGGGTATAGGGTACTTACAGGTGGCTTTGTGCCCTCTGGCTGTCGATAGATCCGTACTCAAAATCCACGATGCTCAGTCATTGGAATCACCATCTTTGCGCAAGGTCCTCTGGCTCTGAACTCTAAATCTCCAAAAGAAAAATGTGAAAATGAATTACCTTTTCACCCAAATCAAAACTATTTATAGGGTGGAAATAGGGTTTCCTCTAGGGGTTCATAACTAGAGGTGCATTTGACCATGTTTGATTGGCCTTTTGACTGCCTTAAACTCCTCGAAATTCAAAATTAATCATGCCATTATTTTTCTGGTCATCAAATTGACTTATCGGGACACTTTCCAAATTTTTTTGGCACTAGGCCAAAATTCACAAATTTTCCCAAGGGGGCATAGATACTTCGTACCTTCGCTAGGGCATGTCTTGAGCTGAATTTTCTTTGTCACAATGCGAAAAACTACATTATGAAAAAGAGGGGAAAAATGTAGACACATAAAATTGACCTAGGCCTGCAAGCTTTATTTTCTCCATATCTCTCCTTAACATAATTAAAATATTTAATTATGTCCTATGGTCCAAATTCGACTAGTAATTAAATAATTCTCATATTTTTTTCCTCTTGACTATTTAAATAGATAAATTATATTTATTTTATTTAAATGCATCATTGACTTCTTATGTCGCTCTATAATTAAATAAATTCTTAAATTTATTTAATTATTAATTGTCCACTATGTCTTCCTATAATTAAATAAATTTCTATAATTTATTTAATTATTATCCACCTTGGCTTTTTCTAATTTAAAATAAAATCATTTATTTAAAATTGTCCACTTTCTACTTTCCCTCCAAGTAAATAATTTAAAATAATTATTTACTGTCACATGATCCCACCTCTTTTTAATTAAATTATTTTTTAATTCAAAAGGTCAACTCAACCTTTTAAATCAAATAATTTTAAATTATTATTTGATTTTCTAGCAACCTCTTTTTTCATGCCTAATATCCTCTTGTCACATGCATTCTTGACCCTTGATTTGATTTTTCTAAAATCAAATCTCAGCTCTTCATTTCAAATTTCACCCTAATGTTTCCCTAACCATAATTTTGGGTTGTCACATTTAATTTCAACATTTTATCTTAGGGAATATCTCAATTTTCAATCTTGGCCATTCATCTAAAATTGGCTCTTCTATAAAATATAATTTTTACCTCAATTGACACACTTCATGCTCTTGTCTTCATGCCTCTTGACTTTGTGACTTCATGCTTCATACATTAGGCTTGCTTCATACTTGTAATTGTTGAGTGCATTTGCAACTTTAGAATAGAATCCTTCAATATTTTCTTAGGGCTTGTCATAGGTCATAGTTGCTCATCAAAATCTGAGGGAAAACATAATATTGTAGCAAATGGAGAAGGGCAATGAAGGTCAATCATGGAGGGCTTGAAGACATTTGGTGAGATTGTTCTTTTTTTTTATGCTATTTTACTCCATTGTACTTCATTGTTTAGCTAGGGTTTTGATTATGCATATGATTTCATGCTAACCTAACTTTTTTCCTTAGTTACAGTTTGGATTTGTATGTTGCATTGTTGTATCTGCAAGTTGTGCAATGTTGTAGGCGGTCTATACTTACATTTTTCATTTATGACTTGGACATGGGTTGTCTTTGCCCATTGATATTTTAGTGTTGATACATGTTTAGTTTTGGTGGCTTGGTTTAGTCACTTGGTTTGTTGGTTTTGTTTTCATGTTGAGGAGGTGAGATGGTATTACCAGGTATAGTCATGATATGAGACCTATGCAGTTGACTATGATTATGCAAATATGTGGACACGGTTGGGTTGAGTTGTTGGTACACTTCTAAAGCACAAGCTATCCATGCATTCCATGTGACCAAGCATGAATCCACACATCCCATGTCATGCTTCAAACCCTCACACATGCACAAGCTCAACCTGCTAACCTACAACAAACTCTCCAACCTTAGACAACTACTCTTGTGTTTGCTTTTATTGAAGAAAGCTCCCACAAAACCACTAAGTGGTATTACATAAACCATATGTCCAAAACCATGAACTTACAAAAGTCATGTGACCCCTCATTTAATATTGGGTACTTTATTATATATTATTCCCCAATATTAAATAATTACATTTTATAATTAAGTCCCAATGTTACATACAACATAAAGTGGCCCCAACATTATAACTCCTAGTGATGCATGTCCATCTAGGTACCCCTAGGTGCACCACACACATAATAATAAATTAAACATTATAAGCATTATGCAAGGTGTATGTAACACCTAATTCCTAACACTTATGATGGAAGGAGGTGGACTTAGGATGCATGGAGGAAGTACAACATCTTGAAATTGTTTTCCTTGGGGTGAGTATCCAAGGCCAAATGAGCGTGGAGGGACTTTGACATGGATGGGCTCCAAGATACCTTGTTCATGAAGGACTAAACCTTTACCTTGGCAGTTCATGTTTTGGAGTATGCGAGGGACAATGGGACTAGGTGTGTTTTGGACACTAGACTTGAGTTCATTATTAGATGAAGAAGGTGAAGTGGATAAAGGTTGTTGTTGTCCTAAAGAAGAACACTCATGGATGAAGATGGATAGACCAGTAGGATATGATGGAGGACTTGCAATGGGGTCGATAGTGGGTGATGGAGGATCATTAGGATTTTTATTAGCATTGTGTTCACTTAGATCTAAGGTATTTGTTTGATCTTCTATGCTTCCTTGGGAGGCATGTGTCTCATCATGACAAGTGAATGTTTGCGGATCATGGATAGGACTAGGTGGAGGTGTATTTGGGATATCTTGCTCATGGATGGGTATAGAATCAAGTTTCTCATGGATAGGCTATTCATCATTATGCATATCATCTTGATCATAAAAAAGATATATATTATGGATAGGTTGGATGAAAGTGATTTTATCTTGATTAGGACTAGGGTTTGATGTTTCCACATGCTTAGGATTACGCTCTTGACATACCTCTTGGCTTGATTGAATGGAAGTGGATGAGGAAGGCTCTTGGAGGGGCTTGACCTATTCTTGATGGTCAACAACATGGAGACATGATGGAGGTTCACTTGGGCTCAATGGGGGAGACTCTTGAATAGGCTCAAGGGGAAGACTACTTGACGAGGTTGTAAGAATGGGCATGGAGATCAATGGTGTGAGATGTGAGATGAGATCAATAAATGAGGATGGATGAGAGATTAGGATGATCAAGCATAGACTTGCATGGAGAGATGAAGTGAAGTGAAGTTCAATTGACTCACTAAATTTAGAAGAATTAACTAAATTTAGGATTAGAATACTAAATATAAGATTAAAAGACTAAAGATTATAAATTGTCAAAATTAAATTAAATAAATATTTTATTTATTTTTTGAGGAATGTACAAACTAAATAAATAAATTAATTAATTTAATTTTAGAGGAATAATTAGCTAATTAAATAATTTAGAAATTATTTGATTATGAGAAATAAGAAAGAATGCATGATTCTTTAATTAAATAATTATAAATTATTTAATTATGTGGATAAGAAAGGATGCATGATTATTTAATTAAATAATAAAAAATTATTTAATTATGTAGATAAGAAAGAATGCATGATTCTTTAATTAAATAATAAAAAAGTATTTAATTATGGAGATAAGAAAGAATGCATGATTCTTTACTTAAATAATTAAAAAATATTTAATTATGCCGATATGAAAGAATGCATGATTCTTTAATTAAATAATTAAATAATTATTTAATTATGTAGATAAGAAAGAATGCACGATTCTTTAATTAAATAATTAAAAATTATATAATTATGTGGATAAGAAAGAATGCATGATTCTTTAATTAATTAAATAAAAATTATTTAATTATGTGGATAAGAAAAAAATGCATTATTCTTTAATTAAAGAATTCAAAATTATTTAATTACACGGATAAGAAATAATGCACTATTCTTTAATTAAATAATTAAAAAATATTTAATTACGTGGATAAGAAAGAATGCACAATTCTTTAATTAAATAATTAAAAAATATCTAATTAAAGTATATGAGGGAAAAATGATTTAATTAATTAAATAATTAAAAATTATTTAATTAAAGGTGATGGAGGGAAAGATGATGAAATAATTAAATAATTTAAAATTATTTAATTAATGGAGGGAAAATGGTTAGTTTAATAAAATAATTAAAAAATATTTAATTAAAGTACATATGAGGGGAAAATGATTTAATTAATTAAATAATTAAATAATTATTTAATTAAAGGTGATGGAGGGAAAGATGATGAAATAATTAAATAATTTAAAATAATTTAATTAATGGAGGGAAATTGGTTAGTTTAATAAAATAATTGGAAATTATTGAATTAATAATGATGAAAGGGGTGATGAGTGATAATTATTGAAAATTATGAATTATAAGAATGTGTGATGCGTGATGATGATGGGAAATAATGAATGAGAAGAATGTTCTTAATGTTTTTAGGTATTTAGATTTTTCCCCTCTTTGAGGCAATGTACCTGTTGCATTGTTTCAAAGACACGTCGATATGGAAAAAAATGATAATATTGATGCCCCATTGTGCCCTAGAAAATGAAGGGATGATGGACGAATGGTAGGTTTCCCCCTAAAGATATCGGCTAGAAAAAAATCGTGTCGGGCTCACAATTGGTAAACAAGATAGGTTTGGTGAAGATGGGGATGAAAATCAAACTCAAGGCTTAGATGTTTAGTTATCAATTTGAGTGTAATCAATGCTAGATCAAAGGATTTCATCAAATGAGTTGAAGTAGGGATGCCACCTTTGAAACCATAATGATGCTTTAGATACTCAATGTGGCATATTTAAAATTTTTGAGTCACATGTGAAGGTGTTGAGTCACATTTGACAAAGTGAAACTCTTATGATTTTATGTTCACAAATGACTGGTTTTCTTGATGCATTTGATTTGGTTAAAGTGATGCTTTTGAAAAATATCTCCCAAATGGTTATGTAGTTTGATGCTTTTGATTTTATAGCTCACAAATTATTGGAAAAATCCTTGTCAGGTCACATTTAATATAGAGAGCTAAAAATTTTGGACTATTTGGGTTGAAGATGATTTAGTATGGAAGAAAAAATGAGATAGAGGAAATGATTATGGAAGAAATGAGTTAATATGAATATATGGATAGAATTTGGATGATGATGGATAGATGAATAGATGAATAAATGATGTGTTCTAGTGATTTTTGGTGTCTCTCTACATCTTGTGAGCTCCTTGATTTGATGGTGAAGGTTCCGTGAGCATATCTTTCATACTTTGGAAGAATTTATTATTTTGTGACTGTTACCTGATTTTTAGCTTTCAGCTAAAATCAGGTTTAGTGTTTATTCTTTTGTGTTGTTTGTTTAAACATTTAAAAGATGAACCATAGTCTGCTAAGTTCAATATGCATGAAAAATATTGTCAAAAGAAACAAATTACATTTTCATTCCAATGTTGCAATTACAAAAAATGATAAAAGAGAATCATTAGTGTACAAATGTAATCTTTATTGATAATCATGAAGTGTTTATGTCCCTCACAAGCCAAGGGACTAACTTTACTTATTCAATGAAAATAAAGAAACAATTTATACATGAATAATTAAACAATAGAATGTGCATATAAGGGTGGAGACTAGTCATTGCCTGAGAATGACTAGTTTTGAAGTTGTCATCCTTGCCCTACTGCTGCCCCCGAGCTGCTTATGTCCTTCCCACCTCCGTAGTGCTCCCAGCTCCTGCATTTGTAAAAAACAATGACATTAGATCAATGCTCTAAGTAATGAAAGATCTCAAACCTTACATACACACTTACCTATGCATGTATAAACTAATCCCTAAGTGTATTAAATAAGCATGCAAACCTTGGATGTCTTGGAAAACAATGAAGTCATCAAACACATCCAAAACATGCATTTATTTTCTAACTTGTTTGCTTCATGTGAAGATTTAGGACAAGTCTTGTTAATGTTATGATTCAATTAAATACATGTGGGGTAAATTTGGCTCCCATGAGGGTAGAGCTCAGTATGCTTTGGGAGAAATAGGAAATTAAGAAACTTGATCAAAGATATACCTGTTATTAATGCATTAAATCAATATGGAATCACACAAGTTGATCAAATTTCATTATCATATTCAAAAGATGCAACACATTTTGTTGGATATGTCTTTCAATCTTCTTAAGTTGATCCATGATCCATTTTTATAAAAATAAGTAAGTGATTTTGGAGATGCATCAAGTCCAATCATAGATGCATCAAGTTCAATTATGCATCTCTTGAATAATGAAGAAGAAATCAAGGCATGCCTGAAAACATCATGAAGCATATGGGGCAACAGGAAGGAATAATCCAAGGTACTGCCATGCCCCTCTCACCTTAACCCTATTGGATAGCCACACATCACATAAGATGGTGAGCTTTTAGGTCACCAAAATAGGGGACATGTGTCTACCCACTAGGATCAAAGTGAGGAGATAGTGTTAATTGTGGCACATAATTGAAAAGGTAAACAACTATTGTGGAAATCATGTAGTAAGCATGTGGGGAAGCAAGAATTGTTATGGAATCCATGAAGGTTGGGACAAAAAAATGCATTCTACATGTCAATGCAAGGAAAACATTAGTGGATATGCTCATAATCTTTCATGCAATGGTTTTGGTCATCATAAATGATCCAACATGGATTAGGATTGCATGCAAGAAATGTAGGAACCCAAGTTCAGAATGATAAAAATCAATGCCTTGAGAACAAGTATGCATAACAGTGATATGGAGAAGCAATTCCATCAAACAAGGAGTCTAAAAAATGGAACATAGCATCAAAGAAGCAGTGAGCCATAATCTTTGGAGGATGAAAGTATTATATGATGTCAATGTTACAGAGAAGAACACCATTTGAAATGCATGTAGTCAAGGAGATACCTAGTAACTTCCAAGAAATAAGGGCAATCCATAGGAGAAAAAGTTATTCTCATGTCATGTAGGACAACAACAAAGAAAAATGTCTTGAATTTACTAAAGGAAAACAAGAAATGGTCACAAGAGATTACATTACATATGAAGAAGAAAGGAAGGGTAGTAAAAAATTTCAACTGCCCTGTTTGGTGTCACATAATGATCAACTTTCATCTACATTTTCTTGAGTTGCTCAGACCCAAGGATTACCTCCACAAGTGATATGCAGTTGACAATAACTTTATTGATGGAAATGGGGAAGCGGTCAAGTTTCATAACTTACAAGTGTAACTTTTAATGGGCATGAGATATTTGCCACAACTGGCTGCACAATCTGTTGTTTTGAGACAATGAAAATGATAGAAATTTAACAACAATGGAAAGAGAAATGTGGAATTATAAGCATGATGAATAGTCTATGCATAAAAAACTATATACAAGAAGTAGATCATAAAACAAATTAACAAGGACCACCAAATTCATGACTTCAAACAAGGGTTCAAAGGGATAGTGCAGATTGTCAAAAGGCAACCATTATCAAAGGCAAAGGAAAAGTATAGTAGCATGATCATGGGGTAGTGGACACACTTTGCATACAGTTAAAGTCAAAAATAATTATAGATGGGAGTTAGTATCATGCACTTGATGAATGCACTCAAAACCTTGGGATTCAATGGAAGGAATTAGAAGAACAATGTTTATTGTTTGAAATGACACTTGATAAACATTAGGAAGTAGCAGTCATAGACCAAAGGGAGAATAGTTACAGTCCTGAAGATAGGCATAAGTACAAGTGATATGATGCGTAGACAACCACATTCAATGAACATGAACACAATCCTTTATATTTAGAATGTAACAGTCATAGTAAGGAATGTATCAACTACAAAGAATGACAATCAAGATCATGTGTGCCATGCACAAAGAACAAGAGAAATATGGCATGGGAATATCAGCTGTTTGTACAAAGATTCTAGGATTTTGTTGGAGTTTGATCCACGTTGCTAAATCTGTGTTTTCATCCCCATCTCTTGCCAACTATTCCTTATACTACTTGAAATTTCTAGAGTAAAGCATAGGTACAACTGCATCAATATGAGAAACAACATGGTCATATGGTTTTCACATACTTTACCAGTTGACAAAATTTTGGTGAGCCATCAAACAAACTCCAATCTTATCACCATATCTCCTGTTGAGCAATCTAGATAGAAGCTCATGACAGTAGAAAGCAAGGATAGTAAAATATATTGTAAGGTGGCAGTCCTTCAAGGAAGGTGGGTTTATGTTTTTTATTACAAGAACAAACCCTCAAGTGATCGACAAGAGAGTGCAAGATTGTTTCCCTTTTGGGAGACCATGACAATCACTAGAGGGCTTGGACTAAACCTGTTGAAATCCAAAGGAGCATGATAGCCTCAAGCAAAGTGATAGTGGACATTTTAAAACATAGTCACAGTTATAAAATATAGTCATAGCCAAATGCCTAAAGATGCATTAAAGGAAACATCATAGTGCCAGCACAGTGAGTTGCAAAGGAACTAAAATATTTTAGGAAGCAATCATGATAGTATTATGATGCAAAGCCTAGTGCAAAGTCCAGAAAGTATGAAGATAAAACAACATGAAGAGTGAATGGAAGTCTTATAAAGGAAATTTATTTCAATCATATTGAGAGAGTAATGACTTTTTTTTTAACTCCACAAAGCAGTATATAATGGATGGTGTTATAATCCCATAAGATGCCATATTTCAGTATAAGAAGACACAACAATACCAAACAATGGTGACAAGTGTGTGAAGAGTGTTAGGAGAAAGTTGCGGTTGTGTCACATAAGGACAAAGTATGGTATTCTTTAAGGGAAATGATAGTATGCAAGGGGGTTTAGTCCAATTTTCATGGCCATGACCTGTAAAGGTCTTCTCATTTCAAAAACACTAAAACCCACTTGGGGGTTTTTAATGAAATGCAATATTGCTACAAATTGAAGGTAAAACACTTGATGTTTTTACATAAAAGCAATTTTTTTGCAAATTGAAGGTAACCCACTTGGGGTTTTTAGAGGAATCACTTATTTCTGCAAATAAACAAAAACCCACTTGGGGTTTTGGCATTACAATTCAAATACATGGACTAATGGAACTTTCTTTCTATTGTTCATGCATATAGGTGTCATTTTTTTAGAGAAGCACAAATTCTACAAGGGTTTTTTCCCTTTTCACATAGAAATGTCAATGAAAATGGAGGCCGAGCTCACAAACCAAAACATTCTATAGAAAATACAAAAGGTATATCAAGAAAAATCATGTATACTTTCATGGCTGTGGCCAAAACAAATAGTTTTTCTTCACAAGGTCACCTACCCACTTGGGGATTTTTGCATCAACAGAGGAAATCCAATTTTGCTTCAGCTTGACAATGAAGAGCTTAGATTCGAGCTTTTATTTCACTAAGAAAAAAGAGAAAGTCACGACTTAAGTTTGGTAAAGGAGCTTACCTGAGTTTTTACTCATTTCCCTTTGTTTATGCAAGCTTTTGTCACTGAAGAGCCTTCATTTTAGCTTCAAACAAACTCAACCATGGCAGCTGGAAGACAAAGTGACCATAGAGGAAAAGTCAAGCAACAAAAAATGATCAAAATTGTCTACAGGGTGCAACATTCAAAGCCAAAGTGGCTTTGAAAAGAGGTGGAGATACAAATTTTTGTGCACGAAATCATTTACCTATCTTTTTTTGTAGATTTCATCCAAGTTTGGCCCAAAAAAACCTAGTCAAGGGCCTCCATTTTCTGTGTTGACTCAAACCCCATGGCAGAAACATCATTTCTCCAGAATGATCGATGACAAAATGATGGTGCTTTCAAATTTTTCTTTTTCTTTTGATGATTAGGGTTTGACCCTATTTAGATGGCAATGAGATTTTTTATCCCATGTTTTAAAAAATGGACTCATATTAATGCATAATGGGGGTCGAATGTTAAGTCCATGACTTAGGCATTTTATGCCTTAAGTCTTTTTCCTTGTTTCAAATGATTGCTAAGTGTTTCAAACAAACATATGGAGTATGCCAAGTCAGGTCATGCCTTTGACCTTTTGATCATGAACATAATTAGTGCCTTGAACACTTAGAATATGCCCTTCCAATAAGTGTGGGGGTCAGCCATATAGGCCAAGCTTGAGCTTTTATTTTGCCTTTGCAGATCAAAATATTGACAAATGAGTGGCCTTGAAATGAAAAATGAGGTAAGTAGAAATGGTCAAGTGCCTTGGAGGTTTTTGTGATCTTGTTAATGCTTTTGAAAGCATTATGACATTTCATTATTGTTTTTTGCATTTGTTTCAAACATAAAAATATCATTTAAGTGATTTGCTAATCACTTTGGTATTTTTTCACTTGCAAATGTAATGTAATTCATATTGTTGGTGGGCCCTCTTATTTTTTCTTTGAAATGTAAAATAACTTGATTAAGTGATGTATTATGAATCACTTAATCAAGTTATTATCTTTAATGCCTTTTTTGGAGTCTTGTGTTTTCAAAACACACATATTGCATGAGTCAAAGTTGGGAGACAGAATGACTGAATTGCAGACATGAGGAGAGTGTGGGGGTGAATTATTTGACTATTTTGGAGAAACATGTGCTACTTTGGAGGGAGTTTTATCACACTTTTAGTATGACTTGATTTTGAGCTTGACTTTTCACCATTTTGGAGTGACTTTAGAAGGTTCTTTTTTGGCATCATTGCTGCATCCGACCAAAACCTTCTAGATAGACATGTGTGAGGGGTTTTGGTGGGTTTTTTGCTTAAGTAGCTTGTTTTTTCATTTTGGAGTTAGTTCTTTCTTTCCAACAATAGGATAGCTTTGTTTCTTGGAGCTATTTCCATCGAGTAGTATTGTAACTCAGATGGACTTGTAATACATTAAGAACCTTGAATAAATAGAATAGAGCATTTTATCTTCTCTCTTCATGTTTCATGGTATGCCATTAATGATAGATCAGTTTGTCTTGTGAAAATTCATCTTTCCTTGCAAACTTGTCTCATGTTTATGCATCTATTTAGTATAAAATGTATGTTAATAGGTTATAAGTTGTGTTGTTTAGTAGTGTTGTTAGTTGTGAAACCTCTATTCTCCTTCTAAAAGCATTGTTTATAAACCTCCTTATAAATTATTTATGTAAACTGCATTGGAAAGTGAGTTGTGTAAATCAAATTTTATGATATTGATTTGAATGTGATAGGTTGTTATCAGGTCCAAGTTGTTTTGGTGTATCACCTTAGGAATTTTAAGTAAATTAGGTTCATTTTTGTGTAATTCTTACCCTTTACCTCATAAATTAGTAGTTAGGTGGCATCAAAAGGGGAAGCCGACCCATAATCCGGAGTTTTTCTTTTGAATAGGACACCCACAACTTGAAAGTAGTCCCATGTTACATCCAAACTTGCTAAATTCGTTCACAGCTTGGCATTAGGGTTCAGATTTGGATCCCTAACAGTGACTTCAATGGGAAATTTGGTAAAATTTTAAAATTTTGAAATCCTTGAAGGTTTGGGAAAAATATTTCTACAAGGGACCTAAGGAAGTCATAGTACACCTTTGTGGAAAATTTTGTCAAAATTAGAGAACTTTGTTTTTTTGCATGTCGACGCTTAGGGTCCACTCTTGACACTATTTTGCAATTATATAATTAATTTTATCCTAACTCTCATTGTAGGTCCAAGGAATTATGTTTGAACATTAAGGTGGGATGATTGATGCCCACTTATCAAAATTCAAAAAATTATTTCGTCCAAAGTTTAATTGTCATTTGAAAATGCATGTTCTGAAATTAATTGGAAACTTGTCCAAGTGGCAAAGTTCAATTTAATAAAAAAATGATATTTGTAAATCTTGGAAAAAATTTAACACCTAAATAAAGGCTTAAATATTGACATGTTGAATGGGATTTGTGGGATGGAATGCCATGCCAAAATAGGGAGATAATGAGCATGGGAAATGGAATCTAGTGCTCCATTTTTTGACTTCTTTTTTAAAAAACATTTAAAGCTATTGAAGAGTGGGGACATGGGGTAAGTGGTGGCTGGGAAAGAAGAACAAAAAATAATGCTTTGTAAGAGTATGGTGTGTTAAGGAAAAAAATATAAGAAAATAAAGAAAAATTGTGTAGTAGGAAAGAAAAGGAGGGGTTGGCTAGAAATGACAACAGAGAAGTGTTGAGTGGAATTTAATAGAGAAACAAATAAAAAAAATCAGCAACATAGAGGGGAGAAAGAGTAGGAGTAAAAGTGCATAGTACAACATGGAGTTTGAAGATGAGGTATAGAAAAATTGGAGGAATTGTATGAAGATGTTTGGGCAGTAGGAAGATGATGCTACATGAGGAGTTTGAGTAGAAAGATAAGCTATAGAGAAAGTAGTTTATGCATATTCAAATTCATAATGTATTGAGCAATTTATTTAATTGTCTCAAGCTATTCAAATTTAATAAAAATTAGTTTTGTTTTGCATTTTTTTGGGTTTTATGAGTTGTTTAAATTGTTGCATAAGAGGTTTTTTTACATTGTAAGTTTATGAGCAGCAGTGGTGTGTTGCATCAATGAATGATGTTGATTATGTTGCTAGTATGAGTAATTGATCTTGTCATTGATGTCAATAGGATTATGTTTTTGTTGTCATTGATGTCAACTATTTTATACTGTTGGTGATTGTTGGAAGTCTATTGATGGTTGAAAATTTATGATGATGTTTTGATTAGTTTCATTATGTTGTCATTAGTAATTATTACTAGTGTCAACATATAGTGTTTCTTGATAAGAATGTGTATGGTTGAGTTTATATGTTGCATTTAGTTTAGTTGTGATGAGGAGGTGTTCTAGATGATGAAAATGTGTTTTTGGTTCTTGGTTTCCAAGTTCTTTTGAGAAAATTTGAATAAAAGAGATATCAATGTGGTTGAGAGATGTTCTGGCATACATAGTAGTGTTATGGTTTTCTCTAGATTTCTTCTATGTTGAAGATATGCTTGTGTGGTTCAGATATGTTTTCAGAGAAGTTACAGAGGTGTCATATCCAAATTTTTAGGTTCTAGATCATTATGCAGAGGAAGTTGTGTTCACTAGTGTGTGAACTATGCAGTACAATGATCTCTAAGAGAAATGGTTTTGTTCTACATTTCTCCACAGTTTGTTTTTTGGTCTTGCAATTATGGAAGTATGTTGATAAGGTTCATATCTACCTTCAATTGAAGTTGTTCATGGTTTGTTGCTCTGCAAGTTGGTTTCTTGAGTTATAGTATCTAAAACGTTAATTGGTTGCATAAGATGAGTATGTTCTTCAAGTGAAAGTTGTTGTGAAGGAATTTGTTGGATTTCAGGGTGATTTTGGAATATTCCAATGTGTTAAAGTGTTGTGTGTGGTCCGTGAGTCATATTTGGATCAAAGGAAGTGAGTACTTAATTGTGTAATTGTGTTAACATACGTTAGGTCGAAATTGGGTGTTTACACTAATTACAGAATTGCGTCAATGATTGTGGAAGTGTGGTGTGGCATGTATGAGTGGATTTAGGTATGAGATAAGGTGTGATGTGGTCCACCTTCATTCCTTTCCATCGTGGGAATGTTTTAGTGCCAACCTAATTTGAATTTGCATGGTTGAGGTGCATAACCAACCTTGTTAATTGTTTTCAAGGTTGAAGATGGTATAAATAAGTGTTGAGTTGATGGAAAATTATGTTGTAAAATTTGTGTGATGTGATATGTAATGTGAAGTGTGAGCTTTAATGTGGTAGGCTACTAGAAGTAGTGAGCAGAAGGTATCTACATTCTTTAGAGAGGATGTGAATGTACTAGTGATGTTGTGGTGGATCTTTCGATTGCCTTGAGATGGATTTCTCATTGTAACAATATTATTTCTTCTTCTCTCTAATATGGCAGTGAGCCCTCCAATAGTGACCCTATTGTATTAGATGTTGCAATTACTTTATATTATGAGCTAATCCTCACTGTGGTTTTTTCCCTTCTTATATTTTCCACATAAATCTAGTGTTCTTATATGTTTGGATGTGCTTGCATTAATGTTTTCCATTGTTACATTATTCTAATACATGATAAGGGTTTAATGGTTGTTGAGTATTTAAGAATTAATGTAAATATAAATTTTAATGAGGGTTTTTATGTTTTAATGTACAACTGATTCACCCCCCCTCTCAGTTGTCTTATGTAGTTAATAATTGGTATCAGATCAAGGTTCCTTAGAAGAAAGCTTAACTGTTTGAGGTAGATCTGTGATGGCACACAAGAAGGAGACACTGTTGGCATATGGATT
>VDFB02086081.1:441071764-441111672 GCA_007258455.2 Sequoia sempervirens | reverse complement strand
CACGGGTAAATATTCATGGAAGATGTTGAAGCTACAACCCAAAAACCTGAAGTGGATTCTTTTGTGGAAGAATTACTTTTACAAGATTTCAAGAGATATATAGCCATGCTTCTACACCAAGGGGCTAAATTGCCACAAGGGTTTGATATTAACACCTTAAGAGTAGCATCTCCCAATCATACTACACAAACTAGTTAACCCCAATCAACACCACAACATAATGCAAACAATACCTTCATTGGTGCCACCACACAAAATGCAAAAAATACCATTAATGCTACTTCCAATGACACCACCACTCAAAACACATCTAACACGGTCAACACTACATCTATTGTGGGAACATCAACCATATCATAAGACATATCACAATCTATCCCACAAATATCAACAAATCTATGACAAACTATTGGAGCTACCTTTGGGTCTTCAACCAATACAATGGGGAAAAATTCATCAAACCTTTTATTTGGATCTTCATCTAGTGTCATGGGAATGACATCGTCAAATATTTTAATTGGATCCTCAACTAATGCCATGGGAACAAACTCATCGAACCCCTTTGGGAAGAATAAAAGATGAATTTCTATTTCAGGACCTCAACCAAATGTTAACACTTCATCACAAATCAATACCAATACCAATATTCCTTAAAGGAAAAACACAAACATCCCCCATGGCCACATTTACCAATTTGGACAAGGTAACCAAATACCACAACACATGACTTGATTTGGGCATCAAAACGTTCAAGGACAACATATTCCACAAATACAAACTAATAATGCTGGTACACACATTCCCACATATGCATCTCATGTCCATACACATGTTCCCACTCATAACACTCAATACCAACAAATTCCAAACCAAAATACATCATACATTCCACAACAGTACATCTCAAATCAGAACACATCATCACAACAAATGGGAACTCATGGAATATCCATTACCAACATGTGTAATGCCACAAACAACCCTATAATTGATGCACTCATGGCTCAACTCGTCCTACAAAACCAAATGGAAAATATATGCAATTGTCTAAAAAAAAGACCCACACAGCATATGACTTATGTCCATACCCATTTGACACGAGTTTACACATGCCACAGTTCCCCTCGGGATATGTGGTACCCAAATTCTCCAAATACAAAGGAAAGTCTAATCCCCTTGAGCACATAAGAGAATTTACAGCCAATTGTGTGGACGTTGCATACAAACATACTTATCTGATGAGACTCTTCCCTAGGATTCTCGAGGGTCCTGTACTTGAATGGTTTGCTACCTTGCCCAAAGGAATAAAGTCATGGGAGAAACTTGGGAGAAACTTGCTGATAAATTTGTAGAAAATTATGCCTATAACATTGACACTGACATTACCATTTCCAATTTATGCACGATGAACCAAGAAGAAACTAGCAAGACCTTCATTCCATTCTTCCAAAGGTGGCGAGGTTTAGCTAGTCGATGTCCTGTCGAGATACCAGAAAAAGAGAAGGTAAACATGTTTGTCCAAAACCTTGTTGGCCCCTTGAGATAAAATTTACAAGTTCATTGTTGCACCACTTTCGAAAACTCATCGAAAAAGGATTCCAAATTGAAAAATCCCTTATTACTAAAGGAGAGCTCAAATATGGCAACAAGAAGACAAGCCTAAACCCACCTAATGACAAAAAAAAATATTGGGTAAAAAACAACACATCACCAATGATGGTGTTGTTGACGCTAAAGCAGTGAACACAATAGGTCCTACAATCATGCTAAGAGAAACTCAACCAAAAAACACACCATTGACCATACCAACACCCACTACAAATGCCATCTAGAATAATCAAGATCAAGGGCAACCATGTCAAACTTGACAGTTTCCAAAAAGATGCACATACACCCCCTTGGGTGAACCAATTTAATTTGTCCTCAAGAAGCTCCTCCAAAAAAACGTCATCACATTTCTGGACTCTAAACCATATGACCTAGGGTAGTTCAATCCATCATGGTGGGATGATAATGCATTATGTGATTATTATCAAGCGAAATGGCATAACAATTCTTCCTATAGACAATTGAGGAATCTTGTATAGGATCTTATTGAAAATCGTACCATTGAACTAGAAGGTAAAAAAATTGCTTCAAATTCAGACCATACAATTCATAAAAACCCACTACAGGATCATGGTTCTGGTAACCCCTCTATGTCAGGTCCAAAGACTAATAAAAATTGATCCAATTACACCTGCAGAACCTTTGACTATTTTAGTGGACCCATAATCAACAACCTTCGAGCTGCTAACAAACACATCAATACTATCACCATTAAGAAGACTCCGGAGTGTAATGTCACCACTCGTAGAGCTAAGGTCACAAAATTTGGTCCTCTTGTTAGACAACCAAAGATCACAATCCCCGACCCATCTTCCAAATAGTCACAACCCAAAGGACAATTTAATCTTATTGACCAATTGGGAAAAATGCTTGCTCAAATCTCCATACTCGAGCTACTACGCATCTCGCTTGCACACAAAGCCATACTTGATAAAGTCTTACAGGAGTCTTCTGTCCCCAATGACAATGATTTCAACCAATTCAAAGCCATGGTCGGATACTTGACTTCTCCTCATCACATTACCTTTTCGGACCAATATTATTCCTCACCTAAACCATCTCACAATGATGCACTGCATATCGATGTCTTCATCCATAAACATAAGGTTAGATGAGTCTTAGTAGATGGTAGAGCAGGATTGAATATATGCTCCCTAAAATTGGTCAAAGCACTAGGCTTCCCTGATGCTTGTGTGGATGCTACCAAAAGCATTGTCATAAAGGAATATGTTGAGGAACGCTCCTCTAGGGGAATTATCAAACTTCATATTCGGGTAGGGCCAGTCATTGTGGATACATGTCAGGTCCCAGATCTTGAACTACCATACACCATCTTACTTGGTCGACCCTGGATTCATGCCTTAAAGGCCATACCATCTACTTACCATCAATGTTTGCAGTTTCCTTTTGATGGCACCGAAATTACCATACTTGGGGATCCTAACTCTTTCTAGTATTGTACCAATTTGAGAGGTATTTCAAAACACCAAGTGGCAATTAACCGCGAAGCATCAACATCCACTTCTTACAAATACATTGATCCATCCACACTCACCAAGCCATCCATATCCACTTCTTTGACCTCCACCATACCATCTTCTACCATCATCCCAAGTGGCAACCCTAATATCAAGATCCAAGATTGAGGTTGTAGAGAATATAAATTGAACACGACCTATTTTATCACTAAAATACCCAAGTCTCCATAAGCTTATGGTAGACCTTGTTTTAAACTAGAGCCCAAAGAGATTTTTAAGGTTCCTTCTACAATGACTTTCACAAAATGGGGGGAATTGAATAAAGAAGATATTGAGGATATATCAGGCTAGATCTACAAAGAGATGGAAGACCTACCTCAGCTACCAATACAACAATACCACAAAGGCTATGATGGAACTAGTGGCCATGGTAAAGACAAGATGGGAAGAAGAGAACCTATAATACCTTTTGGAAGACCAAAGCATCTAGGGTTAAGGTTTGAGCTAATAAAAACTCACGATCCCTGTACCAATGTATTTTTAGGTGAGAGCGTGAACGCTTCTAAAAGTGTCAAGACAACCAAAGACTCCCATACTGAAACTAACTCTCACAAGTGTGAATATGGTTCTAAAAGATCCCTGAGTGATTATGCCCTTGAAGAAATGTTTTTAGAACCCAGCGAGCTTTCTTTTGATGAAATATTCAGACAAATGTTTAAATTTGGATTTCCTAAAGATCCTCCTAAAGTCTCATTGAAAATAGAAGAATGGGTAAGACTCTTTTGGCCTCATGATGATGACAAACCTAAACCGTCATTTGATCCTATTAACCATCATCCTTACTCACCTTTTTGGCCATCTGACCCTATTGACCATCATTCTAACTCATTTGAATGGCCACTTGACACTATCGACCATGATTCCAATCCATTTGTCCCCTATTTTACCGATGAGTCTAATTTGCTTGACACTAATGAAGATGAAGACTGGATGGAATCTAACTGGAACTTTGAGGATGACAATTCCATATTTACCCTTTCTGCCTCAGTCTACATGCTTTCCACATCCTCTTCACCCTTCACCAATACTGATGATGGTATCTCCCTTGTATACCCACAACTCATTGACTGGGATCGACAGGGCCCACCCACTATGGAAATTTTTTAGAATGGCAAAGCTATTGTAGAATTTATGGGAATCCATGAAGGGATACCGATTAGGGACCACAAAGCTAGATTCACTATAGATCTAGATTGTGCAGCATACTTCAGTGAGATTGTGCAATCCTCCAATCGTAAAAATAATAAGAATAAAACAAAAAAGAAACATCTTTAGGGGAAAACCTCAAGGCACCTTATGACAATACAAAATTAAAAATAAAGGATGTATTCAAGGGTGAAAACCTCTTTGAGGCACCCAAGGATGGAGGATTGGACTTTCTTCCCATTACATAGGAAAAATTGGCAATGCTCATTGAGGGAACCATAGAAGTTAATATAACCACAACAGAGGATCCCAAATGGTTCCCTTTGTAGCATCTTTGACAGAAGAAGAAAAGCATGAATTTCAAAATTTCTTCTCAGAACGTAAGATTAACTTCACATGGTCCTATGCCGATATGCCAAGATTGGATCTAGCACTAGTTTTGCACCATCTGCCCTTACTTCCAGATGCTAAACCAGTCAAGCAAAAGCTGTGAAAGATGCACCCTTAGATTGCCTTGTTAGTCAAAGTTGAGATCAAGAAGTTGCTAGACACAGGGTTCGTAAGATCAATAGACTATGCAGGCTGGATTTCAAACCTTGTATTTGTCACTAAGCCAAATGGTCAAATACACATATGTATAGACTTCCTCGATTTGAATAAGGCATGCCCAAAATATGATTTTCCACTACCAAACATAGACATCATTGTTGATCTCATAGAAGGGTACGATATGTTGTCCCTCATGGATTGTTTCTCGGGCTACAATTAGATTCGTATCACCCCAGAAGATCAGCATAAAATGACATTCACTTGTCCCTAGGGTACATACTGCTAGAATGTCATGCCTTTTGGTCTAGAGAATGTAGGTGCCACATATCAACAAGCCATGACCACAATATTTTATGACCTCATGCAAACTCTAATGGAAGACTACATGGATGACCTCTTGGAAAAGTCTTTGACACACAATGATCACCTCAAAGTGCTGGATAAAATTTTTAATAGGCTGGAAGAATACAAGGTCTGTCTGAACCCAAAGAAGTGTGTCTTCAGTGAAACTTCAGGAAATTTTTTGGGGTATATAGTTTCTCGTAGAGGCATTGAAGTGGATCACACTAAAGTGAAAGCAATATTAGATATGCCTCCATTAAAAAGAATCAGTGAACTAAGGAAATTACAAGGCAGATTATAGTCTATCTGACACTTCATCGCACAACTAGTAGACAAATTCCAACTGTTCCAATATCTCCTGCATAAGGGCATCCCCTTTGTGTGGACTGACAAGTGTTGAGCGACCTTCCAATAGATCAAAGACTATCTACTAACACCACCTTTCCTAATGGAATCCATTGAGGGAAATCCTTTGATTCTGTATATTTTTGCAACCACTTCAACACTAAGGGCATTGCTTACACAAAATGATTATGATGAAAAAGAAAGAGCTATATACTAGATATTAGTCACACCTTAGTCGAATATGAACTCAACGACATGCCCATAAAACATGCTTGTCTTGTAGTTGTCTTTTCCGCCTAGAAGTTAAGACATTATATGTTGAACCACAAGACACAACTACTAGCAAAGAGTGATCCATTAAAGTATCTTCTTAGTCGGGCAACATTAACAAGTTGGTTGGAAAAATGGGTTATGATATTGAGTGAATATGACATACAGTATCTAGAACGTAAAGCTATAAAAGGATAGGTAATAGCTGATCAACTCACATATGCCCCCATACAAGGTGATCATCCTTTGGTAATAGAATTCATCGATGAATCTATCTTTCATGTGGACCCTCAATCACCTTGGAAGCTCTATTTTGACAGGTCTCATACGAGTCATGGCTCGGGAGCAAGGTATATTTTTCATCATACCATAGGGAGACTCCATTCCTAAGTCATTCTAGATTGCTTTCCCATGTACAAATAATGTTGCAGAATATTGTAAGGAAACTATGCAGCCATGAAATGACAATTTCCACATAACCCAAATCTGAAAACATGCAAGTAAAATACTCAACATCAACATGCAAGAGAATAGACAACATACCCATGAAAGATGACACAAGATATACCCTGGGAAAACCCTCAAGAGGGAAAAAACCCAGCCTCCAAAAGCATCCACACTCCATGTATTATTCAGCAATGAAAAAACCCATTACAATACATCTGCAGAGACTCCATGAACACTTCTAAAGCACAAGCTATCCATGCATTCCATGTGACCAAGCATGAATCCACACATCCCATGCCATGCTTCAAACCCTCACACATGCACAAGCTCAACTGCTAACGCAACAAATGTCCAACCTTGACCAACTTTTTGATCCAACCCTAAACAACTACCCATGTGGTTGCTTTTATAGAAACAAGCTCCCACAAAACCACCAAGTGGTATTACATAAACCATGTGCCCAAAACCATACAACATCATGTGACCCCACATTTAATATTGGGTACTTTATTATTTTATTATTATTCCCCAATATTAAATAATTACATTTTACAATTATGTCCCAATGATACATACAACAAAGTGGCCCCAAAATTATAACTCCTTGTGATGCACGTTCACCTAGAAAACCCCTAGGTGCACCACACACATAATAAATAAATAAAACATTACAAACATTATGCAAGGTGTACAACACCTAATTCTAACAATCTCCCACTTGTTGTATACATTGCATAGGGGGTAACAAATAAACTCCATAGGCAACATGTACCATCCTAGAATCCAAGTGCTCCATGTGCTCCATCAAGATACCTGTAACAAGAACCAAGGTGACCACCATCTCATCCATGAATGCTCCCATCCTCCACCATGCCAACTGCACTAAGATATGAACACATCCAAAGAGATGTCACACTAACTGTCACAAAGAAGCATAAACCTGCCTCAACTGATATCTCAAAACACAAACACTGAATCCAATATGCACCAGTAGCTGTCAAGAATAAATCACCATAGCTGAAATGACATCCACAGCAAATGCCAACACATCCAACTATCCATACCTCCAAGGTATACATATCATAGTAAACTCATGCCAACAACATATCCACCCATAAACCACAATGACAAACTCCATGTGCAAACCTGTCAAAGCATGACATACACATCCAAGAGCTCCCATTGCATGGGCAATGTCTAGATGAATGCAAACCTGGAATGAGCGCATTCAATGCGTCGCTTCGTTAACATCCCAAAAAAGGCACCATCACAAAGGCATACCAAGTCTACTACCAGCATCTCATAGAAGTAAACATGTAGTACCAAGGAACATCCACAATGATAAGCAAAACCTGCAAACCAAACCCTGTAGCATGTCCTCCTACACACACACCTCTAAATGCCAACTGTGTCAAGTATGATCTCCTCCATAATACCCCATAACAAAATCCATAACCACATCCATCCATCCAATCACCAAGATCAAATATAACATATGTAACTAACATGGATGTAAGCATCTCAAAACAAGAAGATCAAACTCAAAATAACCATTCCCAAACCAAGGAAATCAGCCCAATAAACCATCTCCTAAACCCAACATGTACAAGGAGATAAACATGCCAACACTCCTCAAATGAACCCTCCAGAAACCAAATACCCATGGCTCAAGATCCATATCCATGAGAAGACAAAGCATAAACATAATGCACCTAAAAGAATAATGGGAAATACCTCTCAAGTGAACTGCCAAGTAAACCAAGAGTGGGGAATGAGAATGCTCCTCCAGGATATCCAAGTCATCATGACTCAACCAAGAACACTCTCCTCATTGGTCCATGTTGAACACACGTCCAACCAAGGTGTAGGCTCCCTTGGACTTCCTGCTAAAATCTCATCAAGAGTAACCATATCAAAAACATGTCTCTAACCACAAGAGAACACCAAGCCTCACCTATGTCTCCAAGTATCCATGAGCACCTGTAACTGATCAATCCATGCTAAACACCAAGCAAATGATCAATGTACTCAATACAAAGAGAACCAACCAAGATCAAAATCATAGCTCCAACTGCAGAATCAGGAACATAAACATAACACCATGATCTCACATCCTCTCAAAAGAAGATCACATGAACAAATCATCATAACATGTACCATGCCACAACTCTAAACTAGTAATCAAGAGTATACCATGACATAATAACAAAACCATCCTACAACCAAGGATCACCTGTCAAAAACCAACAAGTCATAAATAATACCTCAACATCTCCAACACCTAATGTCAAAGAACTCTCACTGTAGCACACAGAATCCAAGAGCTCCTCCATGACACCAAAGATCACCTGCTGAAGACAACCATCCATAATAACCAATGGATCCACATCATTGCCAAATGCTCCCACTGAACCGTGATACCGAGCAATCCCATGGCACCATGATGCACAAAACCAACACTGTCACAAGCTCACACAAACCTGTGAATCCAAGCTCTCAATGACAACATGATAACCATCCTCTAAAGCAAGAAGATACACCGCCAAACCATCATATCCATCACCGCCAAAACCATCATATCCACAAGCTCCCACTAAACCGTGTAACCAAGCTATCCATGACATCGTGATACCAATCTCCTAAACCAAGAAGATACACTGCCACAACCATAATCAGGAACCAATCCAACACCACCAATCAATGCACCTGCATAAAACCATCATAACATGCCAAAGTATCTAATGCACAAGAAACATCCATGACATCATAATCACCACCAAATGTACCAACAACTCAACCCAAGTGTGTCCACATATCTGCATAATCATAGTCAACTGCGTATACCTCATATCATGACTGTACCTGGTAATACCATCTCATCTCCTTAACATGACAACCAAAACAGCAAACCAAGTGACTAAACCAAGCCACCAAAACTGATCATGCATCAACACTGAAATATCAATGGGCAAAGACAACCCATATCCAAGTCATAGGTGCAACAAGTAAGTATAGACCGCCTACAACATTGCACAACTTGTAGATACAACAATGCAACATACATGCTGATAACCATGTCAAAAAATAGAATAAACTGAGATGTACAACCGAGCATACAATGAATCCATCATCAAATATCCCAAATCCAACAATCCATAAGCTCATAATAACACCATAGTCAAAAAGACCCATAAAAAGCTCAGATAAAGAAAATAGTAAATAAACCATGCCAAAATATTTCCAAACCTGATCCATTGTGAAGTACTCTGAACAAGCTTTCCATTGACTATTCGAAGTCCAAAATCCGACTCCGTATGCACCTGATATGCCCTCTCAAAGCTCAAAATAAACATCTGACTTCAACCAAGTAAAACACTATAAAAACTGTAAAATCATGGAACAAATCTTATATCACTGCGTAGTGCTCGGAACCAACTTTCCAACGACTATAAGAAGTCAAAAATTTGACAACCTGGGTGAAAGTTATGCCCGTTTGAAAAAAACAGCTGTAAGAAGCCCTCCTGGTGGTGCTTGGGCGGCGCTCCAGTGGTGGGAGAGTGGCGGACTCCAAAAATATTTAAATTTAATTTAATTTTTTATTTAAACCCCCCCCCTCCCCGCCCTGCGTACGGACCCGACGCAGAATATTAAATTCGGCATATAAATTTGAAATCCGGCGGATTTTTTTTAAAAACATGGCGGAAATAAAAAATTTCAAATTTTTATTAAATTTGTTTTAAGCCCGTAGGGCTTTATGGGTCACGTTTAAACTCTCGCCGGGACCGAGGCCACCGATCGGGCGACTCAAATTGCAAGTGGGCTGATCCGCCGACTGAAAGTGGCGGGCCCCGTGACCTTCTAAAACGCTTTCAAATTTTTTTGTTTTTCATTTTTTTAATTTTTGATTTTCTAATAATTTTTTTTTTGTTTTGTTTTGCGTGGACTAAAATACTTTGATTTGGATTTTTTTTTTCGGACTTTTTTGAATATTTTATTTTTCTCAGCGACGCATCAGATTGCCGGGACGCTCCATACGGGTCAATAGGGTATGTTGTACCTTTTCTGTAACCAAAATAGGGCATGTTATATGTCAAAATTTCTCTCTCGGCCAACCTGAATCCAACCATGAGGTCCAATTTTTTCCTAGGAGGTCATCTGTGAAAGCTCACCCCCAAAACCCTCATATAAATGCATGACCAAGAAACCCTATTTTTGCCAAAATTTTCTCACCCCCCAAATCTGCAAACAACCCATCATAACAGCAAACCCAAAACCCTCAGATCTGCAATAAAACACTTGCAAAACCCTATATCTTGCCATTGCCTTTCATTCTCTCATGCAACCTAGGGTTATCCAATCTAATAACCAAAGCTCTGATACCACTTGTAAGGAAACTATGCAGCCATGAAATGACAATTTCCACATAACCCAAATCTGAAAACATGCAAGTAAAATACTCAACATCAACATGCAAGAGAATAGACAACATACCCATGAAAGATGACACAAGATATACCCTGGGAAAACCCTCAAGAGGGAAAAACCCAGCCTCCAAAAGCATCCACACTCCATGTATTATTCAGCAATGAAAAACCCATTACAATACATCTGCAGAGACTCCATGAACACTTCTGAAGCACAAGCTATCCATGCATTCTATGTGACCAAGCATGAATCCACACATCCCATGCCATGCTTCAAACCCTCACACATGCACAAGCTCAACCTGCTAACCTGCAACAAACTTGTCCAACCTTGACCAACTTTTGATCCAACCCTAAACAACTACCCTTGTGGTTGCTTTTATAGAAACAAGCTCCCACAAAACCACCAAGTGGTATTACATAAACCATGTGCCCAAAACCATACAACATCATGTGACCCCACATTTAATATTGGGTACTTTATTATTTTATCATTATTCCCCAATATTAAATAATTACATTTTACAATTATGTCCCAATGATACATACAACAAAGTGGCCCCAACATTATAACTCCTTGTGATGCACATTCACCTAGAAAACCCCTAGGTGCACCACACACATAATAAATAAATAAAACATTACAAACATTATGCAAGGTGTACAACACCTAATTCTAACAAAATATGAGGCACTTGTCATAGGACTCCGAATGGCTATCAAATGGAAAATCAAAAAACTTTTAGTCTTTGAAGATTCTTAGTTGGTCATCAGCCAAGTCATTGATGAATATGACACCAAGGATGAAAAGTTGATGCCCTACAAACACATGGTTGATAGCTTTCAGTCATATTTCCACATGCTTTCTTTTGAGAAAATTCCTAGGGCACAAAAAAGGTAGTGGACACAATGGCTATGATTGGATCTCTCCTAGAAATTCCCAACAACGTGCCACAAGTTGAATTCTTAGTGGAACAACTATTAGTTCTCGCGTATGATATTCCTGAGTCAGAAATGGTTTGTGAGCTTGTTGGTCCCAATTCACCTTGGTATCCAGAAATATATGACTACCTTCATTTCTAGACCATCTTGTTGAACCTTTCCAATAACCAACATAAATCCTTTATCCAAAAAGCCACTCGTTATGCCATCATTAGTGACACCTTATACCGATGCAGCTTTGTCAATACCCTTCTTCGATGTCTCGACATTGACGAAGCATGAAAAAAATTATGTGAGGTACATGAGGGTATATGTGGATCTCATTCGGGTGGCCCAACCTTAGCTAAGAAAATTATGAGAATTGGGTATTACTAGCCGACAATGGAAAAAGATGCTCTTTAGTTTGTAAGAACATGTCGTCAATGTCAAATACACATTGATTTGGTTCATGCGCTAACACAAGAACTTCAACCCATCACTTCTCCTTGGCCCTTCACACAATGGGGACTCAACCTCATGGGAAAAATCCACCCCACCTCATCCAATGGCCATAAATTCATTATCACCACTACTGAATATTTCACCAAGTGGATTGAATCCATCCCCCTTACATACATAATCGGCAAGCAGATTTCCAAGTTCATCATCAATTACATCATCTATCGATATGGTGTTCCACAATCCATCATCATAGACAATGGTTGTCCCTTTAAAAATCAAGACGTCTATGAGCTTTGTGAACACTTCCACATTCAACACCATTTCTCCATGCCCTATTATCCATAAGGTAACGGTCAAGCTGAGGCATCTAATAAGACAATTATCAAAATTCTTAAGAAGATTTTTAATGATGTTGGCCATGACGGCACTGACAACTTAACCCTACTCTAGGGGCTTATTGCACAAGCATATGCATGCCTACTGGAGCCACCCCCTTTGCCTTGGTCTTTGGAACCAAAGCCATCTTGCCCATTGAGGTTGAAATCCCCTCTCTTAGAGTCTCCATGAAGGGATTGATCGATGATGAAGAGTACCGATAGTCTAGATTGCATGAGCGAGAAATGTTAGAAGAGTGCAAACAGAATTCCTTGAATCACTTACAGGCATATCCGAATCACCTTTGCCATGGTTATAATAAGAGAGTCATGGTTCAAAAGTTTGACATTGGTAATTTGGTCTTAATGCAAAATATAAAGAATTAGTCTAACCGATAGAATCCCAACAAGTTCAAGCATAACTGGTTGGCCCCTTACATCATCACTACCACATTTGGTTTTGGAGCTTACTATCTAGCTATTCCAGATAGTGAACAATTAATAGAACTGACTAACAGTCTACATCTCTGCAAATTCTACACATAGCATCATAAAGCTTAGCTGAAAACCACAAAAATACAAAAAAAAATGAAATATACAAAAAAATCGTCACCCTGATGAAAACCTAGAAAACAAGCATCTTGGTGACACCAAAAAAATAAAAAAATATCAAAAATAGTAAAGAGAAATAATTTTTCCAATAGTGAAAACCACTTTGGTGGCGCTTTGGATAAGTACCATGGTGAAAACCTGGAAAACAAGCACCATGCATAGTCAGTCTTTGCTTCACCATCTACTATCACTCCATCTACCTTGGGCCATAATAAATACCCAGTCATCCAACATCTTCACAATTTCTATCATAAAGTCCTGCTATTCCTTTCCATGACTGACAATGGTTGACATCAAGTCTTGCATACCATCCATCCTTCACCTTGAGCACATCCTTTTCTATCTCCTTCAATTTGGCTAGTCCTCAACCTAACTGGGGGAAACACCTTTATCACGTGACTATAGTAGGGTCTCACACATGATCTTGTCAATCATAAAATATCCTGAAAAAAGCCATAAAAATTAGAAAAATTCCTTAAAAAATCCATAAAAATTAGATAATGTCTTGAAAAATGCCAACCAAATCAGAAAATGTCCTGAAAAAAGCCATAAAAATCAGAAAATTTCCTGAAGAAATCCTAAAAAAATCAAAAACTTAGAAAACACAAAACATCCAAATAACACTCAAAAATTAAAAAAAAAAGAGTTAAAGTTTGTCATGTTAGTCTTTGTCAAATGTCAAACTACTTTGTCTCTACGCATTTGCTACATAGTCAAGACTCATCTTTGAGCCCTTGAGACATTAGGTCAAGTCATTTTAGGTTTGTCCAAATAAAATCATGACTCAATCTTTGATCAACAAGAAAAAATCATTGGTCATGTCAAACTACGAGGTCTTTGAGTGTATGATGTAGGCAAGGGAATCTATTAATGAGCCTTTGAGGCCGCACTAGGCGAATCCATTAGGGTTCATCACATTCACTATCACAAATGGCAAATCTCTTGAAATTAATTTTTTTTTTTAACATCCTAAAACAAACAACTCTTTAAAAAACTTTGACAATCATTTAATCGACACTTCAACTAAATTGGCATGTCAATGCTAGCATGCGGTCAATTCAGTCATCTAGTCAACTTTGGTCAAACTATCATAACAACTCAACTTGTCAACTCTTGGTTATTCTTCGAATACGTCTTTCTGAAGAACAAATCTCATCATTAATTTATGCTTTAGGATATGTCTTTCTTGAGCATCATCACTGTCATTTGGCATTTTGAGGGATTCTCTTTACATTTGAGGATCGATCCTCTCAACATCAACATCATTCATGATGTGTCCTTCTTGAATTTGGAATTACTTGGCATCTGTCACACATAAACCTAGACTTTGTCAAACCTAGCATTCTGACATCAAAACACTTGACATTTGAACACACTTGGCAAACACTTGGAAAACACTATCTTTAATATTGGCATTTATCATTTAATTTTTCACCATGCTACTAGTTCCTTGAGAATGTCTTGAAAACAAGATTTAGAGGAGCAATGGTGTATCATGATGTCTTGTATTTTTGGATTGTCATGCTGCTAGTTCCTTGAGGATGTCTTGGCATTAGGATTTAGAAGAGTAATAACGTTTCATGGCTTGTTTTTCTTGTCCGTGGTTGGTTGTGACAAAAAGATTGGGGCAACTGAGTTCCCTTTATGAGTCATGATCATCCTTTTCTATGACTGCTTGTTTTATGCGATGGTATGACCTTGCACACCATTGATCTATGTCAAATCATGGTTTTTGTTGGCCATTACAATAATCCACCTAATGATGATTAGAGTAACATTTATTAGCAGTTTGGCAATATATTGAAGGATTCTTTCTCTGCACTAACATTCATCTCCCTTCTATCTAGCCTTCTCTCTTCTTTCACCTCCTAATGATATCTTGTGACATACAAAAATAATTGCATACATACTCATATATAACCATTGTATTAGTACATTACACACTTGCATACACCCATTCACATAGTTGCATTTACATCGATTAGCATAAATACATAAGTTGCATCAATTCATTTGCATTCACATAACATATAAGTGCATTAAATAGTTTCATATATTGCCCATATCATTAATGCATACACATTTATGATCATAACATAAAACATCATAAATTTCATTTTACTTATGTATTCATAATCATAAACATGGCATCAATTAAAGTCAAAACATTAATCATATATAAAACATCATCGTCATCATCATAAAATAGCCATCATACATAAAGCAACATCATCATTGCATCTCTATCAAAAATGCATACATCACATAACATATAAATGCATCATCATAGGGAACATTACATAAATCACATCACATGAACACAATAGAATCATAATGCATCATAACATAACACATAACATATAATCTATGCCAAAACTGCATCATATATATATATATATATATATATATATATATATATATATATATATATATCTCAAAATCATGTCACAGGATAGAGTCTTGAGGAATCCCAAGAATAGAGCTTGCATGCTCGATGGTCAAAATATCAAATGTCTCAACATAACAACAAGATAACATGCCCTAAATAGTGCTCTCCTCATCCCCTCGAGGTGAGGAATGGGGTGACTGATGCTCTCTCGCTGGAATTGATGGTGTCTGCTGGGACCTGACAAGATGGGTCTACAATGCCTCATCCCCTCCATAATCACCTCCACCCCTGCTCCTCTACCTCCATCCTTGCCTCTATCTCTCCCTATCTCTCTACCACCATCCCTTCCTCCTCGCCCTCCTCAGCGAACCTGTGGTATCACTGCTCGACGATCAACTGGTGCTGGTTGATCAGGATCTATCAATAGAAGTGGCGTGTGTGTCTTCCACCATGCATCATGGTCTAGAGTCATCCCCGCATCTGCTAGACCCCTGATCCATGGCTACTATTGTGCCACCAAATTGTCAATCTACTGCTTAGCCAATGGAACTGATATGGGCGGTCCCCACACTATCTCTCGAGAAGATCGAGCATACTCTGCAGTGCCTATGGGAACATCCTACTGCTCCCTAAACTGTCACAATACCCGTTGGGGAAGGTACATCTCAATGTTCAACTATGACTGAATAGTTCAGCCAATCAAGTATCTGAATTGTCTACAAAATGAAAGATGGTCCTCCTCTCCTATCCACTATCCACAGTCTCTATATGGTCTCCAAACAAACCCCATCAAAGTTTCAATGGCATGCCACCAATATCTTGTGTCCCTAACCTAAGTCTGTGAAAAGGAACCCCCATATAAATATACATACAAAATACTCTCGACCAACTGTCTCTGTACTAGTGGTTGAAAAATGGGAATCTGCTCCCATGCCCAGATCATGAGTAGTGTCATCCCACAACTGATACTCGATGACTACCTATATGCAACATCATCTAACTGATGGTATAACATCCCAAGTAGGCATGGTCCCCATGTGAATATAGTCCTATCTCACCTCATCCTGATGAGTACATCTCCCCATCCAATAGGGAAACTATGTTCGGGGGGATTTGGAATCAACACCTTGGAAATTAGCGTACACAACATCATGTCCCATTGACCATAATGCTCAGCCATGAACTCCCATCTGATCTCATATCCATCGATGCCTAGTTGAGCAATGTCATCATGCACGTAATACTCAGTCATGGCTTGTAACCTCGATCGTGGATCATAGACAATCCACTCTCCTCTGATTAGAATGTGCAATATCCTATACACATCCTCAAGAGTCATAGTAGCCTCCCCAATCGGCAAGTGAAACAAGTAGGTCTCTGAGTGCCATCTCTCTACAACTGCTATCAGAAGATCCCTATTTTCTTGAACAATGGGAATGTAGGTAACATGAAACAGTCCTAGCCGCATTAGCCACCTCTGCTCGCCATCTCTCAACTAATCTCTAAACGTGTATGTCATTAGTCTAAACTCTCACGTATAGATAGGTGGTAATCATTTCTGTATACATAGAAATAGGAGTTATCACATCATTGAAAATCATCGTTATCATCTATCTAATCAAAAGTACACAAATAAATTGAGCCTAGACTGAGTCAACATTGGTCAAAATCAATTGCATCGTTCTACCTTACACTTGCGACGTGCCAAGTCGAATGTGTCATTTTACCTTGCAAATGCGTCTCTCCATGATGATTGTGTCATCTAGCTTTGCACATGTGTCATTTTATAGCACTTGCATCATTCCCCTAATCATTTGCACTGCTTTACAACAATTGTGTTGTTTCATTCCATGTCCGCATTGTAATTTGGTGATTGTGTTGCATGACTTGATGATTGCGTTGTGATTTGGCACTTGCATTGCACAAGCTTGTGAATGCGCCATTTTAAACCTATAACCTAGCTCACCCCTTGCATTTATGTCATGACACATCAAATGCATGCGACACGAATGTAATTGCATCTTTCGCGAATGCAGATTCGTCGTGACGCATCTAATTCCCTAACTTTAACACCTAAAAATGCATGTAAAACGAGAAAAGGACAAAGTGGGTATAGGGTACTTACAGGTGGCTTTGTGCCCTCTGGCCGTCGATAGATCCGTACTCAAAATCCACGATGCTTAGTCATTGGAATCACCATCTTTGCGCAAGGTCCTCTGGCTCTGAACTCTAAATCTCCAAAAGAAAAATGTGAAAATGAATTACCTTTTCACCCAAATCAAAACTATTTATAGGGTGGAAATAGGGTTTCCTCTAGGGGTTCATAACTAGAGGTGCATTTGACCATGTTTGATTGGCCTTTTGACTGCCTTAAACTCCTCGAAATTCAAAATTAATCATGCCATTATTTTTCTGGTCATCAAATTGACTTATCGGGACACTTTCCAAATTTTTTTGGCACTAGGCCAAAATTCACAAATTTTCCCAAGGGGGCATAGATACTTCGTACCTTCGCTAGGGCATGTCTTGAGCTGAATTTTCTTTGTCACAATGTGAAAAACTACATTATGAAAAAGAGGGGAAAAATGTAGACACATAAAATTGACCTAGGCTTGCAAGCTTTATTTTCTCCATATCTCTCCTTAACATAATTAAAATATTTAATTATGTCCTATGGTCCAAATTCGACTAGTAATTAAATAATTTTCATATTTTTTTCCTCTTGACTATTTAAATAGATAAATTATATTTATTTTATTTAAATGCATCATTGACTTCTTATGTCGCTGTATAATTAAATAAATTCTTAAATTTATTTAATTATTAATTGTCCACTATGTCTTCCTATAATTAAATAAATTTCTATAATTTATTTAATTATTATCCACCTTGGCTTTTTCTAATTTAAAATAAAATCATTTATTTAAAATTGTCCACTTTCTACTTTCCCTCCAAGTAAATAATTTAAAATAATTATTTACTGTCACATGATCCCACCTCTTTTTAATTAAATTATTTTTTAATTCAAAAGGTCAACTCAACCTTTTAAATCAAATAATTTTAAATTATTATTTGATTTTCTAGCAACCTCTTTTTTCATGCCTAATATCCTCTTGTCACATGCATTCTTGACCCTTGATTTGATTTTTCTAAAATCAAATCTCAGCTCTTCATTTCAAATTTCACCCTAATGTTTCCCTAACCATAATTTTGGGTTGTCACATTTAATTTCAACATTTTATCTTAGGGAATATCTCAATTTTCAATCTTGGCCATTCATCTAAAATTGGCTCTTCTATAAAATATAATTTTTACCTCAATTGACACACTTCATGCTCTTGTCTTCATGCCTCTTGACTTTGTGACTTCATGCTTCATACATTAGGCTTGCTTCATACTTGTAATTGTTGAGTGCATTTGCAACTTTAGAATAGAATCCTTCAATATTTTCTTAGGGCTTGTCATAGGTCATAGTTGCTCATCAAAATCTGAGGGAAAACATAATATTGTAGCAAATGGAGAAGGGCAATGAAGGTCAATCATGGAGGGCTTGAAGACATTTGGTGAGATTGTTCTTTTTTTTTATGCTATTTTACTCCATTGTACTTCATTGTTTAGCTAGGGTTTTGATTATGCATATGATTTCATGCTAACCTAACTTTTTTCCTTAGTTACAGTTTGGATTTGTATGTTGCATTGTTGTATCTGCAAGTTGTGCAATGTTGTAGGCGGTCTATACTTACATTTTTCATTTATGACTTGGACATGGGTTGTCTTTGCCCATTGATATTTTAGTGTTGATACATGTTTAGTTTTGGTGGCTTGGTTTAGTCACTTGGTTTGTTGGTTTTGTTTTCATGTTGAGGAGGTGAGATGGTATTACCAGGTATAGTCATGATATGAGACCTATGCAGTTGACTATGATTATGCAAATATGTGGACACGGTTGGGTTGAGTTGTTGGTACACTTCTAAAGCACAAGCTATCCATGCATTCCATGTGACCAAGCATGAATCCACACATCCCATGTCATGCTTCAAACCCTCACACATGCACAAGCTCAACCTGCTAACCTACAACAAACTCTCCAACCTTAGACAACTACTCTTGTGTTTGCTTTTATTGAAGAAAGCTCCCACAAAACCACTAAGTGGTATTACATAAACCATATGTCCAAAACCATGAACTTACAAAAGTCATGTGACCCCTCATTTAATATTGGGTACTTTATTATATATTATTCCCCAATATTAAATAATTACATTTTATAATTAAGTCCCAATGTTACATACAACATAAAGTGGCCCCAACATTATAACTCCTAGTGATGCATGTCCATCTAGGTACCCCTAGGTGCACCACACACATAATAATAAATTAAACATTATAAGCATTATGCAAGGTGTATGTAACACCTAATTCCTAACACTTATGATGGAAGGAGGTGGACTTAGGATGCATGGAGGAAGTACAACATCTTGAAATTGTTTTCCTTGGGGTGAGTATCCAAGGCCAAATGAGCGTGGAGGGACTTTGACATGGATGGGCTCCAAGATACCTTGTTCATGAAGGACTAAACCTTTACCTTGGCAGTTCATGTTTTGGAGTATGCGAGGGACAATGGGACTAGGTGTGTTTTGGACACTAGACTTGAGTTCATTATTAGATGAAGAAGGTGAAGTGGATAAAGGTTGTTGTTGTCCTAAAGAAGAACACTCATGGATGAAGATGGATAGACCAGTAGGATATGATGGAGGACTTGCAATGGGGTCGATAGTGGGTGATGGAGGATCATTAGGATTTTTATTAGCATTGTGTTCACTTAGATCTAAGGTATTTGTTTGATCTTCTATGCTTCCTTGGGAGGCATGTGTCTCATCATGACAAGTGAATGTTTGCGGATCATGGATAGGACTAGGTGGAGGTGTATTTGGGATATCTTGCTCATGGATGGGTATAGAATCAAGTTTCTCATGGATAGGCTATTCATCATTATGCATATCATCTTGATCATAAAAAAGATATATATTATGGATAGGTTGGATGAAAGTGATTTTATCTTGATTAGGACTAGGGTTTGATGTTTCCACATGCTTAGGATTACGCTCTTGACATACCTCTTGGCTTGATTGAATGGAAGTGGATGAGGAAGGCTCTTGGAGGGGCTTGACCTATTCTTGATGGTCAACAACATGGAGACATGATGGAGGTTCACTTGGGCTCAATGGGGGAGACTCTTGAATAGGCTCAAGGGGAAGACTACTTGACGAGGTTGTAAGAATGGGCATGGAGATCAATGGTGTGAGATGTGAGATGAGATCAATAAATGAGGATGGATGAGAGATTAGGATGATCAAGCATAGACTTGCATGGAGAGATGAAGTGAAGTGAAGTTCAATTGACTCACTAAATTTAGAAGAATTAACTAAATTTAGGATTAGAATACTAAATATAAGATTAAAAGACTAAAGATTATAAATTGTCAAAATTAAATTAAATAAATATTTTATTTATTTTTTGAGGAATGTACAAACTAAATAAATAAATTAATTAATTTAATTTTAGAGGAATAATTAGCTAATTAAATAATTTAGAAATTATTTGATTATGAGAAATAAGAAAGAATGCATGATTCTTTAATTAAATAATTATAAATTATTTAATTATGTGGATAAGAAAGGATGCATGATTATTTAATTAAATAATAAAAAATTATTTAATTATGTAGATAAGAAAGAATGCATGATTCTTTAATTAAATAATAAAAAAGTATTTAATTATGGAGATAAGAAAGAATGCATGATTCTTTACTTAAATAATTAAAAAATATTTAATTATGCCGATATGAAAGAATGCATGATTCTTTAATTAAATAATTAAATAATTATTTAATTATGTAGATAAGAAAGAATGCATGATTCTTTAATTAAATAATTAAAAATTATATAATTATGTGGATAAGAAAGAATGCATGATTCTTTAATTAATTAAATAAAAATTATTTAATTATGTGGATAAGAAAGAATGCATGATTCTTTAATTAAAGAATTCAAAATTATTTAATTACGCGGATAAGAAATAATGCACTATTCTTTAATTAAATAATTAAAAAATATTTAATTATGTGGATAAGAAAGAATGCACAATTCTTTAATTAAATAATTAAAAAATATCTAATTAAAGTATATGAGGGAAAAATGATTTAATTAATTAAATAATTAAAAATTATTTAATTAAAGGTGATGGAGGGAAAGATGATGAAATAATTAAATAATTTAAAATTATTTAATTAATGGAGGGAAATTGGTTAGTTTAATAAAATAATTAAAAAATATTTAATTAAAGTACATATGAGGGGAAAATGATTTAATTAATTAAATAATTATTTAATTATTTAATTAAAGGTGATGGAGGGAAAGATGATGAAATAATTAAATAATTTAAAATAATTTAATTAATGGAGGGAAATTGGTTAGTTTAATAAAATAATTGGAAATTATTGAATTAATAATGATGAAAGGGGTGATGAGTGATAATTATTGAAAATTATGAATTATAAGAATGTGTGATGCGGATGATGATGGGAAATAATGAATGAGAAGAATGTGTTTAATTTTTTTAGGTATTTAGATTTTTCCCCTCTTTGAGGCAATGTACCTATTGCATTGTTTCAAAGACACGTCGATATGGAAAAAAATGATAATATTGATGCCCCATTGTGCCCTAGAAAATGAAGGGATGATGGACGAATGGTAGGTTTCCCCCTCGAGATATCGGCTGGAAAAAATCGTGTCGGGCTCACAATTGGTAAACAAGATAGGTTTGGTGAAGATGGGGATGAAAATCAAACTCAAGGCTTAGATGTTTAGTTATCAATTTGAGTGTAATCAATGCTAGATCAAAGGATTTCATCAAATGAGTTGAAGTAGGGATGCCACCTTTGAAACCGTAAATGATGCTTTAGATACTCAATGTGGCATATTTAAATTTTTTGGGTCACATGTGAAGGTGTTGAGTCACATTTGACAAAGTGAAACTCTTATGATTTTATGTTCACAAATGACTGGTTTTCTTGATGCATTTGATTTGGTTAAAGTGACGCTTTTGAAAAATATCTCGCAAATGGTTATGTAGGTTGATGCTTTTGATTTTATAGCTCACAAATTATTGGAAAAATCCTTGTCAGGTCACATTTAATATAGAGAGCTACAAATTTTGGACTATTTGGGTTGAAGATGATTTAGTATGGAAGAAAAAATGAGATAGAGGAAATGATTATGGAAGAAATGAGTTAATATGAATATATGGATAGAATTTGGATGATGATGGATAGATGAATAGATGAATAAATGACGTGTTCTAGTGATTTTTGGTGTCTCTCTACATCTTGTGAGCTCCTTGATTTGATGGTGAAGGTTCCGTGAGCATATCTTTCATACTTTGGAAGAATTTATTATTTTGTGACTGTTACCTAATTTTTAGCTTTCAGCTGAAATCAGGTTTAGTGTTTATTCTTTTGTGTTGTTTGTTTAAACATTTAAAAGATGAACCATAGTCTGCTAAGTTCAATATGCATGAAAAATATTGTCAAAAGAAACAAATTACATTTTCATTCCAATGTTGCAATTACAAAAAATGATAAAAGAGAATCATTTGTGTACAAATGTAATATTTATTGATAATCATGAAGTGTACATGTCCCTCACAAGCCAAGGGACTAACTTTACTTATTCAATGAAAATAAAGAAACAATTTATACATGAATAAGTAAACAATAGAATGTGCATATAAGGGTGGAGACTAGTCATTGCCTGAGAATGACTAGTTTTGAAGTTGTCATCCTTGCCCTACTGCTGCCCCCGAGCTGCTTATGTCCTTCCCACCTCCGTAGTGCTCCTAGCTCCTGCATTTGGAAAAAATAATGACATTAGATCAATGCTCTAAGCAATGAAAGATCTCAAACCTTACATACACACTTACCTATGCATGTATAAACTAATCCCTAAGTGTATTAAATAAGCATGCAAACCTTGGATGTCCTGGAAAACAATGAAGTCATCAAACACATCCAAAATATGCATTTATTTTCTAACTTGTTTGCTTCATGTGAAGATTTAGGACAAGTCTTGTTAATGTTATGATTCAATTAAATACATGTGGGGTAAATTTGGCTCCCATGAGGGTAGAGCTCAGTATGCTTTGGGAGAAATAGGAAATTAAGAAACTTGATCAAAGATGTACCTGTTATTAATGCATTAAATCAATATGGAATCACACAAGTTGATCAAATTTCATTATCATATTCAAAAGATGCAACACATTTTGTTGGATATGTCTTTCAATCTTCTTAAGTTGATCCATGATCCATTTTTATAAAAATAAGTAAGTGATTTTGGAGATGCATCAAGTCCAATCATAGATGCATCAAGTTCAATTATGCATCTCTTGAATAATGAAGAAGAAATCAAGGCATGCCTGAAAACATCATGAAGCATATGGGGCAACAGGAAGGAATAATCCAAGGTACTGCCATGCCCCTCTCACCTTAACCCTATTGGATAGCCACACATCACATAAGATGGTGAGCTTTTAGGTCACCAAAATAGGGGACATGTGTCTACCCACTAGGATCAAAGTGAGGAGATAGTGTTAATTGTGGCACATAATTGAAAAGGTAAACAACTATTGTGGAAATCATGTAGTAAGCATGTGGGGAAGCAAGAATTGTTATGGAATCCATGAAGGTTGGGACAAAAAAATGCATTCTACATGTCAATGCAAGGAAAACATTAGTGGATATGCTCATAATCTTTCATGCAATGGTTTTGGTCATCATAAATGATCCAACATGGATTAGGATTGCATGCAAGAAATGTAGGAACCCAAGTTCAGAATGATAAAAATCAATGCCTTGAGAACAAGTATGCATAACAGTGATATGGAGAAGCAATTCCATCAAACAAGGAGTCTAAAAAATGGAACATAGCATCAAAGAAGCAGTGAGCCATAATCTTTGGAGGATGGAAGTATGATATGATGTCAATGTTACAGAGAAGAACACCATTTGAAATGCATGTAGTCAAGGAGATACCTAGTAACTTCCAAGAAATAAGGGCAATCCATAGGAGAAAAAATTATTCTCATGTCATGTAGGACAACAACAAAGACAAATGTCTTTTGAATTTACTGAAGGAAAACAAGAAATGGTCACAAGAGATTACATTACATATGAAGAAGAAAGGAAGGGTAGTAAAAAATTTCAACTGCCCTGTTCGGTGTCACATAATGATCAACTTTCATCTACATTTTCTTGAGTTGCTCAGACCCAAGGATTACCTCCACAAGTGATATGCAGTTGACAATAACTTTATTGATGGAAATGGGGAAGCAGTCAAGTTTCATAACTTACAAGTGTAACTTTTAATGGGCATGAGATATTTGCCACAACTGGCTGCACAATCTATTGTTTTGAGACAATGAAAATGATAGAAATTTAACAACAATGGAAAGAGAAATGTGGAATTATAAGCATGATGAACAGTCTATGCATAAAAAACTATATACAAGAAGTAGATCATAAAACAAATTAACAAGGACCACCAAATTCATGACTTTAAACAAGGGTTCAAAGGGATAGTGCAGATTGTCAAAAGGCAGCCATTATCAAAGGCAAAGGAAAAGTATAGTAGCATGATCATGGGGTAGTGGACACACTTTGCATACAGTTAAAGTCAAAAATAATTATAGATGGGAGTTAGTATCATGCACTTGATGAATGCACTCAAAACCTTGGGATTCAATGGAAGGAATTAGAAGAACAATGTCTATTGTTTGAAATGACACTTGATAAACATTAGGAAGTAGCAGTCATAGACCAAAGGGAGAATAGTTACAGTCATGAAGATAGTCATAAGTACAAGTGATATGATGCATAGACAACCACATTCAATGAACATGAACACAATCCTTTATATTTAGAATGTAACAGTCATAGTAAGGAATGTATCAACTACAAAGAATGGCAATCAAGATCATGTGTGCCATGCACACGAACAAGAGAAATATGGCATGGGAATAGCAGCTGTTTGTACAAAGATTCTAGGATTTTGTTGGAGTTTGATCCACGTTGCTAAATCTGTGTTTTCATCCCCATCTCTTGCTAGCTATTCCTTATACTACTTGAAATTTCTAGAGTAAAGCATAGGTACAACTGCATCAATATGAGAAACAACATGGTCATATGGTTTTCACATAATTTACCAGTTGACAAAATTTTGGTGAGCCATCAAACAAACTCCAATCTTATCACCATATCTCCTGTTGAGCAATCTAGATAGAAGCTCATGATAGTAGAAAGCAAGGATAGTAAAATATATTGTAAGGTGGCAGTCCTTCAAGGAAGGCGGGTTTATGTTTTTTATTTCAAGAACAAACCCTCAAGTGATCGACAAGAGAGTGCAAGATTGTTTCCCTTTTGGGAGACCATGACAATCACTAGAGGGCTTGGACTAAACCTGTTGAAATCCAAAGGAGCATGATAGCCTCAAGCAAAGTGATAGTGGACATTTTAAAACATAGTCACAGTTATAAAATATAGTCATAGCCAAATGCCTAAAGATGCATTAAAGGAAACATCATAGTGCCAGCACAGTGAGTTGCAAAGAAACTAAAATATTTTAGGAAGCAATCATGATAGTATTATGATGCAAAGCCTAGTGCAAAGTACAGAAAGTATGAAGATCAAACAACATGAAGAGTGAATGGAAGTCTTATAAAGGAAATTTATTTCAATCATATTGAGAGAGTAATGAATTTTTTTTTAACTCCACAAAGCAGTATATAATGGATGGTGTTATAATCCCATAAGATGCCATATTTTAGTATAAGAAGACACAACAATACCAAAAAATGGTGACAAGTGTGTGAAGAGTGTTAGGAGAAAGTTGCGGTTGTGTCACATAAGGACAAAGTATGGTATTCTTTAAGGGAAATGATAGTATGCAAGGGGGTTTAGTCCAATTTTCATGGCCATGACCTGTAAAGGTCTTCTCATTTCAAAAACACTAAGACCCACTTGGGGGTTTTTAATGAAATGCAATATTGCTACAAATTGAAGGTAAAACACTTGATGTTTTTACATAAAAGCAATTTTTTTGCAAATTGAAGGTAACCCACTTGGGGTTTTTAGAGGAATCACTTATTTCTGCAAATAAACAAAAACCCACTTGTGTTTTGCAAAAAATCTGAGTTTTCTTCAAAAAATCATGAACCCACTTGGGGTTTTGGCAATACAATTCAAATACATGGAATAATGGAACTTTCTTTCTATTATTCATGCATATAGGTGTCATTTTTTTAGAGAAGCACAAATTCTACAAGGGTTTTTTCCCTTTTCACATAGAAATGTCAATGAAAATGGAGGCCGAGCTCACAAACCAAAACATTCTATAGAAAATACAAAAGGTATATCAAGAAAAATCATGTATACTTTCATGGCTGTGGCCAAAACAAATAGTTTTTCTTCACAAGGTCACCTACCCACTTGGGGATTTTTGCATCAACAGAGGAAATCCAATTTTGCTTCAGCTTGACAATGAAGAGCTTAGATTCGAGCTTTTATTTCACTAAGAAAAAAGAGAAAGTCACGACTTAAGTTTGGTAAAGGAGCTTACCTGAGTTTTTACTCATTTCCCTTTGTTTATGCAAGCTTTTGTCACTGAAGAGCCTTCATTTTAGCTTCAAACAAACTCAACCATGGCAGCTGGAAGACAAAGTGACCATAGAGGAAAAGTCAAGCAACAAAAAATGATCAAAATTGTCTACAGGGTGCAACATTCAAAGCCAAAGTGGCTTTGAAAAGAGGTGGAGATACAAATTTTTGTGCACGAAATCATTTACCTATCTTTTTTTGTAGATTTCATCCAAGTTTGGCCCAAAAAAACCTAGTCAAGGGCCTCCATTTTCTGTGTTGACTCAAACCCCATGGCAGAAACATCATTTCTCCAGAATGATCGATGACAAAATGATGGTGCTTTCAAATTTTTCTTTTTCTTTTGATGATTAGGGTTTGACCCTATTTAGATGGCAATGAGATTTTTTATCCCATGTTTTAAAAAATGGACTCATATTAATGCATAATGGGGGTCGAATGTTAAGTCCATGACTTAGGCATTTTATGCCTTAAGTCTTTTTCCTTGTTTCAAATGATTGCTAAGTGTTTCAAACAAACATATGGAGTATGCCAAGTCAGGTCATGCCTTTGACCTTTTGATCATGAACATAATTAGTGCCTTGAACACTTAGAATATGCCCTTCCAATAAGTGTGGGGGTCAGCCATATAGGCCAAGCTTGAGCTTTTATTTTGCCTTTGCAGATCAAAATATTGACAAATGAGTGGCCTTGAAATGAAAAATGAGGTAAGTAGAAATGGTCAAGTGCCTTGGAGGTTTTTGTGATCTTGTTAATGCTTTTGAAAGCATTATGACATTTCATTATTGTTTTTTGCATTTGTTTCAAACATAAAATATCATTTAAGTGATTTGCTAATCACTTTGGTATTTTTTCACTTGCAAATGTAATGTAATTCATATTGTTGGTGGGCCCTCTTATTTTTTCTTTGAAATGTAAAATAACTTGATTAAGTGATGTATTATGAATCACTTAATCACGTTATTATCTTTAATGCCTTTTTTGGAGTCTTGTGTTTTCAAAACACACATATTGCATGAGTCAAAGTTGGGAGACAGAATGATTTTGGAGAAACATTTTGTGCTACTTTGGAGGGAGTTTTATCACACTTTTAGTATGACTTGATTTTGAGCTTGACTTTTCACCATTTTGGAGTGACTTTAGAAGGTTCTTTTTTGGCATCATTGCTGCATCCGACCAAAACCTTCTAGATAGACATGTGTGAGGGGTTTTGGTGGGTTTTTTGCTTAAGTAGCTTGTTTTTTCATTTTGGAGTTAGTTCTTTCTTTCCAACAATAGGATAGCTTTGTTTCTTGGAGCTATTTCCATCGAGTAGTATTGTAACTCAGATGGACTTGTAATACATTAAGAACCTTGAATAAATAGAATAGAGCATTTTATCTTCTCTCTTCATGTTTCATGGTATGCCATTAATGATAGATCAGTTTGTCTTGTGAAAATTCATCTTTCCTTGCAAACTTGTCTCATGTTTATGCATCTATTTAGTATAAAATGTATGTTAATAGGTTATAAGTTGTGTTGTTTAGTAGTGTTGTTAGTTGTGAAACCTCTATTCTCCTTCTAAAAGCATTGTTTATAAACCTCCTTATAAATTATTTATGTAAACTGCATTGGAAAGTGAGTTGTGTAAATCAAATTTTATGATATTGATTTGAATGTGATAGGTTGTTATCAGGTCCAAGTTGTTTTGGTGTATCACCTTAGGAATTTTAAGTAAATTAGGTTCATTTTTGTGTAATTCTTACCCTTTACCTCATAAATTAGTAGTTAGGTGGCATCAAAAGGGGAAGCCGACCCATAATCCGGAGTTTTTCTTTTGAATAGGACACCCACAACTTGAAAGTAGTCCCATGTTACATCCAAACTTGCTAAATTCGTTCACAGCTTGGCATTAGGGTTCAGATTTGGATCCCTAACAGTGACTTCAATGGGAAATTTGGTAAAATTTTAAAATTTTGAAATCCTTGAAGGTTTGGGAAAAATATTTCTACAAGGGACCTAAGGAAGTCATAGTACACCTTTGTGGAAAATTTTGTCAAAATTAGAGAACTTTGTTTTTTTGCATGTCGACGCTTAGGGTCCACTCTTGACACTATTTTGCAATTATATAATTAATTTTATCCTAACTCTCATTGTAGGTCCAAGGAATTATGTTTGAACATTAAGGTGGGATGATTGATGCCCACTTATCAAAATTCAAAAAATTATTTCGTCCAAAGTTTAATTGTCATTTGAAAATGCATGTTCTGAAATTAATTGGAAACTTGTCCAAGTGGCAAAGTTCAATTTAATAAAAAAATGATATTTGTAAATCTTGGAAAAAATTTAACACCTAAATAAAGGCTTAAATATTGACATGTTGAATGGGATTTGTGGGATGGAATGCCATGCCAAAATAGGGAGATAATGAGCATGGGAAATGGAATCTAGTGCTCCATTTTTTGACTTCTTTTTTAAAAAACATTTAAAGCTATTGAAGAGTGGGGACATGGGGTAAGTGGTGGCTGGGAAAGAAGAACAAAAAATAATGCTTTGTAAGAGTATGGTGTGTTAAGGAAAAAAATATAAGAAAATAAAGAAAAATTGTGTAGTAGGAAAGAAAAGGAGGGGTTGGCTAGAAATGACAACAGAGAAGTGTTGAGTGGAATTTAATAGAGAAACAAATAAAAAAAATCAGCAACATAGAGGGGAGAAAGAGTAGGAGTAAAAGTGCATAGTACAACATGGAGTTTGAAGATGAGGTATAGAAAAATTGGAGGAATTGTATGAAGATGTTTGGGCAGTAGGAAGATGATGCTACATGAGGAGTTTGAGTAGAAAGATAAGCTATAGAGAAAGTAGTTTATGCATATTCAAATTCATAATGTATTGAGCAATTTATTTAATTGTCTCAAGCTATTCAAATTTAATAAAAATTAGTTTTGTTTTGCATTTTTTTGGGTTTTATGAGTTGTTTAAATTGTTGCATAAGAGGTTTTTTTACATTGTAAGTTTATGAGCAGCAGTGGTGTGTTGCATCAATGAATGATGTTGATTATGTTGCTAGTATGAGTAATTGATCTTGTCATTGATGTCAATAGGATTATGTTTTTGTTGTCATTGATGTCAACTATTTTATACTGTTGGTGATTGTTGGAAGTCTATTGATGGTTGAAAATTTATGATGATGTTTTGATTAGTTTCATTATGTTGTCATTAGTAATTATTACTAGTGTCAACATATAGTGTTTCTTGATAAGAATGTGTATGGTTGAGTTTATATGTTGCATTTAGTTTAGTTGTGATGAGGAGGTGTTCTAGATGATGAAAATGTGTTTTTGGTTCTTGGTTTCCAAGTTCTTTTGAGAAAATTTGAATAAAAGAGATATCAATGTGGTTGAGAGATGTTCTGGCATACATAGTAGTGTTATGGTTTTCTCTAGATTTCTTCTATGTTGAAGATATGCTTGTGTGGTTCAGATATGTTTTCAGAGAAGTTACAGAGGTGTCATATCCAAATTTTTAGGTTCTAGATCATTATGCAGAGGAAGTTGTGTTCACTAGTGTGTGAACTATGCAGTACAATGATCTCTAAGAGAAATGGTTTTGTTCTACATTTCTCCACAGTTTGTTTTTTGGTCTTGCAATTATGGAAGTATGTTGATAAGGTTCATATCTACCTTCAATTGAAGTTGTTCATGGTTTGTTGCTCTGCAAGTTGGTTTCTTGAGTTATAGTATCTAAAACGTTAATTGGTTGCATAAGATGAGTATGTTCTTCAAGTGAAAGTTGTTGTGAAGGAATTTGTTGGATTTCAGGGTGATTTTGGAATATTCCAATGTGTTAAAGTGTTGTGTGTGGTTCGTGAGTCATATTTGGATCAAAGGAAGTGAGTACTTAATTGTTTAATTGTGTTAACATAGGTTAGGTCAAAATTGGGTGTTTACACTAATTACAGAATTGTGTCAATGATTGTGGAAGTGTGGTGTGGCATGTATGAGTGGATTTAGATATGAGATAAGGTGTGATGTGGTCCACCTTCATTCCTTTCCATCGTGGGAATGTTTTAGTGCCAACCTAATTTGAATTTGCATGGTTGAGGTGCATACCCAACCTTGTTAATTGTTTTCAAGGTTGAAGATGGTATAAATAAGTGTTGAGTTGATGGAGAATTATGTTGTAAAATTTGTGTGATGTGATATGTAATGTGAAGTGTGAGCTTTAATGTGGTAGGCTACTAGAAGTAGTGAGTAGAAGGTGTCTACATTCTTTAGAGAGGATGTGAATGTACTAGTGATGTTGTGGTGGATCTTTCGATTGCCTTGAGATGGATTTCTCATTGTAACAATATTATTTCTTCTTCTCTCTAATATGGCAGTGAGCCCTCCAATAGTGACCCTATTGTATTAGATGTTGCAATTACTTTATATTATGAGCTAATCCTCACTATGGTTTTTCCCTTCTTATATTTTCCACATAAATCTAGTGTTCTTATATGTTTGGATGTGCTTGCATTAATGTTTTCCATTGTTACATTATTCTAATACATGATAAGGGTTTAATGTTTGTTGAGTATTTAAGAATTAATGTAAATATAAATTTTAATGAGGGTTTTTATGTTTTAATGTACAACTGATTCACCCCCCCTCTCAGTTGTCTTATGTAGTTAATAATTGGTATCAGATCAAGGTTCCTTAGAAGAAAGCTTAACTGTTTGAGGTAGATCTGTGATGGCACACAAGAAGGAGACACTGTTGGCATATGGATTCTATTTTTTTCATTGATGGCAACTAAATTCATTATTCTGTTCTGCATATCATAATTTTCTCACACCTGAAGGACAAGTAGTAAGTAGAGTATTACCGAAAAAAAGAATGAAGAATAGGGTATCCGGTTAGTATGTCGATTTGTATGCTTCACCAGATCATCATTTTGAGTTGTGGATCCCCAGGATAGATTGTTATGTAGCGATGTTATCTTATTGTTAAGTTTTGTGTTGTTGCATTAATCGGTGTACGAGTTAGGAGATCTGACATAATTATTTTCTGTTTATTTGCTCATTATGGCCGACCTAGAAAATGTAGTGTGTTGTGAATGTATAAGGAGTAGTTGTTTAAATGTTTTCATGTTCGAAACATTTTGTTTTGGGTCCTAGCCATGTCGTGGCTGACTCTAATGGGTACACATTATAAACTACTCATGATTTGAGCCGACCATTGGAGAATATTTCATATTTTATTGAAGCTGACTTATAGCAATTGAAATCTTGGTAGCAGATATATATGCGAGATCGGTAATTCATTTTGATGTATGAGTGTTTGTATAGAGCAGAGTAGATGTGTGTGTGAATATCAAAAGATCAATTGAGTGAATTTTTCTTGTGTAGAAGAGGATTTTGTGATGCGAATTAAGACAAAGCATAACTAAGTATAGATTCTGATAGAAGGTCCAGAATTTGATACATGCTCATCGAAACTGAAACTAGGCATTTGTAGATGTTGTATTCTCAGTTCAACCTCTTGTTGTAATCCAAAATTTTTGTAAGGTAGTGAGCCTTCCTTATTTTGAGCAGTGAGCTCTAGGTAGTGTGCTTGAATGCATGTGCATTCCCCTTTTTCTTCATACTTTTAATAGAGTATAAGTTATGGATTAATCTCCACCCTGGTTTTTCCCCTAACAGGGTTTCCACGTAAAAATATTGGTGTTATGGTGTTCTAATTGTTTCTTTCATGTGATTGCATCTTTACTTTTGTTTAAATGTTGTAGATGGTTTATAATCTGAATTGAAGTTTTAAATATTGTTGAACATTAATTCACCCCCCTCTTAGTGTTCCTTGAGTCCAACAATTGGTATCAGAGCGAGGTTCCTCTACAAAAATTTTAAGAGCTTGAGGTGGATCTTGGATTACAATAGACTTTGGTATTCTTAAATAACAACTTATGGGGGCACTTGACACTCTTGATTAGTCTAAAGAAGAAGTCATGGAATTAAAAGAAAATCTTTAGGATGCTGAAAAATTAATTCAATCATTGAAGGATAAAATCAATGAGTCAAGAGAAAAGAGGAAGAAACTATGTGATTAGGTAAAGTAGAAAGAAAATAAAAGCTTGTAAGATTTCCACCTGGGTCAGACCCTAAAAGAAATAACTAAAGAATGTGAAAAACTTCCTAGGAATAATGCTACTCTAAAGCTTGAGATGGAATCTGTGGTGATGAAGCTAACTAAGGAGATTGAAGAAAGGAAGAAGAATGAGGAGAATCTGGCCTAGTCCTTAAAATAAAAATATGAGGGCAGAGTTAATAGTGGATTCATTCAGTTGGAGATTGAATTACAACAATCCAAGAATAATGAACAAGAGCTTGAAAGATAGATAGTTATTCTTAGAGATGAACTCACTATTGCAAATGAATACAAGGAGAAGTTTAGGATCAATTCTGCTAAGATTGATGAGTTGACTAAAGGATAGAAGGATGCAAATGATAAGAGAGGTCTTGGCTATGAGAAAGGAGAAAGCTCTGGATCTAAACACAAGGATTCTAGACAAAGAGATAAGATGAAAAAAGGAAAAAAGATATCCGGTAAGACAATCCAATGATAAGAAGTTTAATGGTTACTGCTTTGCTTGTAATAAATTTGGTCATATGGCTTCTTAGTGTAGAAGTAAAATAAATTCAAGCATTCCATCATTTTCCGGTCAGTGTTTTAGTTGCAATAAGTTTGGTCATAAGTCAATTGAATGCAAAAGTATGCTTGCCAGTGTAAGGAATGTTAAATGCTATACCCGTGGAAGATTTAGGCATGTTTCCAGTCAATGCAGATCAAAAGGAATTCAATGGAATGAATGTTCTAGACAAATAAATCATGTGTGCTACAATTGTAATAGATTTTGTCACATTGCAAGATTTTGCAGAAACAAAAACATGGATAGAAGAGGTCTGATATACAAAGGAAGAATTTCACAGAAAGATGATAAAGGAAAAGGGAAAGTGATTGTGGAAGATATAAGAGATCAGATGAAGAAAAAATGGGTAAAGAAGAGTGAATTTGATGAAGGAAATAAGCCCACATCAAAATTAGGCTTCGGTAATTCCTCCGAAAATTGATCTTAGGCCATTGGCCTAGGGGTAGTTTTTCAAGAAAAATCCTTTGTTCCCCTGTCGGTAGTTAGCACCAGAATGTAGGTAATTTTTAGTAGTTGTGCTACTAGTCTACAAATGTATCTATGATCATTTGTGCAAATATTTGTGATCTAGAAGGTCCGCAGATGGATTCTTCTCTTGTTGTCTGAGAAAACAGAGTAACTGAAACTCTTAGGGAAAAAAATTTAATGCAATAAAAAGGTTAGGTGCACAAGCTATAAAAAGGGTATTTGAAACCCTCATTTTCCATCTTGTGTTGAAGAATAATAGAAGGAGAACCTTTGCAGCAAAATTTTGAAGGAGTCAAGTCAATTCGGTGGCAATTTCATCAGGTATTTTTAGTTGCTTGTAGGATTTATAATTTTGTGCTCGGTAGAAAAACTTGTTTGGTATGAAAAGAAAAATGAAGCAAATCAAAGGAATTGTGAATTTGGATGAATATACCAATAGAAAGATCAGGGATGTGAGAAATATGTTGTCGACCAATGAATTGAAGTGGCTTAAAGGTGTGAAACATGGAAGTTTGGACATTTGGAATGAGTTTCCTTATTTTGTCAACGCGGAAGTTGTTAGGTTTATCTTGAATAGATTGAATGAGGACATTCTAACCTTGGATAAACCCTATCTCATTTTGAAGGAATTGATTAGTAATTTAACTAGATTATGTAATGTTGGGGATATTTCAAAAAGAAGTCAATTCGAAATAGCGAAGTCGAAACCCTAACCGAAGTAACAGGAGATCAAAGGGCATTGGAAATTTTGACAATCAAAGATCCGATAACAAGATAAATTGCACATGGAATTTCATACAAAATTTTCTTCAGAAATAGGGAAGGCGTAACCTCAGCATGTGCAATTTTCATTTCTCATAAAATGATAATGGAGGATCAAGACTTCGATCTATGCAGTTTGCTAAACGATCAATTGATGGAAAGTGTGCAACTAAAAAATGATGCAAATTACCCCTTCAAGTCTGGTACTTTGGTCATATGTATCATGATGTATTTTTTGAATTTCTTGCCTCAGATCGATAATGTGGTATGGAAGGAAAATGAACCGGTTTGTAAGAATTTTTTTGAATATTCTAATACTCTAGAAAATTGTGAGAAAGAGTATGCAAATTTCTTTAAAGAGTTGCTAGGAAAGTTTGGAGAAACTAGCATTTCCATTCCGGTAAAAGCACTTGAAGTTGGATTATCTTTCGGTGAGATGGGAAAGAAGTAGAAAAGGGAACTAGAGTTTGTTGATGACACTCCTTCACCACACAAGTCTCCAAAACTTGAAGGAAAAGGCAAAGGACAGGAAATTATGAATACACCAGATGAAGATTCTGATGAGTACACTCCAAGGGATGAACCAAATTAGTTGACCCGGATGTAATAATAGCAGAAGAAAGCAAAGAAGAAGGTGCTTTATTTAAAACAAAGATACTACAGATTGTTCAGGAGAAAGATGGGATGAAAAATATTGCTGATATTTGGTTAGATAGTCCCTCATATGAGTATGACCCTATTGAGAGCACTCTAGGCAGTTACTTTGCACACAATAACATTGAATTGGAAAGTTTGAGAATGTGCTCCCTGAAGAGATGATTGAATGTATCAGGGAAGCTATGGCTTTTGAGTCTTAGGATAAGAAAGAGGAAGAAATAATTCTACATTTGAAGGAGTAATTTAGGCCATCCCTTACTAAATTGAAAAGGAAAATGAATGTGTTGAGGCAATACATTGACTCAACAAATAAAATCTACAACTATTGTCTTTGTTGGCCTCATGTAGTTGGGAAATACAAGAAAAAGCTAGAGCAGATTGAAGCTGAGCTAATCAAATTTGGCTAGGATTACAACATGTTTTCAGATAAGAATGGTGCAGTCAAGAAAAGGATTCATGAGTTACAGTCTGAGCATGCAAAAGTTCACTTTTCCAGAAACACCCTTGTGGACACTTTTTGGAAAGTAAAAGATTTAACTAAATGCAAATTGGAGTAGCTAATTGAGGTTCTGAGGAAAGGAGAGAAGCTAGAAGAAGCGATTACAATTCCAAATCCCTCATCCAAATTATCAACTAGACATCAAAAAACAACAACTTGATCTTAATCATTGGAATTGCAGTAGAAGCTTGTAAGAAATTTCTTCCGGAAATGAAAGATAAATACAAAATAATTTTCTGGCTGTGCATCAATTGTAATTCTTCAAATTTTGATCAAAATTTTGAATTAGCAAGAAGAGAGACCCAAATATTTTTGTCATTGATGTGAAAGGGGGAGAGAGTACAATGAAAAATTCCTTGAAATTCATAGGGGGAGTAGTGTTTTGAAAGAAAGTTGTGTTTTGAAATTTTGAGTTTTGGCAGCGTATCCTTGGTTCCGACACTTAGTCATTTTTCACTAAGTGTTGCCATCAATTCCAAAGGGGGATATTGTTGTAATATGGATTCTAGTGTTGTCATTGATGGAAACTGAAGTATTATTTTTGTCCACAGATCAAAATTTTCTCACACCGACAGGCTAAGTAGTAAGCAGAGTATTACCGATAGAAAGAATGAAGAATAGGGTATTTGGTCAGTATGTCGATTTATATGCTTCACTGGATCATCATTTTGAGTTTTGGATCCCTGGGATAGATTTTTATGCAGTGACGTTGTCTTATTGTTAAGTTTTGTGTTGTTGCATTAATCAGTGTACGAGTTAGGAGATCCGACATAATGATTTTCTGTTTATTTGCTCATTGTGGTTGACCTAGCAAATGTAGCATGTCGCGGATGTATAAGGAGTAGTTTTTAAAATTTTTTCATGTTTGAAGCATATTTTTTTGGGTCCTAGCTATGTCATGGATGACTTTGATGGGTGCACAATATAAATTGCTCATGATTTGAGCTAACCATTGGAGAATATTTCATATTTTGCTGAAGCTGACTTATATTAATTAAAATCTTGGTAGCGGATATATATGCGAGATTGGTAATTCATTTTGATGTATGAGTGTGTGTATAGATCAGAGTAGATGTGTGTGCGAATATCAGAAGATCAGTTGAGTGAATTTTTCTTTTGCAGAAGAGGATTTTGTGAAGTGAATTAAGGCAAAGCAAAGCTAAGTGCAAAGTCTGAATTATGGTCTTTTGATTGTTTCTTTCATGTGCTTGCATCTTTACTTCTATTTAAATGTTGTAGATGGTTTATAATTTGAATTGGAGTTTTAAATATTGCTGAACACTGATTCACCCCCCTCTTAGTGTTCCTTGAGTCCAACAAGGCACATGTGTTTGATGGAACTGATTTTGCATTATGGAAGACAAGGATGGATGGGTTCCTAGTATCTCTAGGGTTTGGAGTCTGGAAATCTATTGAGACTAGATATATAATTCCTACAAATGGTCTAAGTAATGATGATGAGATCAAGGCATATGAGAACAATAGAAAAGTAAGGTATGCTCTTTTGAGTGGTCTTTCTACTTCATAACTTGTGAAAGTTATGAGCCTTAAAACTAATGGTGAAATATGGAAAAAGTTGGAAAGTATCTATGAGGGAGATGACAAGATCAAGCAAGCAAAAATGCAAAATTTAAAGATCAAGTTTGAAAACTTGAGGATGCCAAAAGATGAAGATATGATAGGTTACATGCATAGAGTGGATGAAGTTGTCAATTCCAACAAAGGCCTTGGAGGAAATCTTGAATATGAGGAGGTGGTAAAGAAGGTATTGAGAAATCTTACTAAAGACTATAGTCATAAGGGTTCTACTATTGAGGAAATTTAAAATTTGAGTACTTATTCTAGAGATCAGTTTTTTGTTGCATTAACTAGTTTGGAATTGAGAGAGTTTGGCCCAAGTGATGTGATAAAGGAGATTGCTTTTAAAGATGGCAAAGAAGAAAAGAATGAGGGATCAGATCAAGATGATGTTGATGATGTAGAAGCTAATTTTTTAGAAGGTTTAAAAAGGGAACTGAAAAATATAGAGATAAGTTACCTTTCACATGCTTTAACTATGGAAAGATTGGTCATTATGCTTCAAGATGTCTCGTCAAAAGCTTCAAAAGGTAGACCTAAGGAGAATAAAGGTAAAGCAGTTAAGAAAAGTTATTATGTTAGAGAATATACCAATATATTTGATAATGAGGATAAGTGCACAAAGATGGTTCCCAAAAAGGGGCTTAAGTGGCCACTTTTTTTTTGAAATCAGGAAATACTGACCTTGGACATGAAATTGAGGATAGTTACACTCAAAATTTTGAGATGGAACAAAAACAATGATCAAAGTGCTTCGAGCCTACTTTCTAAACTACTAATTTATTTTAAAAATGGTTGAGATTAAGGGGTTCAAATGAGGGACGTACAAAAATTGGTGTTTTCTTTTGTCAGAAAAACATAACATAGCAACTCTTGTATGACCCTAGCATGGTGAAATTTTTTTTAGTAGTTTTAAAATTGCTACGGTCAGAAGTTAGCTAATAGTATGTAGTTGATGCACAATTTTTCTTAGAATTATTTAATGAATATTTGATTTTTACTAATTTTTGAAGTGGACACTTCCTAAAAAATAAAATTTTGGCCGTGCTACCCCTACAAATTTTGGAAACTAATTGATTTATTTTATTTTATTTTTTTAAATTTGTAGAATGGAGTATAGTTTCGAAAAATGTAATTTATTTGAAATTTTGATTTGTTTGACATTGAACCATGTGCAATCCTGATGGTGAGCATGAACCTGATTATGTGAAATATTGTAGAATTTGCAAAAACATGTCTCTGGTTGTTGGGAATGCCCTCCAAGCCTTTGGGTTGGTATTCCAAGGAAAATACCAATCTGAAGGCTTGGGGATTCCTAAAGAAAGATGTAACACATGCACATTATAACACAAGTGCATTATAACACGAGCGTGTTATAATGCACTTGTGTTATATCTCAGTTTTGACATATCTTTTGTGTTTTGCGAATGCATTGACAAAACACGAGTGCGTTATAACGTGCTCATTTTTTGGTCTAAATTGAAATTCCATTCTTCTCTTTTTCTTGTCTCTTTCGTCTTGTTATTTTTTAGGGAAACTATATACATGAAATAAAAATTTAAGTATAAGTTGACATTTACATATGGACGTTTAATTTCTTATACTTTAAGTTATATTTCATGTATATAGTTTCAGGATTTTTGAGAGTGGTTTCGGATCTCTAGGAGTTATAATGCAAATTCTAGTTTTTGGAAGATCTCAAAAATTTTAGTAATCAATAAGTTGTATTATTTCTCTCTCTATCTCACTCATTTTTATCCCTTACACTCTAGACCTCTCACTCACTATCTCCATCCCTTTATCTGACTCTCTCTCCCTTGATCTCAAGAACTCTCTCTATCTCTCTATCTCTCTTTATCTCTCTATCTGTCTCTTTGTCTCTATCTCTATCTTTGTCTCTCTCCTTTTCCCTAAAATTCTCTTTACCTCACTTCTCTCTCCCTCCCTCTCTCCTTATCTCTATCTCCCTCCCTCCATCTCTCTCTCTCTTTGTCTCTATCTCTGTCTCTATCTTTGTCTGTCTGTCTATCTGTCTGTCTGTCTGTCTATTTTTGTCTGTATGTCTATCTGTCTCTATCTCTCTGTCTCTGTCTCTGTCTATCTCTATCTCTGTCTCTCTATCTTTGTCTCTCTGTCTTTATCTC
>VDFB02086081.1:441013830-441068350 GCA_007258455.2 Sequoia sempervirens | reverse complement strand
CTTGGCCATTCCCTTGTGGATAGTAAGGTGTTGAGTATCTATATTGTATGCAAAATCTCTCACAAAGTTCATCAGCATCCTAATTTTTGAATGGACGTCCATTATCTGTGATAATGGAGTTGAGAATGCCATACCAACAAGTGATATAGTTGAGTATAAATGATGATATTTGTTTGCCGGTGACTTTAGTAAGAGGGACTGCCTCAATCCACTTGGTGAAATACTCTGTTGCTGTGATAATAAATTTATGTCCATTTGATGAAGAAGGATGAATCTTGCCTACTAGATCTAGCCCCCATTGAGAAAATGGCTAGGTTGGTGTGAACGGTTGTAATTCTTATGCAGGAGCATGAATGAGATTCCCATGAATCTGACATTTTGAACATGTTTTCACAAAAGTGAATGATTCTCTCTCCATTGTAGGCTAGTAGTAACCCATTCTAATCAATTTTTTAGATAAGGTCAGTCCACTTGAATGAGTACCACAGATGCCACCATGAACTTCTTGTAAAGCTTTGTCAGATTCCTCACGTTCAAGACATCGGAGTAAAGTACCAACAAGACCACGGCGATAAAGGGTGTCAGCGATGAGGGTATAGCGAGCGGATTGACGGATAAAGTTGCATCTTTAGTTACGGGATAAATCGGGTGGTAAGCTGTCGTCTTTGAGGTAAGCATAATTTTTTTCGTACCAAGGCGAATCGGATCCTACTAAATGACAAATGATTTGGCTTTCAGGGGTATCATATGTAGGTGTAAATGATTGTTCCACCAGAAATTCATAATAATTTTGAGTTTCTTGGAGCTGTAACAATGATGCGATTGTAGCCATAGCGTCAGCTACTTTATTATCAAGCCTTGGAATTTGTGTAAATTTGATGTCCACAAAGTATTTTTTGAAGTCATCCACCATCTTTTTATAAGGCAGCAATTTGTCATCTTTGGTTTGATAATCATCATTGATCTAATTGATGACCAGCTGTGAGTCACCATACACCTGTAATTATGTTATTCTCCATTCCAGTGCTATCTTGAGTCCAGTGATTAATGTTTCATATTCAGCTATGTTGTTGGTGCATGGAAACATTAGCCTATATGAACAAGGAATGGTGTGTCCTTGAGGGGTGACAAAAAGTATGCCTTCCCCTGATCCATGTTGAGTGAAGGAACCATCAAAATATAAAGCCCATGTTTGTTTAGATTCTGCAGTGAAGACTTCAGCATCTGGAAATTCAATGTGTAGGGGATGGTGTGCTTGTAGTGGTGCTTCAGCTAGTTGATCAGCGATAACTTTTCCTTTGATTGCCTTACGATCAACATAATGGATATCAAACTCACTCAGAATCATTACCCATTTGGCTAACCTTCCTGTCAATGATGCTTTGCTCAACAAATACTTGAGTGGATCAATTTTTGAAACCAGATGGATTGTATGGGTTAGCATGTAATGTCAAAAATTTTGTGAAGCAAAAACTATCAGCCAAAAGCCTTCTCAATAGAAGTGTAGTTGATTTCTTATGATTCTTGTTAATGTTCTAATCGATGGTAGGGATTAAAATGCCTTTCTGAGAGTCTTCTTGTGCTAGCAAGTGCCCCCTGTGAGATGTGTCTTCAAGGGTAAACAATGTATAAGAGATGAGTGGGTTTGTTTGACGGTGGGATACAAGAACCGTGGAGTCATTAGATATTCTTTGATTTTCTGAAAAGCCAATTCACATTTGTCATCCCACTTGAAAGGAACATTTTTATGCAGTAGATGTGTGAAAGGTAAACTTTTGTCGTCCAATTGTGCAATGAACCTCCGTATAGATTGAAGTCAGCCCTTGCTGATCTTAATCGACTGATGCCTTTGGTGGAGGCATTTCCATAATTGTTTGAACTTTTGTCGATCTACTTCCACCTCTTTTTGGAAACAATGTACCCCAAGAGTTTTCGGTAGGATTTGGACCCCAAAACACATTTCCTCTTAGGGTTGAGGCTTAACTTTGAATTTTTCTAATCTTGCAAATATTTTGGACAATACTTCAAGATGTCCTTCTCGGGCGTATGATTTTTCCAGTATGTCATCCACATAATCTTCCATGAAGACATGCATCATGCCATGAAATATTGTAGTCATGGCTCTTTGATAGGTAGCCCCAGCATTCTTCAAACCGAAAGGCATGACGTTCCAACAATAAGTCCCCCATGGACATGTAAAGGCTGTTTTCTCTTGATCTTCAGGTGCAATCTTGATTTGGTTATATCCAGAAAAACCATCCATTAATGAATACATGGCATGGCCAGCTGTCAGATCAACTATGGTGTCAATATTTGGTAATGGGAAGTCATCCTTAGGACATGCTTTATTAAGATCTTTGAAATTTGTGCATATTCTGATAGTTTTATCTAGTTTGGATACAGGTACAATGTTGGAGATCCATTCTACATAGTCAATTGGTCTGATGAAGCCCACATCAAGAAGTTTTCTCAGTTATTCTTTAACTAATAATGCAACATGAGGGTGCATCTTTCTGAGTTTTTGTTTTACCGGCTTGACCCCTGATTTGATAGACAAATGATGCATGATGAGATCAGGATCAAGACCAGGCATGTCAGCATAAGACCACGCAAAATTGACCTAATTTTCCTTTAGGAATTCCATGAACTTTGGTATTTCTTGCTCTGTCATTGATGCAGCTAACTATAAAATTCTTGGTTTGTCTGAAGTTTTAAGATCGACAGCATTTGTAGGCTCAATAAGAATAGGTGATTGCTCATGGTAGTGCTCCGGGAGAGTGTCAAGAGTCCCATCATCTAGCACCTCAAAGAGGTTTTCACCATCTGATACGCTCTTTATTTTATCTTTTGTTTGATCTAATACTGCCAGATTCTGGTTTTCACCATTAGATCTTTCTTTTTTGTTTTTATTTTTGCAGCTAGGAGACTTGACACTCTCCTGATCAAAAACTCTATGTCGAAAATCACTAGTGGAACAATCATTTGTATCCTCTGCAGAAAGGAAGTTTACAATAGCTTCATCACTTGGAAACATGGGTATGTTAATAGATTTAGTAGAATCCCAATCAATGAGGTCAGGATGGATTAAAGGTAGAGGATCGTCGGGTTGTGTGAGATCGGCTATGGTTAAGGTCATAACAGAGTGATCTGTAGGATCCGAGGTATGAGGTGGGTCAATGATGATACTGTCCTCATGATAGTCTTGTTCGTTTAGATCTGATTCAGTATCACTAGAATCATAGTCGATTTGTGGTTCAGATTCTTGTGGTTGGGACCCTGAACCTTGTCCTTCAATTAGGGTTGGGGCATATTGCTGTATTACATCAACCTCTTTGTCCCTCAAGAACTCATCATTGTAAATGGTGTCCCATTCATATTCAGCAGAGTCTGTGTCAGAATTGTTGTCTAGGAAATTCTGAATTGTTGTCAAACATGCCTCTTGTGAATTTGAACCTTCTTGCAATGAAAAGACGGTGCTATGCAGTTGTTTTTCTTTGGAGTGATTATCATAACCCAATCCAGTTTTCTCTTTGGCAGTGTGTCCACGAAGGTGAATGGGTTCAACTACTCCTTCCTTCCTTTTTCTAATAGGTCCTTCATCATAACCCATCTTCTACATGATTGAATATCCTTTTCCATATTTTTCTGTGGGTAATTTGATATTAGAAACTGCTTCATCTTCATCTTTATAGAGCCAATTTAGAATTTCAGTATCCTTAGGATTTTCCATGGGGAATTTTTCTTTGATGAAGTGTCCCTTAAATTTTGTGATTGGTTCCACTGGTGTTTGCTTTGATGTTGATGCTGCTGATATTTGGTGTTCCCTGATAGATGGTTGTCCATGTGATCAAGGTGATGTAGGTAAATTGGCAAGGCAAAGAGAGTATTCTCCAACACCGTGATCCTTGAATTTCAGCTTTTTGTCAAAACTATTGGTCAATTGACCGATTCGTGTGTCAATTTTTAGAGAAGTACTGGCATGAGCTTCCTGATTATTAGGGACCAAAGTATCTTGACTGGCTTTCATGTTGGCAAAAAGTTTGAATGTTGGAATTATCAGCAGGTATCATGATTTCTTGTCCATCATAAGGAAACTTGAGACATTGATGGTAAGTGGATGGGACAACTTGCATTTCATGGATCCAAGGACGACCCAACAAGATGTTATATGCCAGATCACGATCCAGTACTTGACAAAAGGTATTCTTTATAACAGGGCCCACTCTGATTGGGAGCATGATTAGACCTTTGGATGCTCTTTCTTCATCATCATAAGCTTTTATGGTAATCTTTCTTTTGAAATCAATGGAGTCCTTAGAGAATCCTAAGGCTTTGACCAACTTCAAGGTACAGATGTTCAAACCAGCACCTCCATCTATTAGAACTCGTCTGATGCGAAATTTATGAACCATGACTTCTAAGTACAAAGAGGAGTTATGAGGATGAGTTATGGAAACATCATCTTTATCTGAAAATGAAAGACAAGTGGGTGAGGACAAATTCCCTACCATGGCTTGAAATTGATTCACATCCAAATCAGTAGATACATTGGTTTCAATGAGGGCTTTTTCAAGAATTTCTTTATGGGCTGGAGAAATCTTTAATAGTTCCAAAATAGAAATTTGAGCGGGGGTTTTTCGAAGTTGATTGACCAAATCATATTGATGTTGAGGTGGGGATTCAATGGATTTTGAAGAAGCGCCTTTCAAGACAACTTTAGCTTGCGCTCTTGTTGTTGCGTTGACTTCTCTATATTCCTCCCTCTTTTTGACTTTTATGACATTCACCCGCTCATCGTCTGCATAGAGATGGTTGATTATATGATCATCATTGATGTGATTCACTTTTTTGTCGGAAGACTCACCTTTTTGATAATTAGGTAAAGGATTGCGAAATGCTTGGTGGTCTGCGTTGGTTTGTTGACTTCCTTCTATTGTGATGATATCATTGTCAATCAAGTCTTGAATAGCATTCTTCAAGGCTTGGAAGTTGTTTGTACGATGACCCTTACACCGATGATAATCACAATAGTGTGCCTCATTCCATGATGGAGGCTTTACACTGGGTTCATAATTTCGTTGAGGCGGTAAAGTAATGACATTTTTGGCCATCAACTCTTTGAACGCGGATTCTACAGATTGACCCAATGGAGTGAAAGTTCTTCTATTGGAGAAGAATGAAAATATTTGCGGATTTGAATTTGAGGTGTTCCCTAAAGAATTGTGATTGTTATTGTTTCCTCGGTAACCCTGGTTGTTGGAAATCCCTTCATGGGGAGTAGAGTTTTGATTTGTATTATTCCTCGGTAGAGGAGGATTATTTCCATGATTTGCAATTGAGTTGACATTGTTGTTGCGAGTGTTTAGAGTACTGAGGACAAATGGTTTGGTCGAGGCGTGATTCGCGTCAACAACACCATCGTTCACCATATTTTTGTTGTGAGTCCAGAATTTGGACTTGTCCTAATTATTGTGATGGTTAGATGAGCTAGGATTTTCTTTGTCATGTTTTATTATGCCTCTTTTGACCAAAGAATTTTCAATGGTTAAGGCATCTTCGATCATTTTCTCAAAAGAAGAGGGACAATGTAAGTTCAAGTGATAGCTCATTTCTGAATTTAAACTGTTGATGAAAGTAACCATCTTTTCTTTCTCAGGGACAGGATGTGGGTATCTGGCAAACATTCTTCTCCATCTCTGAAGAAATGTAATGAAAGGTTCACCAGGTTTTTGTGCAACTTTACAAAGGTCTATCATGGTGATCGAATGTTGTATGTTGTAAGTATACTGTGATATGAATAGGTTGATCAATTCTTCAAAGGTTTTGATGGGAGGTGTGATCTTGGATAACCATTCCATAGAGTGTACTCCCAGACTCCTAGGAAATAATCGCATCAAGTAAGTATCTTCGTAAGCGAATTCCAATGTCAGGTTTCTGAAGTCTCTAATGTGATTGATTGGATCCGTTTTCCCATTATAGCGATCAAATTTTGGCATTTCACAATGCTTGGGAAAAGGCATCATGTTTAAACTTCTGTCGAAAGGATAAGGATAGATGTCCTCCAGAGTGTATTTCTTTGTGGTTGTTCCCCCTTGTAATTCTCTAACTTGTCCTTGAAGTGCCTTGATTTGTTGGGTCAAGGCATTAAGATCTGAAAGGGGTGTTTCTTCAGGTTTGTTTTTCAAGTTTTCTGTGTCAAAGTCATGAGGTAATTTAGCCCCTTGTTCGGCTAAATAGCGAAAATATTTTTCCTTATCTCGCTGCAAGATCTTTTCAATGGCCTTATGGAATTTTGGATCTTGTTCAGCCTCTCTAAGACGTTCCTCTTCTTGTTCTTCATCACTATCCATTTGATTTTTATCTCTGAAATTATGGAAAGGATTTTCTTCTCTATTGTCCATGTTGTTGTTGAAAAGTGGATTTTGATTTATGCTGAAAATGGGATTACTGCTTTCTCCTTCTTCGTGAATGTTCTGAATATGACTTTCTTTTTGGATTGTATCCTTCGATTTGTTGTGTTGAGATCTTGTGGAGATAGGCATATGTTTTTGAAAATTTCCTCTAAACTTAGATCACGGTTTTTGACAAGTGCAATGGTGATGATATCTTGATCTGATAAGATATGTAATCTTATGATATGATCAAGGATGCTCCTAACTTATTGGTTGTGGCTTCCAAGATGATAAAGGATTTCAGAATCCTGTTGGGGAAGTTGAGCCAAAAATTAAAAGCTATTTTTGAAAAGTGCACTCTAAAAGATTTTTGATCTTCGTTTTCAAAGAGATTCTCTCAAGATCTTTGAAGAATATGGCTTGGGTGTGAAGGATATTCTATGGAAGGTTGTGGTATGTTGTCAAATTCCAGAGGTTGGTTATGATTATGCCGTTGTGATAGAGCTCTTCTTTGATAATAAGCTCAGGAATCTAAGGGATCTACAACATATTCATCAGTGAATCCTCTAACAAAATCCTGATATCTGTGAAGAAATCCTCGATAGTGAAGCAAGACTTGTCGACTTTTGTACAAGAATTTTCTCTTTTGCAGTGTTTTCTTGTATCCTAACGGTTTCTTAGGTTTTCTGATTCTCTTGGAAACTGATTTCTTGGTAAACTTGTTGACTTCCAATCCCTAAGCATGGAAAAAGGTATTGGGAATGTTCTTGAAGCAATGATATGAAAAACTCTTAAGTGACTTTCAGTTGTTGTTCTTCCTGTCTCTTTTGGATGATCTCTTTATCTGGATTAATGTATTGGAAGACACAACAAACATTTTTGAAAACAGTTGTTCTTAAGGCCCTATACTAACATGAAGTGTTTGATCAAGAAATGTTTTTCATCAAATGTTTTCACAGGTTTTTGCACATGAAAGACAGTTCAGACAGACTCACTCTTAAGTGCTCAAGTAGGTCATTCTAGTAATCAACAGCCCACATCTTAGAACTGCGTCGACTCACATAGCCGTGTCACCCCCGAAGGGGCACCCGTGTTTTTGTCTTTTCTAGGTGCCGCATCAGAAGCTACGAAGTATACCGATCCTCGAAAGCAAATGGTCCTTGGCATTTATATGGTGAGTGTCTTGGGGGCAGATTCTTCCCTCCCCTTGCACTGTGATTATTAGAATCTTTGGCAACTGGCTTGGCTGGCCGCTACACTAGGTTCATAGTAAGAATTTCCGTTTGGTGCGGCAATAATAAACTCCCTCAGGAGACCTCCCAACCTTTAGAACAAAGGTTTTGTGGATGGTTATCTTGCACACTACCGAAAAAAGAGGGTTTCCCAGATCTGCTTTAAATTTTATAGTGGGGCAGAATAGCCTGGCTTTGGCTTGAACCCACTTGAGTCGTTCCCGTAGGGTGAGTACTTTTTCCCACTACGGCAGGCTCTCTAAAGGATGTAATTGAAATAATAACATTGCATGAATTAAAAAGGAAAGTCTGGTATTCTGATCACCTAGTTAAGGGGAGAGCATAGACCTATTGCCACAATCACAACAAGCATATGTTCTTTTTAAAAATCCAAATAACAATGAGCTAATCTAAGTGAAGATATTACTTCACCAAAAATAGATTGTTCAATTTTAACTGCAAGATTCATTGTTTGGTGAATATCCTAGATTGCTTCATTTTATCTAGATGTGGCTACCCTAGGATTGCTTCATTTTAAAACTTTCAGAAAAAGAAATAGAATTCTGTCTGCGGAATGTGTCAGACTCAGAATTCTATGATTTTGTTACAGTCTATATGCGCCTAAATAGAAGCTGTATGCGCCAAAACATATATGCATCAAAACATATATGCGTCATAATAGAGACTGTATGCGCTGAAACATATATGCACCAGAACAGAGACTGGATGCACCGAAACAGAGATTGGATGCACCCGAACATAAGCTAGATGCGCCAGAACATATACTATAAGCGCCTAAACAGAGATTGGATGCGCCGTAAGAAAATGTCAAAATATTTACTAAGAGGAAAATTATATGCACTTTAACAGTCACTATATGCGCGTTTACAGTCACGGGATGTGTCGTAACAGTCATGGGATGCGCGTCAAAATTCTACAAAATCAAAAGTTAAAGTTTTCTGTATGCGCATCAGAAATTTTTGAATGCGCCTAAACGTCAGAATTTTTTGAAGAACCGATTCCAGAAAGCCGAAACTGTCAAAACGAACTTACAGAAAACATTAAATTTGTGGGTTCCTGCCCCATGATGGGCGCCATTTTATGTGTGTGTGAAAATATGATCAAATTTAAATGAAATCCAAACACATGTTAATAAGACATTAAATCGAAAAAGCTGTAAAAGAAAAATGAAATAATGCAAACTGTAATCGCAGCTTCTCGAAACCGTCTTATCCTCCTCTAACTTCACCATTTTGTTGCTTCGAATGGCTCTCAGATCAGCAGATAGAGCTCAACAAAATGACAGCATGAAGAACGAGATAAAAATAAGAATGCATAATATGCAAAATGCAAAAAGCTATGTTAAAATGAAAGATATTGCTGTGATATTAAAACTACTATTGTATGCAAATGCTGGTGAAAATATGGCTATGTAAATGAGTATACGAAGTGTGCGAACATGAATGATTATGCATATTGTATGTGGATGATTAACCAAGGCTTGGATTTGCACGGGCTTTTATAGATTTTTCTGGGGAACGGGTTTGATCGGTCAATCGATCGTGACGGTCCGTGATTAGTTTGTTCTCTGAATGGATCTGTAAGATCTTCAAAAGGCGAGGGACAGCGTTTCTTTGAATTTCGCCATTGAGTTTCGAAGGGAAATTTCCATTCCAAAGGATAAGATACGAATTTGGAAGGGCGAGTTAGCATGAGTTAGAAATTAAATAAATTAAATTTATTTAATTTGAGAAGTGGAGATGAAAATGGAAACCCACATAATTAAATAAATTATTTAATTATGTTTTAAAAAAAAATGAAATTAGGGTGAGGTGGAAAATATTAAATAAAAATATTTAATATTTAATTTGAGGACGAAGAATATTCCATTATTCAAATATTCAAAATATTTGAACTTTAGAATAGAATGATAATTAAATGTAAATAAATTATAAAAATTTATTTAATTTAATCAAGCGAAAGGTAAAAGATGAGATGAAGAAGATATTCCATTATTTAAATATTTAAAATATTTAAACTCTAGAATAGGATGATAATTAAATATAAATAAATTAAATTTATTTAATTTAATCAAGAGAAAGGTGGGAATGTTAATAATTAATTTAATTAAAGGTAGAAGAATTTAGAAGATGAGCAATATAAATAAATAATTAAATTTATTTATATGCAGATGACATTGGATTAATTAAATAAATCATATTTAATTAATTAACAAGCTTAATCATGACCATTTTTAGACGTATACAATATTAATACAAATAAAACTGCAAGTATTTATATATATATATATAAATATATATATATATTTATATATTTATATATATAGTTTGAGGTTATATATATATATAAATATATATATATATATAAATATATTTATGTATATATATTTATATATATATATATATATAATTTTAAAAATAAACAAAAGTCATTTATAATGGGTGCAACGGTCGTCTGCTGTGCCGTCGGTGATCGAAGGGTGATGGGGGAGGGTATGGCCCAGCTGTCCCCCCCCCCCAACCCTTATACAAATATTTTATTTTTAAAACTTTTCATTAAATGAAAATCGCCACCCTGACTCTATCTCGGCTTGGAAATCGAAGATAAAGGACACAATTTGACTGTTATGAAAATTATAAATATATATATATATATATATCGTATATAGGCTGCAGTGTGTGTATTTATTTATATATATATATATATATATTTCTTAAAACTCATTTCTGTAGAAAAATTGTTTATCTAACACACACGTAAATATATTATATTCTAAATATGTATATATATACATAAGAGTATATAACTAACATTTATTTGTTTCAGAGGAAAAATACGATGTTTTCTTTCAAATCAAATCATAGACAGATTGTGTATCGTCATAAAATGACTATTGTTTTCAGTTATTTCCTGAAAGAGTTTTTTCTAAAATCTCATATCATTTCTTTTCTCATAGAAATCATATTTAACTATTTTTACTTTTCTTTGAATCATAAAATTTAAGAACAAGAAATTGGAACCTATAGTCTTGCGCTGTTGAAATTTTCGATGAAGCTTAGCTTGATCCAGATAGCTCTTTGAATTACTTTCGTTCCTTCCTTCAGAATTTCGTCTCCAGCTTTCCTCACTCAGATTTCTAATCTACTATTCCATTCAGCAGAACCTTGTCAGAATAATGAAAGCAAAAGAATGCAATAACTTCCCATAAAACTTCAGAAGAACTAATAATTCAGAAACATTATTTTTTTGTGCCACTTTTGTCCAAATCCTCCCGTGAATCAAAAGTCTCAAAATTTCCATTAAATAAAAGATATTACTCTTCTTTTTCAAAAGCTCTAAAAATCCAACTCATTTGCTAAGATATGTGGAAAAGGTTCAATCAATTTTGATGGAAAGCATAATACAAATGAAGTTCTTTATGTTAAAAGGCTTTGTGGCATAACCTTTTGAGTGTGGGATAAATGTGTAGCAAAGGATATAATCTTGTGTTTTAGGGAAATGGTTGTGAGAACAAAAAAGGCTCCAAAACTATGGTTGCAACAAGAATAAGGATAGTTGGAAATGTTTATCAACTCAAGGGTGAAAATGGTCAATGCTTTATGACTCAAATTAGTAAAAGTTGACTATGGCATAGAAGGATGTGCCACATCAATTTTGATAGCCTAGTGAGGATCATTTCTATTCAAGTTGTGAGAGATTTGTCAAAGATTACAAAACCTATTAATGTTATCTGCAAGAAATGTCAAAATGGGAAACAAGCTAGAAAGAGTTTCAAAGTCAAAGAATAATCTACTACTGGTCCTTTGGAGTTGGTCCATACAGACCTTTGTGGACCTACCAAAATTAGAAGTTTTCAAGGTGATATGTATTTCATTCTTTTAATTGATTATTATTTTAGAATGACTTGGGCTACTTTTCTCAAATAAAAATTAGAAGCTCTAGAAATTTTTAAAGAATTCAAAGCTATGGTTGAGAATGAAATGGATATGAAAATAAAATGTTTAAGGTTTGACAGAGGTGGAGAGTTCACCTCCAATTATTTTAACACTTTTTCTAAAGTTCATGGAATAAAAAGGCATTTGTCAGCCCCTAGGACTCCTCAGCAGAATGGAGTGGTTGAAAGGAAGAATTGGATTGTTCAAGAAGCAACAAGGATAATGATGAAAGAAGCAAACCTACTAAAATTTTACTGGAGAGAAGAAATTCATACTATTATCTACATACTTAATAGAGTTCAAGAAAGAACTGTTGACGTGTCTTTTGGCACATCAACATGCAAACAAAATATTACTACTCTATTTCTCCTGAAAGAGAAAGATGATCACATGGATATCTCAGCTCCCAAGGTCTTTGTAGTTGGTTCTCAACTATGCTAATGTTGCTCAGTGGTCAATGTAACAATAATGTTCAAGGGGCCTGCTGGTGTTGAGCTTTTGGACTGTTCTACAATCAAGCATGAAATAAAACCTAATTTAATTGGGGTTTTTAAAGAAACAACAAAAGATAGATTAGGGTTTTGGGACAGAAAAGAACAATAATTCATCCAATTTTAACCAGATTTGTTAGCTTCAAGGGATTGTAAACTAAACTGCAGAACAAAGTAAACTTGTGATTGACACACAACCTCTTTCATTCATAGTGCTAATTCAAATAACAAATTTTAAGTTACCATTTAAATAAAACAAAAAATAACATTTCACTCCTTGAAGACTTCACAAATAAAATGATCAACTTAAGAAAAATATCATTCAGGAACACAATATGAAGTAGATTAAACTCTGATTGCTTCTACTGTCAGTAAAATAGATAAGCAATATTTACAAAGCTGGCAAAATCACCAGTGTACAGAGAATCTGTGTCTCCAGATTGTTTCCAACTACACTAAGAGGACTTGGAAAATACATTATAGTCTGTATTGAATCTAACTGCTAAACAAGAAGACAAAAGAGCCCCCATTACTAAGAATCAGGATGCAACTCTATCTCCTTCTGTTAACTAACTAACTCCTAGATTTTCTTCTAACTTATCTGTTCTAACACTGTATCTTCTCCTTTTCTTCCTTCCTTTTTTTTCTCTACCTCTAACTGTCTAACCCTTACAAAGAGGCCAGAATGGAATATATATAGAATGTTAAAAAGGAATGTGCTGGCTACTACTTTAGGGTTTTTACAAAATATCTATTCCTAGGAGAGTCAGCTCTAAGATCTTTATGAGGAGAGTCAAAACTGCATTCAATGTGAAACCCAGCTGTCCATGCTGATGACGGCTTCTTCTGGGAATGATTTGTAGATCTTTTGTGGCTGTAACATTAACTCTTCTGTCTCTGTGTCCATCTTGAACTCCTTCACAGAGCTACCTTGAATGCTCCAAAGTATCACCATTAATACTGGCCTACCTGTGCTAGTGATCACTATAGCTATCCCTGCGACTCATAGTTTCTTCACCCTTCTTCATGTTCTCATTCATGTTTTAGAATTCTCTGCTCATTGACCATCCTCTGGAAGCATCATCGGGCCTCCCTGTAGATTTGAACATTTCACCCTAGTTGATCCATTGCCTTTGGATCTCAGAAGGAATCCATTTCGCTTGCATTATGTTGGTCTTCCCTCGCGAGAACATTTAATCGATCAAACTGTCGTTAGTCAGTCCTCTTAGCCTCTTTTGATTGGTCAGACATATGCCACGTGAGCTTCTCGGGCTGTCAAAGGTGGTTCGAATGGCATCGCATGTCGGTGAGACACTAATCGTGTCTCCCCGATGTGATTATATCGCTTTTAGAAACTGTCAACATGACATTAGATAGTTGAAAAGATGTTTTGGCGAGCCGTAGAAGTCATATCGAGCTCGTGAAAACCATCGGCAAGATAGTCGCTAGTCAGTGGGACATCATAGTGAGCCTCAGGATCCTTCAGCGATCACATTTTTCATGTCGGGGAGACTATCACTTGTCGCTATGACCTCATGGGGAAGTCTTTTTTATCTCCTGGTGGGCCCATTCTCATGTCAGGGAGACCTCATCATTTCGGGGAGATCTTACCACAAACTCCTCTTTTCTTACCGAGCCCCTCTTTGTTATCGGCAAGACCAATGCACTTGGGAAGACATCTCCCCGATTCCATCCTTACTCCCCCAAGCCTAAGTCCTTTTTGCTTTGGTGTGACTTTCTTTCTTCGCCAAGACCTTTTGGCGAAGGCATGATCCTCCGCAGAGCTCCATTTCTTTTGGTGGGGCCCCCTTTCTATGGGTAGGAAATTCTATGGTTGGGGAGACTTCATAGTGACCCTTTCGTTTTCTCCCCGAGCCCATTCTATTTCAGTGAAACTCTTCGTAGTCGTCCAGACATCATGGCTAAGGGATACCCTTTTGTTTCCCCGAGCCAGAGCTTTTTGGTGGGGCCAATGTCCATCGGGGAGACATCCTCGATTCAGGGAGACCTTTTATCGAAGCCAAATAATCTTCCTGAGCTCGCTCATGTTGGCATGACCTTGTGTGGTCAGGGAGACCTCTCGGTGACACTACCGTCCTTCGCCGCGACCACTCCTTTGTCTCCCAGACTAGGGATCATCAGCGAGAGCTTTCGCCAAACTCATTTCCTTTCACTGAGACATCTCCATCGGTGAGACCTCTTACCGAAGCCACTCCGTTTGGCCGATACTACTTTACTTCGGGCTCCTCCTACCTTTTTGGTGAGACATACGCTAATCGGCTAGACCTCCTACCGAAGCCACTCTATTTCACCGATGTTGCTCTACTTCAGCAAGAGTTCACCCCGTCGGTGAAACATCTTGCCAAAGCCACTTTTCTCTTGGTGAGCTTCCTCCGTGTCACTGAGACTTCCTTCAGTCGGTGATACTTTACATCGACCGAGGCTTCCTTTCACCAAGTGAAAACTTTCTTCGGGCTCCTCCTACCTTTTCGGTGATACATACGCTAATCGGCCAGACCTCCTGCCTTAGGCAAAATTATCGCCGAGACTTACTCCTTTCGGCAAGACCTTATGCTGAACTCAGAATCTTTTGGTGAGGGCTCCTTCATTCGGAAAGACACATAAAGACTCTCGCTAACATGAATTTTGGGTGACTGATGAGCCTCTTTTGGATAGAACACACAACCAGTCAGCAAGACAACTGCAGAATCTTGCCAACTTTCTCCTTAGAGGAAATTTATGATCAACTGGATTGAAGAATGCTTCCCAACTGAGTTCCCTTGAAAAATATCATCCTGTGTGTGATTTAATCCTACAAAAGAAAGGCCTGCATTAGCACTTAGAAGCAAATAAGACATATTATAATAAATCCACCATTGCTTATAATTATTTCATTGAATACTTAGCAAGAAGGGAACCAAATTAAGCTGAAATAGAACCAAAGTTTGACAAAACCAGAAGAGAAACTCAGGCAAAAGACAGAAGAACCCCCAAGAGCAAAGCAAATAAAAAAAAACAACAAAAGCAAAAGAAAGGGGGACCCATTTTGTCCAAATCAAAATGGGGTGGTTATGCAGGGCATAACAAGAACAAATAATTCAAAGGCTCCCTATAAGTTGTGGTATGGAAGGATCCCTACTATCAAATATTTTAGAGTGTTTGGAAGAAAATTCTATATCAAAAGAGATGAAGAGAAATTAGGAAAGTTTGATACAAGATCTGATGAAGGAATCTTCCTTGGATATTCTACAAGAAGAAAATATTACTGGTGATACAAAAAGAGGCTGAAAAAGATTATTGAAAGTTTAAGTGTCAAGGTAGATGAAGAATCACAAAAAATATTAGTGATGATAGATGGGTATGAGTCAGATGATTCCTCTTGCAAAGATGAGAAAGATTATGGTAAGGAAAAACAAGTGCAAGTTGAAGAGGAAGAAGCTCTAGAAAGGATCCCTAAGACTGTGTAGAAGAACCACTAAGAAGATCAAATCATTTTTGACAAGAGTAGAGGTGTGTTTACAAGAAGAAAGGGTGATATTATAGAAGAACAAGTAAAACTATGTTTAATTTCCAAAGTTGAACCTAAAATAGTGATTGAAGCATGCAAAGATGAACATTGGTTCAAGGCTATGGAGGAATAATTGATGCAGATTGAGAAGAATCAGACTTGGGAAATTTCCCTAAGACTAGAAAACAAGAATGTGATTGGAACTAAGTGGGTGTTCTAGAACAAGCTGAATGAGAATAGAGAAGTGAGAAATAAAGAAAAAATTGTGTGTAAAGGTTACTCACAAGTAGAAGGAATAGATTTTGAGGAGACATTTTCTCCAGTGGAAAGAATGGAAGCTATTAGGATGTTTTTGGCTTTTATTGCACACAAGGATTTCAAAGTTTATCAAATGGATGTGAAGTCTACATTTTGAATTGTGGGTTGGAAGAAGAAGTTTATATTGAACAACCAGAAGAATTTTAGTTATTAGATAATCCTGATATGGTTTGCAAATTGAAGAGGAAACTCTATGGACTAAATCAAGCTCCTAGAGCTTGGTATGCAAGGTTGGATAGGTACTTGTTGCAACAAGGTTTCAGTAAAGGTACCATAGATAGCAATATTTTCTTTAAAGTTGAAAAAGATCAAATCTTGATTGTGGTTGTGTATGTTGATGATATAATCTTTGGGGGAAATGAAGCTATGTGTAAGAAATTTTTAGAAGAGATGTAGAAAGAGTTTGAGATGTCTATGATTGGGGAGACAAATTTCTTCCTTGGACTTCAAATAAATCAGACATAAAAAGTCATATTCATCTCACAATAAAAATATGTCAAGGAAATGTTGAAGAAATTCGGGATGGAAGACTCTAAACTGGTATGTACTCCCATGGTTACTGGTTGCAAATTGAGTAAGAATGAAGTATATCCTAAGGCTAATCAGAGCAAGTACAAATCAATAATTGGAGGACTACTATATTTAACTACTAATAGATTGGATATCATGCATGCAGTTTGTCTTGTGGCTAGATTTAAAGATCCCAATGAGTCACATGTTGCAATAGTAAAGAGAATATTCAGATACTTGAAGGGCACTCTAAAACATGCCTTATGGTATCCAAAGGATACTTTTTTCTCCTTAAGTGCTTATATAGATATAGATTAGATAGGTTGTGTGGATGAGCAAAAGAGTACAAGTGGTGGTTCTTTCTTTCTTGGAAGCAATTTGGTGTCTTGGCTAAGTAGGAAGTAGGATTCATTGTCATTATCTACTATAGAGGCAAAATACATTGTTGCAGAATCATGTTGCACACAAGTTTTATGGATGAAGCAAAATTTGAAGGATATTAGAGTGATATATAATGAACCTATTTCTATCTTATGTGATAATACAACTTGTGTTATCAATATTTCAAAGAACCTGGTAATGCACTCAAGAATAAAGCATATTTCAATATGGTATCACTTTTTGAGAGAGAAGGTTGCATAGAATGAGGAGAAGTTGGGGAATGTACCTACTAAAAATCAAGTTGTAGACATCTTCACGAAGGCTCTTTCTAAGGATACTTTTGATTATATTTATAAGAAGTTAGGGGTTATTACCCCTTCTTCTTTGAACTAGATGCATAAGGATATGCATTGGTCTAGTGGTTTCCAAGAATTATTCCTTGTTATGGACTGATGTTGGAAGCTACCTCTCAGGGGGAGTGGGTAGTGGCATTGTTAGTTTTTGTTGTTAGGGGGAATAAGTGCTATTATGGGTTGATGTTTTTCAACTGGGTCAGAGGATATGAGAAGTGGTACTAGCTAGTTGGTACAATTTGTTGTGTGCTACTAAGGGGGAGTATGCAAAGTAGTAAAAAGGAAAAGATGTTGCAGATAAATGGTGAGTAGGTAAAGTATGATTAATGTAAAAAGAGGGAAAGAGATGCAAATGTGTTTCCATTTTCATTAATTTCAAAGGGGAAGAGAGGATAATGTGAAAAAGGAAAGAGTTAGTGGAGAAAGGGAGAAAGAGTAAAGTGAACAAGGAAAGTATGATGTAAAAAGGGTTGGAGTAGAATGTTGGTGGTTTTTCACATCATGTATTGTCATTAATGACAAAGGGGGAGATTGTTGCTAGTATGAGTAGTTGGTGTTGTCATTAATTTAAAAATACTTATGTTTGTGTTATCGTTGATTTCAACTGGTTTATACTATTGGTGATTGTTGGAAGTTTATTGATGTTTGAAATTTTTTGATGATGCTTTGAATAGTTTCATTATGTTCTTATTAGTAAGTATTACTAGTGTCAACCTCTAGTGTTGCTTTGATAAGAAAATGTATGGTTGAGTTGCAATTTTTTAGTTGGTTTAGTTGTGATGAGGAGGTGTTATAGATGATGAGAATATGTTTGTGGTGCTCGGTTTCCAATTTATTTTGAGAAAATTTGAATAAAAGAGAAAACGGTGTGGTTGAGAGGTGTTTTGGCATACAAAGTAGTGTTATGATTTTGTTCCACATTTATTCTATGTTGAAGATATGCTTGTGTGATTCATATACTTTTGTTAAAATTTTTTAGAGGTGTAATATCGAGAGTTTCAGGTTTTGGATCATGTTGTGTAGATGAAGTTGTGTTCACCAGTGTGTGAACTATGTAGTACAGTGGTGTCTAGGGGAAATGGTTTTGTTCCACATTTCTTTATAGTTTGTTTTTTGGTCTTACGATTATGGAAGTATGTTGATAAGGTTCATATCTACCTTTGGTTGAAGTTGTTCATGGTTTGGTGCTCCACAAGTTAGTTTCTTAAGTTACAGTATGTAAAAGGTTAACTGGTTGCACATGATGAGTATGTTCTACAGGTGAAAGTTGTTGTGAAGGATTTTTTTGGATTTCAAGGTATTTTTGGAATATTCCAAAGTGTGTTAATGTGTTTTTTGTAGTCCACAAGTCATATTTGGATCAAAGGAAGTGATTACTTAATTATTTTTAATGGTGTTAACATAGGTTCAACTAACCTTAGGTGTTTACACTAATTGCAGATTTGCTTTGATGATTGTGGAAGTGTGATGTGGTGTGTATGAGTGGATATAGGTCCAATTTAAGGTGTGATGTGGTCCACCTTCATTCCTTTCCACCACGGGAATGTTTTGGTGTTGACCTAATTTGAATTTACATGGTTGAGGTGCATAGAAAATCTCATTATTTGTTTTCAAGGTTGAAGATGGTATAAATAAGTGTTGAGTTTATGGAGAATTATGTTGTAAATTGTGTGTGGTGAGAGATGTATGTGAAGTGTGAATTTGTGAAGTGTAGTGTGAGATTTAATGTGTTAGGTACTGGAAGCAGTGAGCAAAAGGTGTCTACATTCTTCAGAGGTTGTGAATGTATTGGTGATGTTGTGGTGGATCTTTTTGTTTCCTTGAGATGAATTTCTCATTGTAACAATCTTCTTTCTTCTTCTCTCTAATCTGGTAGTGAACCCTCCTTTTCTTTTGGGAAGTGAGCCTATTGTATTTGGTATTACAATTACTTTATATTGTAAGCTAATCCTCACCATGGTTTTTCCCTTCTTGGTTTTTCCACATAAATATGGTGTTCTTATGTGTTTGGATGTGTTTGCATTATTATTTTCGATTGTTACATTCTACTAATGCATGATAAGGTTTTAATAGTTGTTGATGGTTTAAGAAATTATACAGATTCAAGTGTTAATGAGGATTTTTTATGTTTTAATTTATAATTGATTCACCCCCCTCTTAGTTTTCATGTGCAATCAACAGATTAAATATCAATGAAAGCTATAGTTATCGAGATTTTTTGGATTTTATTAAAAAAAGGATGTGAAAGATGATTTTTCTTTTTCTTTTGGTATGCTAAAAAATGTATAGGGAAATCCTTATTTTGATATAGAAAGTAGCCACTATGCACCAAGATATGAAGAACTAGGGCGGTGTCATATTTATTGCATGTAATTTGACTCTTCAAATAAATAGGAGTATCATTGTTCATACCTGACATACACTAAACCTCGTTTGATCATGTGAGAGAATGAAGCTCAAAGCAAGTGAGGCCTATGCACAAAAGGTATAAATAACTTGATAAGCAATGGTCATGTATTGCTTGAAACTACCTCTACACACATAAGAAAAGTATTTTCCATGGAATTATTACAAGAATATCCCAAAAACATAGAAGATGAAAGCAATGACTATGCCCCATTCCATACTCATTTAGATACCAAGCTATTAAAAATGTAGGTGGTTTCGAGTGAGCGATGAAAAGAGAAAAAATAAAAATCAAAAGAAAAGACCGAGTGACAAGACATATCAAAGCTTCCATTATCTATTGCCAACTTAGGGAGATTGTTGTTGCTATCCAAGAAGATGCCTATTACATAGGAATGATATATCCATTAAGGTAGTTGTTTGGATGTTGATTTAGATGATTATTTTTTGCAATTAACATGGAGGTATTGAGTATTTTTTTGTCAATGATTGATACTTGCAATTTTTCATGAATGTTCTAGGTTTTGATGATTTTCATATTTTCTTTTTCTTACTTTGTCAAAGATGAGTGTGATGATGGGTTTATTATGGATAGTGATTTTATTGTGGATGGGCAAGTTATGTTGATTTTTTTTGGGTGTATTTTTGGGATTTTTAAATGTTTTTGAATTTTGTTGGATGTATTTGAGACTATTTATGAATATTTTTGGGATATTTAAATGTTTTTAGATTTTTTAAAATATATATTATTTTTAAAATTTATGACTATTTGAGGCTATTTTTTTGATTTTGAAATATTTGGATGTTTTTAGATTTTTCTATATAGTGTATAGATCACTAAGTGAGCTAGAAGACATATATCAAGATTTATTCGAAAGTAGGATGTAGAAACCTGCTCCTAGTGTCTTGTTGCAAGGTGTGCGCCTTTGATCTCCTTGTGTTGTGCAATGTAGTGCTCGGGTATTAATAGGTCAATCTTTTGATGCAACAACAACCATCCTTACAAAAATTGGTATTAGAGCCTGGGTCATAGGTTCAAACCCCTTGCTTACACTAGGGGGATTGTTGTGAGGTGTGTGCCCTTGGTCTCCTTATGTTGTGCAATGCAAGTTCGTGACATTGCTTAACCACCTCCTATGGATTCATTAACTTGGTAGGTGTATTAAGTATTAATGGGTCAATCTTTTGGTGCAAGGGCAATCGTCTTTGCAATAAGGGATGCTTTTATAGAAAATATTGATTTGAATGGATGATCAGGATTAAGAGGTGGATGGTCAAGATCAAGGGTCAAGAATCCTTGAGAGGAATTGATGAACGAGTTAACTGACTGCAACTGGCTACAAGATTTCAATTAGCTATTTGTATGAGTAATTAATTTCATAGTTAAGGGATTTGATTTCTTTGTTAATTGTCATTGAGTGGGAGTGAATTGATTTGATTGATCAATGGATTAAAATTGATTAGCCAGTCTATTGGAAGAGAGTGTCTATTACGAATGAGGTGGAAATGCATGAAATAATAATTAATTATTTGAGGAATATGCAAGTGGGAATTGGAAATAAATAAAATGTTTTAATATTTATTTATGGATGAATGGATAATGCTGAGAGAAAATAGGATAATTAAATAATTAAAGTAATTATTTAATTTCAAATGTGTGAATGTGGACAATTAAATAATTAAAGTAATTATTTAATTTAGAAAGTGGGTGAATGTTAATTAAATAACTAATAATAATTATTTAATTAAATTAGAGGAATAAGATAATTAAAGATGTAATAATTAGATAAGATTTATTTAATTAATTAGGATAGAGTAAAGAGTAAGACATAATTAAATAAATACGTGATTTATTTAATTAATCAGAAAGATTATTGATAGAATTAATTAAATAACATAAAGTCATTTATTAAATAGTGGAATATGAATTAGTGATAATAATTAAATAATTAAACATTATTTAATCTTTAGGAAAGGACGGTAATTAGTGATAAAATGTTAGTCATAGGATAAAACAATTTTAGGTATCTACACTGGGATTCATCTACTAGGACATAGTTGCCTAGGGCAACTTGGTCCTCAAAAAATAGCTTCAAATTTATATCACAAGTGCACAGGACTCTACTCAGTCTGTTTTCAAAATCTGAATTTGTCGGTGACTTTCTAGATCTATTGGTTTTGCATCATAATAGTTATTTGCAACATTAGCCTAGTCAAATCATTGCATTTCATTCCAAGATCCATTCCAAATTTGGTCAAGGGTAAGTTAAATCACCTTTTAGGTTGTGATTCAATACTATATCTTGTCCAAATTTGTTAAACCCTCCCCACCTCAAATTCTAAATGAAATGTTAGGAAAAGTGCCCAAAAACGTAGAGTAAAATCCTAAGGGCTCCACTTTTTCTTTATTTCATTTTAGTGAACATGACATGTTAACATTTTAACCTTCTGAAATCTGAAGTGATTCATCCTAGATCTATATTTAACATTGCATTGTGTTGCATTGTTCATCTAGGCATTCATTTTTGTACCATAAAAGGCATAAAAATTCAAAATTGGCATATAATATTATATTATAGGTTGCAATAGAGTTAATTTTAGTGATCATAGCTCGGATCTACATTCCAATTGCATTTACAAGTTTGCATTAGGTCATTTAAACCTAAAATTAAATCTAAAAGTGTTCATTGCATTCATTTAGTCATCTTGTATATAGTTCAAAAAGTGAAAAATTGCATTATTTTATTTCAAAAAGGAATCAACATCATCATTTTCAGATCTTGGCATATTAAAATCAATTAATTCTTGCATATCAGATTTAGAAATTATATTTACAATTCTCTATTATTTCTGGAACATTTTACAAATTGTTGCACACTTGCATTTTGCATTACATAAACTCAAATTAGGCAAATTTTGTAAAAATATTTGCTACCACACCTCTATACACATAGAAATAGGAACTTCAAATAATATTGTACATAGTCAGATTTTGAATTTTACAAAAATATATGCAAGACATGGTCGCCCTAGGCGCCCTTGTCCAGCTAAATTGAGACCAAATTTTATGTGCGAAATCTCGTCTCTGGTCTTTGCCAAAATACAACTTCAGTTTCTAAATATTAGTCCTACAACTGTTTGTTTTCCTAAAAATATTGCTAGCTTGATCTATAGGACATAAAAAAAATTTCTCATTGCAAAAATATTGTGTTGTCATAATTCATCTTCTATTGTCAGATCTTGTTAAGCATTTCAAAGAATTTTGTTACAAGCATGTGAAAATGAGTTTATTTCTTTGCTTTTGTTATTTTTATTGATCCCTCTCCCACTATCTCTCTTATGTGTGAGGTTATCTTGGTGCAAGAGAATGCAATCATTGATAATCATGACAATCATGTTTATTCTTCTTCCGATATCTCACCTACTTGTGAAGAAGATATCTTGGTGTTAGAAGATCCAATCATTGAGCGTCACGAGAATCTTGTTTGTTTCTCTCCCAATGCCTCTCCCGATTCAGAAGATATTATGACACAAGAGGATGAAATCATTAATACATTTATTTACAAAAATAGTAAGATGGATTGCATATATGAAGATGCTAAGGTGTCATTAGATCTCCTATCAATAGAAGATCATCAACAAGTAGATAACTCAATTGAGGTTATGAATGCACAATTGGATGTTAGATCTTCTTTAATTATTGGAACTCCTAAAAATCCTTTAATTATTAGACCTCCTAAAAGTCCTCTAATTATTGGACCTCCTAAATCACCTCATTATAGGACCTCCTAAACCTCATGGCCATATCATAAACCTTGTAAAACAACTCACTAGTAATCATGTGTCACAACAACCAAGTTATCATGTTTTTTCCCAACATTTAATACTAAAAATAATAAGCAACCAAAACAAATGCCAACATCCATCCCATTAATTCAACCATACCTTCCACTCACACCTAATATTCATCAACGTAGTGGTAAAGAATATGATCTTGTTGAGAAACTTCATAATAATCCAGCAAAGATCTCCCTTTAGGATTTTATTCTAACATCACCTACATACCACAGGACGCACCAAGAGGCTTTGCAAAAGATTGATGTCGGGAAACTTTTGTTAAACTGAATGATGTAATAGCCTTGTTTGATTTTATGCAAGTGAAAAATTTGGATATTATATTCCCTCAACATGAGTTACCCTCACTTGAGATCCAAAACAAAAATGAATCTTTAATGATAATGGTGGTAATATTACTCTCATAGATAATGGATTAGGTCTTAATGTTTGTAGCATTGATTTTCTCGATAATAATGGTGCGGATAAGAATCTTATAGAACCTAATGATCTTTCAATTTGTGGATTTGATAATTTGTTAATAAGTAACCATTATGAGTGATCGCACTACCCATTAAGGTAAGAGTTATGACTTTAAAAACACATGTTTATGTCATGCCAAGACCTATTTCATATAATCTTCTCCTAGGTAGACTGTGGATTCATACCATGAAGGGAGTCCCATCTACTCTTCACCATAAGATGAAGTATGAATATAATAACAAGATATACACAATTAAAGCAGATGATTTTTTTATAATTTACAAACCAAAGCCAATCATATTACTTTCTGTAGACACATAAAAAGGACCTAGGCCTGCAAGTTCTATTTTCCCCATATTTCTTCCTAACATAATTAAATTATTTAATTATGTCCTATTGTCCAATTCAACTATTAATTAGATAACTCATAATTATTTAATTAATTCATGTCTTTTTATTCCTCTTGATTATTTAAATAAATAAATTTTATTTATTTATTTAAATACGTCGCTAATTCTCTAATGTCTTTCGATGATTAAATAAATTCTTAAATTTATTTAATTATCCTTCGTCCATTATTCCTCTTGATTATTTAAATAAGTAAATTTTATTTATTTATTTAAATATGCCAATAATTTCTAAATGTCCTCTTATAATTAAATAAATTCTTTAATTTATTTAATTATTGTCCACCTTGGCATTCTCCTAATTTTAAATAAAATCATTTATTTAAAATCCCACTTTTTATTTTCTCTCTCTTAGTAAATAATTTTAAATAATTATTTACTATCACATGGCCCCACCCTTTTGAATTAAATTAATTTTTAATTCAAAATAATAACTTTTCCTCTTAGATCAAATAATTTCTAATATTATTTGATTTTCTAGCTTTCTCTTTTTTTGTGCCATCCTTATCTCCTTGTCACATGCAATCTTGTCCCTTGATTTGATTTTCTAGAATCAAAATTTGACCATTCATTTCAAATCTACCCTAATTTTTCCCTAACCTTAATTGTGGGTTGTCACATTCAATCTTGACCATTGATCTTAGGGAATTTGTCAATCTTCAATCTTGGCCATTCATCCAAAATTGACTTTTCTATAAAATGAAAATTTTGGCCTCATTTGACACACTTCATACATATCTTGGCATTCACATCTTAGGAAATCTTGACATCTTGGCATCTTCATACTTTAGGCTTGCTTCATAGCAGCTCATCAAAAATCCGAGGGAAAACACAATATTGCAACAAATAGAGAAGGTGCAATGGAGGTCAATCATGGAGTTTGAAGACATTTGGTAAACTCTTTCCTTGTTTTCATCTTTTTACTCCTTTGTGCTTCATTGCTTGCTTTGGGTTATCTTATTTTATGCTATAATATGCTAACCTAGGTTTTTCCCATAGCTACATTGGTGAACCCGATGCCAAAATCGCGCATTTTGTTTTTTTCCATACAACATTTTTGTGTTTTTGCAGGTACAGGTATGACACAATGCATTTTTTGTTTTCTATGACGCATTTGACTTACCATGATGCACTTTCCTACCAGAAGGACACATATGATTTGTTTTGATGCATCTGCTTTGCAGAACGATGCATTCACCATACCGTGACGCATTTGTCTGCAAAGTTCAACCTTCATCCCTTAGATGCATTCACTATGCAGAATGACGCATCTACCTGGTTATTTCTAGATTCTTCCCCGCGATGCATTTGACCTACAGAATGACACAATCGACTGGTAAAATTTTATTTTTGGATTTTTGCAGAATTTCTAGATTTTTCTTTTTCCATTTAGTAGCTTAGGGGTTTTTCTGGTTACTAATATGTTGTGGCAACGTGTGGCTTCAAATTTTTCGTGGGTCTAAGGAATTTTTGAGACTACTAACAAGTGGTTTTGTAGGTTCAAATGTCCAAAGGTTTTATTTTGAAACCACTTTAGTTTGTCTTAGATTAGAAAACACTTCCATTGGTGCTTTAAAAAGAACAACTATTTGTCTCATCTAGATTTAATTAGGAGGTCAAAGAACATTGCTTGATTATGTTTGAAGGTGGTAGGTGATTATGCTCTCACCTTGTGCAAACTTAGTGATCAGAAAGCCAAACTCATCTATTTTTATGTTTTGAACCTTAGAGGGGCCTGCCTCGAAAGAGGGAATGACTCCAACTGGTTTTTCGCTCAGGCTGGTATATAAAAGGATCAATCTAAATTGTCAAGTCCTCATGATACGTAGGCCTTAGTCGTGTAGTGTCATTCAAAAATGGGTACCTACCTTTTCTTTTAAAGGTATAAGAGACCCTAGTAGAGTGATTAAATCCCTAAGTGGCTTTCTATATGCTCGTGGGGTGTCGTGTCCCCGAGTATTTACTATAACCCTTTTGTGTAGTGGCCAAAAACCCATCTATTTGCTAGTGCAACAATAGTTGTTGCAAACACATCCACATTCTCGCAATTCTTAGTGGAGGTGAAAATTTTTCCATGGGAGATTTATGGAGGCTTGAAGCTTGGTTAACCCAAGAAGTGAGTGCAATGTAAGGGGGAGCCTGTGTGGCCAAGCTTCTAAATCCCCCGCTAAGAATAAGTGTGGTTGGGGAAACCCACATGGAATCTAGCAAATATAGTCCTTGCCTAGCCTAGGATTGTGATTGTCTTCATTGTGCATGTTTCATCATTCAAAGAAAAAATATTATGTTTTCCAAGTGTTTTCTGAGACATTGAACAAATAAACACCTTTCAAAAACCTAGAAACAATCATTCAAACTCAAAAAAATATGAAATTTAGCCAAAATTGCAAACAAATTAGACCTCCATGTCTACCTGCAATGCATTTGCTATTATGTGAAACACATTCACTCTATTGCACTGCATTTGAGACTTTTTGTCCTGCAATCGCTCTGTTGTAACACATTTACTACCTTCTGCAATGCATTTGGTTGTCCTAAATTGTATTTGACTTTTTGAACAATGCAATTGATTTACTATGCTACATCTGTAACCTAGAACAACACATTCTCTTATCCTGAGACACATTTGACATCCTGAAATGCATTTGTGACTTGAAGCGACATAATTTCTTGACAAAAACAAAACACTGTCACAGTCCAAAACTCAAGTCCAAACATTTTTCATTTGTTGTTAAACATCTTTTTCTAGTGGCCTCTATTAAAAACTAGACAAGGAATTGCTCAAATCCTTCCTTATTTGCATATTTAGCTTGCATTATCCCATAGGTCCATCCTTCCAAACTTTTAGTTTCATACTTAAACTTCATCATCATCATTCTCAACCATCAACCAGTCCTTAGGTCTTCATCTTATTTCAGATTTTGGAATAGGAGAACTTACCATACTTTGCAAAATCCTTTCCTTCGAGAGTAGGTTATCATTGGACTTAGTAAAAATTATTTCCTTTATTCATTGTAATTTTGTGACACCTTTGCAACTCAAAAGTCTAGTTACGAAACCTCACTTTATCATCTTGTGATTTAGTCATCCCAACAAGTCCTTTGATAATCCAAATTAAGACATAGATCAAGCTTTGGGTGCTTGAGTAAACCTTTTCTAAAAGTCCATCAAAATTGGTTTGAACTTTCCATACCTTAAAACATTCAATTCATTTTAGTCCTTATGGTGTCATCCTAGTCTTCCTTGGCCTTTGGAATTTGTCATTTCCCTTAGGAAACATTGTCATATTGCATTTCTTATTGCCAAAAAATGAAAAAAATAGTTTTCATTTGCATCCCTTATTCAAAAAAATCTAAAACATAGTGTCATATCATTCCCATTCATAGAATTGGTTGTCATTTTCATCTTCTTCATTTGAGAAAAATCCTTATATGGTTGAGACTAGGCTCCAAAGAAAAAAGATAAATGGATTCTTTTGGACAAGACATCAACACCTATAACTTTTCTAGTGACATGAACCAAGACACATCTTTTATCAATCCTTTCAGTGACATAAACATTCCTTCTTCCTCACACAACCCCTTTGAACCATTCATACATAGAGATGAAGGCATACGTGTATTTGATGAAGACGTAGAAGCTATTGCTCAAAATCTTGAAGTGGCCTCTTGTGTGGAAGAATTGGTCTTGCAAGATAGAGACATATATGTAGCCATGATTTTACTCCAAGGGGCCAAATTGTCACATGGATTTGACATTAATACCTTGAGGGCAGCCTCTCCTAACCATGATGCAAACAATAACACAAACAATACCTCCAATACTAGTCAACCCCAAAACAATGCCAACAATAACATTGCGGCCACCACACAAAGTGCCATGAACACCAGCAATGCTACCTCTAATAAAACCTCCAATCAAAATACTTCCAAAATGATCAATGCAACATCCATTGGAGGAACATCAACCATGTCACAAGCCATGTCACAATCAATGCCTCAAATGTCGACAACATCCTCACAGTCAATTGGAGCTACCTTTGGGTCCTCATTAATGGGGGAAAGTTCTTCAAACCTCTTATTTGGAGCTTCATCTAGCACCATGGGAACAACATCATCAAATCCTTTATTTGTGTCTTCAAATAATGCCATGGGAAAAAATTCACTCAACCCCTTTGGGAGAAATAAATGATGGATTTCCATTTCAGGACCCCAACCTAATGTCAAAACTTCATCACAAATCTACCAATACCCATATCCCCTAAAGGAAAAACACCAACATTCCCCATGCACACATGTACCAATTTGGACAAGGCAATCATATTACACAACATATGGCTTCATTTGGACAACAAAAAACCCAAGGTCAACACATTCAGTAAATATTGACTAATAATGTTGGGGGGCACATCCCCACATATGCCTCACACATTCATACCCATCAACACATCCCTAATCAAAACATGCAATACCAAAAAATTTCAAACCAAAACACGTCATACATTTCACAAAAAAAATATAAGCCAAATCAAAATGCATCTTCTCAATAGTTGGGGCCTCATGGAATACCTATCACTAGCATGTGTGATGCTACCAATAACCCCATATTTGATGCACTCACACCCCAAATTCTGACCCTACAAAAATAGATGGAGAACATGCAAATGAAACATATAAAGAATCACCCTTCATATGACCTATGTCCACATCCTTTCAACATGACTCTACACATGCCAAACTTCCCTCCTAGATACATGGTACCAAACTTTACTAAATCCAAAGGCAAGACAAACCCCCTTGAACACATTCGAGAATTCACAACCAATTGCTTGGACATTTCTTATGAACATACTTATTTGATGAGACTCTTTCCTAGGAGTCTTGCAGGTCCCACACTTGAATGGTTTGCCACCTTTCCCAAGGGAATGAATTAATGGGACAAACTTGCAAACAAATTTATGTAAAATTATACCTATAACATTGACACAAATGTCTCCATTACCAATTTGTGCACACTTAAGAAGAAATTGGTGAGACCTTTATTCCATTCTTCCAAAGATGGAGAAGTCTAGCAAGTCATTTCCATGTTGAGATACCAGAGAAAGAAAAAGTTGAAATGTTTGTCCAAAACCTCATAGGACCATTGAAATATGGCTTGCAAGTTCATTGTTGCACCACCTTTATAGACTTAGTCGAAAAGGAAGTCTAGCTTGAAAAGGCCCTTATTGCTAAAGGAGATCTCAAATATGGCCCTAAGAACACAAACACAAATCCACCTGCTAACAAGACTAAATACTGGGTCAAGAATAAACACATCACCAATCATGGCCTTGTTGACACCAAGGTAGTAAACACAATGGGTCCTGTACTCACTCTCAAAGGAGCTCAACAAAAAAATGCACCACTAATCACACCAAAACCTGCTGCCAATGCCATCCAAAATAATCAAAACAATCAAAGCAATCAAAACAATCAAAACCAAGTGAAGCCATGTCAAACCAGGAAATTTCCCAAGAGACGTACATACACTACCTTGGGCAAACCAATCGAAGAAATCCTTAAGAAGCTCCATCAAAATGGTGTCATCACATTACAGGACCCTAAGCCATATGACCCAAGAAATTTTAAGCCATCTTGGTGGGATGACAACACTTTCTATGACTACCATCATGCAAAAGGGCATAAAAATTCCTCTTTTCAACAAATAAGAAATCTTGTACAAGACCTCATTGAAAATCACACCATTGAATTGGATGGGCAACAATTGGCTTCAAACATAGACCATACAATTCATAAGAACCCACTGTAGGACCATGGTTCAAATAATCCCTCAATGTCAGGTCCCAAGACTAATAATAACCAAGCTAATTACACTCACACCACCTTCGACTATTCTGGTGGACCCATTATTAACCACCTCCGAGCTGCCAATGAATATGTCAATACAATTACTGTCAAGAGAGCACTTGAATGTAACGTCACTACCCGTGGTGGAAAATTCAACATAGCTGGTCCTCCCCCCCTAGATAGCCAAAGATTATGATACTTGGTCCATCCACTAAATAGTCATAACCTGGTCCATCTACCAAACAGTCACAACCTAAGGGTTAGTTCAATCTCATTGACCAATTAGGAAAAACACCTACTCAAATCTCTATACTTGAGTTGTTACACATCTCTCCTGCATATAAGGCCATACTTGACAAAAAATTATAGGAGTCTTCAGTCCCTCATGACATTGAAATCAACCAATTTGAAGCCATGGTGGGATACCTAACCACTCCCCATCACATAACATTTTCATACCAAGACTATTCGTCACCAAAATCCTCTTATACTGACACATTACACATTGAAGTCTTTATCCATAAACATAATGTTAGATGAGTTTTAGTAGATGGTGGAGGAGGACTAAACATATGCTCCCTAAAATTGGTTAAGGCTATAGGTTTCTTTGATGCTTGTGTAGATGCTACCAAGACCATTGTTATAAAGGCATATGATGATGAAGAGTGCTCCTCTCGGGGCGTTATCACACTTCCTATCAGAGTTGGGCTGGTTATTGTAGATATGACATGTCAAGTCCTAGATCTTGAGCTACCCTATAACATATTGCTTGGTCGACCCTGGATTCATGCCCTAAAAGCTGTTATGTCCACTTACCATCAATTCCTGAAGTTTCCCTTTGACAAAATCGAAATCACCATACACAGAGACTTCGATCCTTTCCAGTATTACACCAATCTAAGGGGAATTTTGGAACATCAAGTGCCCATAAACTGAGAAGCTTCAACTTCCTCTTCTTCAAAATATATCGATCCATCCATACTTGTTAAATCATCTACATCCACTCCTTCGTCTTCCACCACACCATCTCCCTCCATCCTGAAGGCTGATCCTAGTATCAAGATCCAGGACCAAGGTTGTGGGGAATATAAACTGAACATGGCCTACTACATCACTAAGATACCCAAGTCTCCTAAGGCCTATGGTCAACCTTGTTTCAGAATGGAGCCTCAAGAGATTTTCAAAGTTCCTACAACACACATTTTTATAAAATGGGGTGAGATGAGCAAAGAAGACATCAAAGATTTATCAAAATGCATTTATAAGGACCCAGACGATCCATCCCCATTACCATTTTAGATGTATGGTAAAGGCTATGACATAATGAAGGAAAAAGGCTATGATGGAACTAGTGGTCTTGGAAAAAACAAAACTGGAATGCGAGAACCTATAATGCCTTCCCGAAGACCAAAGCTTCTTGGGTTAGGGTTTGGGTTACCCGAAATTGATGATCAACATACCACTGTACTTTTAGGTGAGAGTGTGAATGCTTCTGAAAGTGTTGAGACTATTGAAGATTCCCTTACCGAAACTAATTCACACGAATGGGAATTTGGCTTCAAAAGATCCATGAGTGACTGCTTCCTTGATGAAATGTTTATTGAACCTGGTGAACTTTCCTTTGATGAACAATTTAAATAGATGTTCAAGGTTGACCTTCCTAAGGACACTCCCAAAGACTCATTGAAGAAAGAAGAAGGGAAACCTGCACTGTCATCTGACTGTCATCCTGACACACCTATCAAGTCATCTGACCCTAATGTCCATTAGTCAAACTCATCTAAATCACCACATTACACTACCGACCATGATTCCAATCCATTTGTCTCCTATTTTGACAATGAGTCTGAATCAAGTGAAGGAGAATAATGGATAGAATCCGAATGGGAGTTGGAAGATGACAATTTCATCTTTACCCTTTCCAAATTTGTCTACATGCTTTCTGAATCCTCCCCACCATTTGCTAGTATTGATAATGGTATCTCTTTAGTCTACCCACAGCTAATTGATTGGGATCAACAAGGCCTACCAGTCATGGAAATATTTCAAAATGATGAAGCCATTGCAGAATTCATGGGACTACATGAGGGAATACCAAATGGGGACCACAAGGCTGGATTTACCATAGACCTAGTGATAGGGTGGGTTGGATGGAAACATTCACCGTTCCATGCTTTGGATCTTGTTTAGGAAGACCCTATGGTGTCACACTCCACCACCTTAACCTATAGGACCTACTGCTTGTGTAGACTCCCTTGGTTCACCTTGCCAACCCAACCACCAAGTATTATTCTGCCAACCAAGCCAACCTTGAGGGCTTCAACACCTCCTTAGCCCTTAATCAACCCTAAAGGCTAACCTATCCTCAACAAACACTTTGATCTTGTAGGGGTGTAGAAATGTCTTTAGTGGCTTCAAACCAACCTCGTAGGGTTCTTGAAGGTTCTCCAAGACTCCACCTTCCCATCGCTTTCACCAAACCCTCAGCTAGGGTTAAAAAGGCTACTAGCCCTTGAGCCCCAATTAGGCCTCCATCTCCGAGAAAACTGGTCTTTGCTCAAAAATTTCCCAAAGGCCACTCACTCTTTCTTTGAGATTCTTGGTTCAAATGGTTACCTTTCAAGGATTTTTGAGGTCTTATGCCTCAACTGACCGAACAAAGCTTGAAGTTGAAAATGAACATTTCCTAGGGTTTTTTAAGCCACTGTCTGGCTGTTTTCAAACTATCTACTCGTTCTCACATCAAATGAACTGATGGAGCCTTCTCCTTCATACCATAACTAGGTAAGAAACTTACCTACCACCTCCAAAAGGAATTTTCCCAAGAACTTGAACCCTACAACTTTTCTATGCTTTGCACCTCTTGCCTTCCTAGCCGGGCACCATTCTGGCTCACCTAGGGAAAGATCTTTCTGACAGCTCCCGACCTTTCCCAAACCCTACAACCTACCATATGTACAAACATGGAGTCTAGGAACTGTTCCCAATGGGCCGTATAATTTGTAAGGTGGAAAAGTGGTCTAGCACTCATTCTTTTTAACCTATCTAGTTCAGACCAGCAACAGGGTGCACACAAAACTATTTACAAACAGTGATTAGAAATGAACAAAAATAAATAAATAATGGTACACAAGTCTAGAAGAATAACAACACCAAATCCTCCATACAAAATAGTAATAAATTTAACCCATTAGAGCTCTTCTTGAAGCATAAATCAGAAAAATGACCCACAAAAACTGTCTTTTCTTCAATTACACAAAGTCACACTTCAATGCTGATGCTTCCAACCTCACATTCAGGTCGAGGCATGTCTTAAATAGATTTTCAAAATAGTTAGACTCCTTAAGTCGGTCATGTAAGACATCAAATGGAAAATTTGTAAAACGCACTATGTTTTTCAACTTTTTCCAAATGTTAGCAACCTAAGCAAGTTTTGTCCCTAAACTTATCCATCCTCCTCACTTCTTATTCTACTGATCACAACAGATAAAAACTTATTCATAAACCTCAAATGCTAACTAGATGGTCGACATGACCTTCAAAATAACATAACCAAACAAAATGCAATCTAGACTGCTCCATTGCCTGGTGCTTCCTAGGTGCTCCTGCACCATTCTCCCCCTCTCTGCACAAACACTAAGGAATGTGAGGAGAGAATAGTGATTCATCAATGCCCTACTTCTTGAACTCAGCTTCATCTACCCAAGTAGCCTCAGATTCATGTTTGTTCTTCCATTTGATAAGATGCTCCATATACACCTTATGCCTTGTAATTTCTTCACTCTTGACTCCAAGATTCTCTCTGCTTGTAGCTTGTCTGGAGTAGGTAAGGCTATGTTGCTTACAACCTTGAAGATCTCCCTACTGTTCTGATCTAAGTCACTGATTGATCCCTTATATATGATCAAATCAGCTACATTGAACACCGATGAAATTCCTAGATTTGCAAGTAACTCCACCTTGTATGCATTTTTCCCATACTTGGCTAACACCTTGCATGGTCCTACCATTTTCATCTGCAATTTGGTTGATGTACCCTTCTGCAACCTGGATTTGTTGAGGTGAACCATGACATAGTTGCTTGCTGCAAATTGCAAATCTTTTCTTGTCAAATCTACCATATCCTTCAATTTTTGTGTAGCCTTGGTGACTGTCTTCTTTATCTGCTTTTGAATCTCTTTCATGGTATGAGTGAAGTCCTCTGCATGTCCACTCCTATGCTCCATAGCTCAAAGATCTCTGAGCTCACACACACCTCTTGGGTGCATCCCATACACTATTTCAAAAGGACTCTTCCCTGTAGTCCTGTTCACACTATCATTGTATGCATACTCAGCCTGCGAGATAACCATGTCCCATGTCTGTCCATACTCCTTAGTTAGGCATCTGAGAAGGTTACCTAACACTCTATTAACTACCTCAGTTTTTCCATCAGTCTGAGGATGGTAAGCTGATCCAAAAGACAGGTTGGTACCTAATCTACTCCATAGAGTCTTCCAAAAATGACTCATAAACTTCACATCCCTGTTCTGATACAATGCTTAAAGGCAATCCATGGATCCTTACAATCTCCTTGAAGAATAGGTGAGCAATGTAACTAGCATCATGTGTGGTCTTGCAAGGGATAAAGTGACTCATCTTGCTGAATCTATCTACCACCACATAGACACTATCAAACCTTGTCTTAGTCTTGGGGAATCCTACCACAAAATCCATGCTAACACACTCCCATTGTTTGTTGGGAATGGGTAGAGGTTGATACAAGCCTGCATTGCTAGCTCCCCCTTTTGCTTTCATACAAACTACACACTGCTCCACATACCTCCTGACATCCCTTGGTAGCTTGGGCCAATAGTAGAACCTTTGCACTAGTTCCATTGTCTTGTTGATACCAAAATGACCACTAAGACTACCATTGTGCTTCTCTTGGATAAGATTCTCTCTCATAGAACCTTTTGGCACACACAACTGATTTCCCTTGAATAAAAATCCACTTTGCAATGTATACTTTGAGTATTGGCTATGTAAATGATTCTCAAAGTTAGTACATACCTTATATGCCTCCGTGAAGTCTTCATCCTCACCATAGAGATCCTTGAAACTCTCTATTCCAATGCTCTTGATCTGTATCTCTTGTACTGTCAGCAATCTTCTACTTAGTGCATTTGCCACCTTGTTTAGTTGTCCCTTCTTGTGCTTGATGGTGAAGGTAAAAGCTTGAAGATACTCCATCCATTTCAAATGTCTATTTCTCAATTTCTCCTGAGTGTTGATATAGCTAAGTTCTTGATTGTCAGTAAATACCACAAACTCCTTGGGTAGGAGGTAATGCCTCCACTTCTTAAGTGACTGTACTAAAGCATATAACTCCAGGTCATAAGTGGAGTACTTTGCCTTAGCTTCATTGATATTTTCACTAAATAATGCTATAGGCCTGCCTTCTTGACTTAGCACTCCTCCTACTGCAACTCCACTAGCATCACATTCCACAATAAACAACTTGTCAAAGCTAGGCAATAAGAGAATAGGTTGAGTTGCCACTTCTTGTTTTAGTTTCTCAAAACCTTTCTTAGCTTCTTGAGTCCACTTAAACTTAGTCTTTAAACCACCTTTTATTGTATCTAGGACTGGTGCACAAATGCCACTAAAGTTCCTTATGAATTTTCTATAAAATTGAGCCAATCCATGAAAACTTCTTACCTCTGTCCCTGTGGTTGGTGTAGGCCAGTTTAGGATGGCTTCCACCTTGCTTGGGTCCATCTTCAACAATCCTTGGGATACTACAAACCCCAAATACACAAGCTCCTATTTAAAGAACTCACATTTCTCTAGATTGATGGCTAACTTCTCCTCTTGCAATCTTCTAAGAACCATCTCCACATGCTTTAGGTGTTCTTCTGCTGTCTTACTAAAGATGAGTATATCATCAAGATACACTACCAAAAATATCCCTATAAAGTCTTTAAGCACTTAATTCATGAGCCTCATGAATGTGCTAGGGGCATTAGAAAGGCCAAATGGCATCACTCTCCACTCATACAACCCATCATTTGTATTAAAGGCTATCTTCCACTCATCTCCATCCTTGATTATGATATGATGGTATCCACTCTTCAGATCCAACTTGGTAAAGTATTGAGCTCCTCCAAGACAATCCATCAAGTCCTCAATTCTAGGAATAGGGAACCTATACCTGATTGTGATTCTATTTATTTCCCTAGAATCAGTGCATAATCTCCACTTACCACCTTTCTTAGTTGCTAAGACAACTAGTACTGCACATGGGCTGATGATCTTCCTAATCAATCCTTGATCCAATAACTCCTGCACTTATCTAGCTACCTCTAGGTTTTGGTTTGGTGTAAGCTTATAAGCTGCTTTGTTTGGCAATGAAACCCCTAGTATGAAGTCAATATGATGACTGATGGCTCTCTTTGGAGGTAAAGTTGCTGGTGTCCCATCACTCACTATGTCTTTATACTTCTCAAGCAACTTTTGGACTGCTCCGGGTATGACTGTTTTCTCAGTCTTGTCCTCTTCCTTGGGTTGCACCATGACCACATATCCTTCACCTCCTTGATGTAGGTTGTTGATGAACTCTTTGCCACTACTTAATAAGACACTAGGGGTCTTTGACTATCCTTCTTCTTCATCTGACAGTGACTACAACTTGAATGTTTTTCCATCCTTCTTGAATGAGATAGTATTTGCCTTTCCATCATAGATGACTCCTCTATCATACTGCCATGGTCTACCCAATAGAAGATGGCATGCATCCATGGGTAAAACATCACAAACCAACTTGTCTTTGTATCCTCCAATGGAGAACTCCACTGTTGTCTGCTCATTGACAAGAACACTCTGTCCTTTGTTCAACCATGTAATCTTGTAGGGATTGGTGTGGGGTACTTTCTCTAATTTCAACTTCCTTATTGCCTCCTCTGAGATTATGTTGTCAGTAGACCCTGAGTCCACTATAACCTTACACACCTTTCCAAGTATTTTGCACCTTACTCTAAATTGTCTCTTCTCTGTTTTGGCTCTTCCTTGACCGGTTGTCTGATCAAAACTCTACTAAACATCAGATTCTCCCCCACTTCTGATTCAATATGGCTAACCTCTGGTGATTTGACACTCATGGTGTCCTCTTGAGAATATGCGACTCTCTTCTCAGTACTTGATGAAGATGCTTTCTCCGGGCACCTATAAGCAGGATGACCTACTTGACCATAGTTATAACATTTCATATTGGAAAAGTATGAACTACTTCTGCCTGCTCCTCTTCCTCTATTTGAACCTCCTTGAGGTCCTCTACCTCTATTATATCCTCCTCTAGAAGTTGTTTCACCTCCATGCTCTATGAGTTTAGACTCTCCTTGGTTTCTTTGTTCAGTCCCTCTACCTTGATATCCACCTCTATGTCCTCTTTGATCTCTGCCTTTGCCTCTACTTTTAGAAGCTTGATCTTGTTTCCTCTTGCTTCTTTCCTCAATCTTTATAGACAATTGGTAGCATTGATGTATTGTCTTGGGACTTAGAAGAACCATCTCCTCTTGGATGTTCCACTTCAAGCTGTTAAGATACCTATCCACCTTGAGACTTTCATCTTCTGCAACATTAGACCTCATACAAAGCTTTTGGAACTCCTTAGTGTAAGTGTTTACATCTTGGTCTCTTTGCCTCAAGCTCTGTCTCTTCTTGTGCAACTGAATCTCATAATCATCTGGGATGTATGCTTCTCTCACTTTTGCAGCCATACCTTTCCAAGTTGAAATAGGCTTCTTACCTTCCTTTTCCCTCTCTGTCTGAACAAATTTACACCATGTCAAGGCAGATCCTCTCAATCTTGATTTGGCCAACTTTACGTTCTATGCTTCAGTGACTCCATCACATTAAAAATGGTTTTCCATTCCCTCTATCCAGTCCATGACTAAATCACCTTCCATTTTTCCACTAAACAGTGGTATGCCTTCAAGTGCCTTTCCACTCAAAGCGTTCAATGCCTTCAAGAAAGGCTCTTCTTTCAAAATAGGGTCAGGTTCAGGGGTCTTGTCTTCCTCTGCAACCTCTTCTTTCTTTGGTACCCTTCCTTCGATCTGTGCATCATTCAATGCTTTCTCAAGTTGGTCTATTCTTTCCCTCAATAGCCTATTGTCTTCCTCTTGTCCTTCGACCATCTTGGCCAACTCTACATTTGTCACCATGATGGTAGAATCAATAGACTCAACCTTTGACATATATTATTCTATCCCAAATCTTTTGCTTGCTCTGATACCAATCTGATAGGGAGGGTTGGATGGAAACACTCACCATTCCATGCTTTGGATCTTGTTTAGGAAGACCCTATGGTGTCACACTCCACCATCTTAACCTATAGGACCTACTTCTTGTGTAGACTCCCCTGGTTCACCTTGCCAACCCAACCATCAAGTATTATTTTTCCAACCAAGCCAACCTTGAGGCAATGCTTCAACACCTCCTTAGCCCTTAATCAACCCTAAAGGCTAACCTATGCTCAACACACACTTTGATCTTGCAGGGGTGTAGAAATGTCTTTAGTGGCTTCAAACCAACCTCCTAGGGTTCTTGAAGGTTCTCCAAGACTCCACCTTCCCATCGCTTTCACCAAACCCTCAGCTAGGGTTAAAAAGGCTACTAGCCCTTGAGCCCCAATTAGGCCTTCATCTTTGAGAAAACTAGTCTTTGCTCAAAAACTTCCCAAAGGCCACTCACTCTTTCTTTGAGATTCTTGGTTCAAATGGTTATCTTTCAAGGAATTTTGAGGTCTTAAGCCTCAACTGACCATACAAAGCTTGAACTTGAAAATGAACATTTCCTAGGGTTTTTTAAGCCACTGTCTGGCTATTTTCAAACTGTCTACTAGTTCTCACATCAAATGAACTGATGGAGCATTCTCCTTCATACCATAAATAGTTAAGACACTTATCTACCACCTCCAAAATGAATTTTCCCAAGAACTTGACCCCTGCAACTTTTATGTGCTTTGTACCTCTTGCCTTCCTAGCCGGGCACCATTCTGGCTTGCCTAGGGCAAGATATTTTTAACAGCTCTTGACCTTTCCCAAACCCTACAACATACCATATGTACAAACATGGAGTCTAGGCACTGTTCCCAATGGGCCATACAATTTGTAAGGTGGAAAAGTGGTCTAGCACTCCATTCTTTTCAACCTGTCTGGTTCATACTAGCAACAGGGTGCACACAAAACTATTTACAAAAAGTGATTAGAAATGAACAAAAAAAACTAAATAATGGCACAAAAGTCCAGAAGACTAACAACACCACATCCTCCATACAAAACAGTAATAAATTTAACCCATTAGAGCTCTTCTTGAAGCATAAATTAGAAAAATGACCCACAAAAACTATCTTTTCTTCAATTACAAAAAGTCACACTTCAATGCCGATGCTTCCAACCTCACATTCAGGTCGAGGCATGTCTTAAATATATTTTCAAAATAGTTAGACTCCTTAGGTCGGTCATGTAAGACATCAAATGGCAAAGTTTTAAAATGCATTGTGTTTTTCAACTTTTGCCAAATGTTAGCAACCTAAGCAAGTTTTGTTCCTAAACTTATCCATCCTCCTCACTTCTTATTCTATTGATCACAACAGATCAAAACTTATTCATAAACCTCAAATGCTAACTAGATGGTTAACATGACCTTCAAAATAACATAACCAAACAAAATGCAATCTAGACTGCTCCATTGCCTGGTGCTTCCTAGGTGCTCCTGCACCACCTAGATTGTGCAGCATAATTTCAGGAGACTGTGTCATCCTCTAGTCGTAAAAAATAAAAATAAAAATAAAACAAAAAATGCACGTCTTTAGGTGAAAACCGAAAGGCACCTTCTGACAATAAAAAGTAAAAATAAAGGACGTATCTGAGGGTGAAAACCTCTTCGAGGTTCCCAAGGATGGAGGATTGGAATTTCTCCCCATGACATAGGAAAAATTGACAATGCTCATTGAGGACACTATGGAAGTCAACATAGCCACAAAAGAATATCCTAAAATTTTCCTCTTTGTAGCATCTTTGACAGAGGAAGAGAAACCTAAATTTCACAAATTCCTTTCAGAGCGTAAGATTAGTTTTGCATGGTATTATGCCGATATTCTTGGGTTGGATCCAGAATTATTCTTGCACCATTTTCCATTACTTCCAGATGCCAAGCCAGTGAAACAAAAGATGCAAAAGATGTACCGACATATCACCTTGTTAGTCAAAGCAGAACTCAAGAAATTTCTAGATGTGGGATTCATACAGTCAATAGACTACACTGAATGGATTTCAAATCTTGTACTCGTCACCAAGCAAACTAGTTAGATACACATCTGCACAAACTTTCAATATTTGAACAAAGTGTGTCCTAAGGATGACTTTCCATTACCCAACATAGGCATCATAGTTGACCTTACAATAGGATACAAGATGTGGTCCCTCATGGATGGTTTCTCGGGTTATAATCAGATTTAGATTTCCCCTAAAGATGAACATAAAATGGCATTCACATGTCCTTGGGGTACATACTATTGGAACGTCATGCCTTTTGATCTCAAGAATGCAGGTGCCACATATCAAAGAGCCATGACAACAATATTCCATGACATGATGCACAAGCTAATGGAAGATTACATGGATGACCTTTTGGAAAAGTATTTAAAACGCAAGGATCACCTCAATGTGCTAGACAAAATTTTCAAGATATTGGAAGAATACAAGGTCCGCTTGAATCCTAAGAAATGTGTCTTTGGTGTGGCCTTAGGAAAGTTTTTGGGATATATAGTTGTAGACTTCTAAAAATGGTCTGGAGAATCTAATTAATTAAATACGACTTATTTGATTAATTTATCTTAAATTCATCTACTTAGTAAATAAATAGAAATATTTATTTATATTAAGTTCATTATTAACTCTTCTATTTCTCTCCTAAATAAATAAACAAAATTAAAAACTTTGTTTTATTTAATTATTATCATTTTCATCATATTATTTCTCTCTTAATTAAATAAACAAAATTAAAAACTTTTTTTTATTTAATTATTATCATTATTACTTCCTTTATACTTCTATCACAAATTAAATACACAAACTTAAATAATTTGTGTTATTTAAATACCTCATCACATTTCTTCTTAATTAAATAAAGATATCTAAAATCTTTTATTTAATTATCATTTTCCTTTTGTTTTAATTTAATAAACAAAACCTATAGTTTGATTTATTAAATTATTCAATCCTCTTTTTGCTAAATTTAAATGAATTGAAATATTTAAATTTATGCATAAATCTTTTTCCACTATTCACTCACCAATAAACTTAAATTTTCAAAATTTAATTAATTCTATTGTCATTCACGGGAAGAGCTTCAGGGACAAACTTGCAGGAAGTCCTCTCAACCACCTTCCATCTCATCTTGCCTGGTGTTTTCATGGGGAGAAACAATCCTCCATGATTAGCTCCATCTTCTCATCCCATGCCATTCAATTCTCCAGATTGAATCCCAGCCTCTTATCCCATATCCCTGTGCAAATGCGCTGCCATGAAAGCTATAAATACAGCTCTTTGGCTATAGGAAAAAGATCCCAACTTATGCAATCTTACTCTGCAGGTTTCCAAAACATCCAGCATTCATCCAACAATCAAGCATCCAACATCCATCCAACATCCATCCAACATCCGTCAAACATCTAGCATTTGCAGTCATGGCTGCAATCACAGTAGTTTTAATTATTTAATCATATAGGAAATAGAATAGTTCATTTCTCATTCTCTAAGTGTCATTTCAATAGTTTAATTAGCTTCTAAATCTGAGAGCAAAGTAGATTAGAGAGATCTTTAGAGTTAGAGAGCAATAGGACATATTTTTGAAGATTTCTAGTTTAAATTAGTTTAATTTTCTTGAATCTTAGATGCAATGTCCTATTTAGAAGTGTAGAAGCATGTTTAGTTTGTTTTCCTCATTCTACCACTTACAAATTGGCGCCCACCGTGGGGCATAACCCCATATTCTGCATAATTTTTGTGAAAAGTGTCTTACAAGTATTGGCGTGATAGTTTTCGCGGAACCGTGGTTTTTTATAACGCATTGGACGAATTCTGTAGTGCATCGGAGGAAAACTATAGCACGCCGACTGGATTCTGTAGCGCGTCGGAGGAAAACTATAGTGCACCGGCTGGATTCTGTAGCACGTCAGAGGAAAACTATAGCGTGCCGGCTGGATTCTGTAGCACTCTGGTGGTCTATTCTAGCGCGCCAGTGGTCTGTTTTAGCGCGCCAGTATTTTGTTGTAGCGCGCCGTTCAATTGTTTTAGCGCGCCGCATCACTGTTCTAGCGCTTTGATCCACTATTTCAGCGCTTCGAATCTTTGTCTTTAATATCCTTTTCTTTTATCTGGATCCGATGCATCCGCAGCCAGATTTTATTTTTGTCTATTTTGGTTAAAATTTTATCAATCCTAGGACAAAAAATGGATTAAAATTTACCAATCCTAGGATAGCAAATGGATAAAAATTGATCAATCCTAGGATAGAAACTTCACAATTTCTTGTGGGATTAAAATTGAACATCATGCTTTTATGGAGCAATATCTCCATATAGATTAGCTAATTTGTCATTTGGGTTTTAAAAGTGAACAAACTTCTTTGCTGTGATTGGGTGATAGGTTTATGCTCTCCCCTTTACTGGGTGCATCAGAATACCAGACTCACTTTTCTTTACGCATTTTTAAAGCTTTTTAAAACCTTTAGACAGGCCTGCCGTAGTGGGAAAAAGTACTCACCCTACGGGAACGACCTGAGTGGGGACAACCAAAAGCCATGGTATTCCAACCCACTTAAAAATTTATGTGAATTTGGGGAAACCCTCTTTCAACGGAAGTGTGCAGGATAACCATCCCCAAAATCTTTGTTCTAAAGATTGGGAGGTCTCTCGAGGGAGTTTATCCATTTTCCGCTCTGAACGGAAACCCTATCTAAGAACCTAGAAATAGAAGCACGCTTGTCAGCTCCCGAACATTGTAATACTCGGTGGTGCAGGGGTGGGGAATAATCTACCCTCAAGCACTCACCATATAATTTCCAAGGACTGTTTGCTCAGGGGATCCGGTATCAACTTCCATCACTCTGAGTACGCACATGGAAAAGACAAAAACACGGGTGCCCTCTAGGGGGTGACATGGCTGTGTGAGTAGACGCAATTCCAAGCTGTGAGCCATTCGAGTATATAATGATGACCTTTTGTCTCTAGGAGTGAGTCTGTTTGAACTTTCTTATCTTGTTATCAAACCAATGAAAATCAAGAAGAATCATGTTTGTTTCTTGAACACACACTCTTTGTTTAGATTCTAGGATTTAATAAACAACTACTCTATTCTTTCTTGATGTGTTTTCTTTTCATTAAAACAGATAAAATCATCCCAAAAAGAAACACAAACCACAATGGCTGAAATAGATGAGGAGAAATTGAATGCTTTAGCTTATCAACTAAAGAACCTTCAACAACAAATCTGGGAAACAACCATAGAGAGATATTTGTTGCCAAACATTTGTTCTTATCCTCTTGACCAAACAATGAACATGAGACCTTCTTCACCAACAACTCCATCATCCAAGTTCAATATCTTTGAATTTTTCCAAAAATTCAATAAGCCCAAATCTCAGTCCTCAAATACAAATGATATTGAACAATCTTATCATGTCATGCATTTATCTCCATCCACCATAAGCCAAAATGAACCTCAAGATTCTTTCACTCAAGTTAACAATTCCATCCAATCATCCTCTTCTATCATATCTTCTACATCCAATGATTCATGTCAATCTCTCACTCCAAAGCATGCTAGCATAGTCTCCCCTATACATCAAGATCAAAATATTCTTTCCACTCCATCCAATGATTCCACAATCTCACAAAGTCTTCCCATCTTTGATCAAGATCCCATTTCTCATGAATCTTATGATGATCCCCTCCTTTCACTTTTCATCCAAAATAATTCACATCCATCTCAAGAGACAAGTATCCTTCCAAGTTCTTTTTCCACATCATCTAATCAATCCATACCATATCATGATTCTATTGCATCACAAGATCATGATAGTTCTTCCATCCTATCTAATGATTTCTTACCAATTGACGATCAAGACACACTTTCTACGAAATCTAATGATTCCTTTCCTCATCAAGATCAAGATATGCTTCCATTCAAGGATACCCTTTCATCCCATGAAGATTTTTATCCTTACCATGATCAAGATATGTCTTTCATACCACCTCATGATCCTTTTCCAAGTCAAGATAGAAACACCTCATCATCCCCATGTCAAGATTCTATCGCACCTATTCAAGCTATCCATGAACCCCACACCTATAAATTAGGATCCTCCACCTTTATCCATTCTGGTTTGCTTCCAACACCTATCCTTTCATCCATATCATATCCTCCCCAAAATGGACTTGCATCTTGTTTCACAAACAATACATATCCCATTGGTAATCAAATGTGTCAAAGTATGAACTACAAAGGCAAAGGATTAGGCATTCATGAACAAGGTATCCTAGAACCCCTTTCTATTCAAAAACACCCATATCACCATGGCCTTGGTTATATACCTAAGTGTTCTAGTCCATCAAACCTTCCATCTATCCTAGGTCCTCATCCTAGTCCATCAAACTTTCCATCTATCCTAGGTCCTCATCCTAGTCCATCAAACTTTCCATCTATCCTAGGTCCTTATCCTAGTCCATCAAAATCTCCATCTATCCTAGGTCCATATCCTATTCCTCAAGAACAACAAAGGCACACATCCTTGATGCCCTTTCAAAATTCTACCCACATTAACTCATCCATAATACCTCCATACCATTCATCTCAATCCACCCCTCCCATTGCTCTTGGAAGCAATTTGGGTGCCAAATATCAGAAGCTTCTATATCAAAATCCACATGTATCAAAGGATCAACATGTCTCCTCGAAGAGACATGCAAAAATAAAAGAAAACTTGATCCAAAATCAAAGGAAAAATCAAAAAGGCCACAAAGGCCCATCAAAGCAAAAAGGAAATTTTCAAAGACCACAAAGGTCCATAAATCAAAAGAAAAATTCAAAAGGCCACAAAGGCCCATCAAAGAAAAAAGGAAATTTTCAAAGACCACAAAGGTCCATAAATGAAAAATTTTCAAGGCCACAAAGGCCCACTAAGCAAATATCAAAGTCAAAAATCATGTGGATTCCTAAAAGTCTCATAGAAGCAATAAAATCAAAATTGGCATCCAAATTTTCTTATCCAAAAGCTTCCTCCAATCTTCCATATAATAACCTATCACTTTCCAAATCCATTCTTCCTCCATCACTCCACCATCCTTCAAGGTGTGTGCCAATGTTGAGCTTGTCATCCTTTCCATCTATCCATTATCCAACATTCATCCCCCATCATTCCCCTTTAATCCAAACCTTTGCATAAATCCTTAGTCTCTTCCATCATACCATTAATCTACCAGCATTTATGAGTCTAATCCCCATTGCCATGGTTAATTGAAGGGATAATTGGTTGTGAAACTCAATGTTAAAGTCCTTCCTCCATCTCCCTATCATCCATATCCTATCTTACATATTCCTCTTGCACTCTACACTTAGGGGCAAGCCTTATCCATCTTATCATTCATGGTCATTATCCTTTCTACGCTCATTCCTTACATTTCCACTTTTGATCTTGATAAGGTTAAGAATCTTCTTGAACATCATATATGCTTATCCTATATGCTTTATCCATATCTTTCGTACCATATCTTTTATCTCATCCATATTCCATCATTCTTACTAGATACATCCTTTCTTTTTCATCCTTGGTTTTGATGAGGAATGGGGGCAAAGCACTTGGTCCTTGTGTATATATCTTGTCTAGTTGATCTTGATCATCCCATTCATTATCGTTATCCTTGCATTATTCCATTCCATATCTCCTAGCTTATCAAAATCCATGTCATCATGTCCCTTTGCAACCTTGAATCTTATCATGCAAATCATATTTGAGCCTAGCTGTAAAACATTATCCAATCCTCATATCTTTTGTCAATCAATCATCAACAATCATCAATCTTTTTGTACTTAGAGGATATCAGTAATCCTAAGTACTTATCATCATCATGCCTTATGGAATCAATCATTCTTGGCATATTAATCAATCAACTATTGTCATCTTTCAACAAGAGATATGTTGCTTGTGTGACATGTTTTGCAGTGACTTTCATTTTGATCTATCATTTATCCATGGTTGCATTACCTCTATTGTGGTTCATCTTGTTCCTTCAATCGGTCATACCATCTCATTCCAAATCAAATATCTTGAAAATCCAAAAAAATTTAAAAATCTGTCAAAAATCCTAAAAACATCAGAAAATCAAAATCCAAAAAACATCAAAAAATTAGAAAATCCATGCCAAAAAACATTCATAAAATTGAAAACACAAAAATAGAGTTTACATCAGTCAGAAGGTTGAGTCTGTGTCAGTCGAACTACGTGGTCTCTACGTGTATAACGTAGGCAAGACTAATCTTTGATCAGCCCCCGAGACCCCTAGGATAGATCTTTAGGTTACATCATTTGGTCGAACATCTGAGAATATCATGCAAACATCAGCACATACATTTCAACATTGATGATCTAATCTGAATAATGATTTGAAAATACATTAAGTAGAATTTGAATTGTTGTGCTTTTTATTTTTATCATTTGCTTATCATTTCTTTGGAGCTACTCAATGATGTATTGAACTAGAGAAGCAAGGAAGGAGAATGATACTTTTCTTTGTTTGCTGTTTGTGAGTTAGTCATTATTATTTTGTGAATTGTCGTGGGAAGTGCTCTACCAAGTATCATGGATGACATTCTAATTCACTTAAGAAAATGATTAATTCTTATTTGTTTACGCAAGAAATGCTCAGGTCATCATTGGTCTATCTTATACCTTGATGCTTGTGTTCACTTGCAATATCAAAAATCATGAAAGAAGTACTCAGGTCATCATTGGTCTATCTCATATCATTGATGCTTGTATTCGCTTTCAACATTTTAACAGCTCAGTGATGATACAAAGAAAAATAAAAAGATAGTTGAAATGACACTTAGATTTGCATGGTAAAATAGATTTGCATGATAAAATAGATTGCATCCATATTAGTCTTGCATATGCATTTATAGATTGTTTCAAAAGCTACCAAATTTCAATCTCAAAAGCTACACGTATTCCCTCTCTACATCATATCACCATCTCTTTAATATTTCTTAGGATATCATCTCTTTCTGAATCATTTTCTTTCATTTCAGTCATCTCAAATTCCATCCAATCTTAATCCATTAATTCTAGCACAAATCATTTAATAACATCCTTGGTTTTGTTCCCAGCCTTGTTACAAGCCTTGATCATCATCATCATCATCATCGGGATGTATCTTTCCCTATCCTTTTGTGTTGTTTCGGGATGTATCCTTCCCTCATCAACAACACTCTTATCATCATCATCAATCAATCTTGGCTTACAACTTGACCGGGGCAACATCACGTTTATCCTTGAATCCATTTGTGCTTACTTACTTTTCATCTTCTCCTTTCATTATCTCTTCCTCATCCCATCCCCTATTCTATTCATCATTTTGCATCATCAAGTCCTAGTACATTAATCGATCTTATATTGGGGCATATCAATCAATCAGTGAAGTCAAATCACAAATCAACAATCTTATCAAATCAATCAACATCAATCAATAAGTCTATCAATAAATCAATTCTAATCAGCTTTGTTCAAATCTTGTGATCATCAATCTATCATTCAACCTCACCTATCATGAGGTTAATCATTCAATCAATCAATCATTAAATCTCACCTATCATAAGATCAAAAATCTTCTAATCTATTAGGATCAACAATTAGCTGACATGATCATCAATCATCATCATAATCAACTGGAGGAATCAATATTTCTTTATCGGGAGACAAATTGTTTCCATATCATCAAATAATCATCAAATCATCATAAAAATTCAATTTTTTTTTGAAAAATTCAAAATTCATCAATTTATCTCCCGTGGGGGCATATATCGCTATCATTTCAAAATTCAACATCTGGGGCAAAATCAGGGGCTATTTTAAACTTTTCGTCAATACTGGCAGCTAAGGCAAAATCATTCTTTGAAGCAATGCATAAACACATCACTTCAAAGAGGGGCAAAATGTAGACACCTAAAAATGGTTTGGAGAATCTAATTAATTAAATACGACTTATTTGATTAATTTATCTTAAATTCATCTACTTAGTAAATAAATAGAAATATTTATTTATATTAAGTTCATCATTAATTCTTCTATTTCTCTCCTAATTAAATAAACAAAATTAAAAACTTTGTTTTATTTAATTATTATCATTTTCATCATATTATTTCTCTCTTAATTAAATAAACAAAATTAAAAACTTTTTTTTATTTAATTATTATCATTATTACTTCCTTTATACTTCTATCACAAATTAAATACACAAACTTAAATAATTTGTGTTATTTAAATACCTCATCACATTTCTTCTTAATTAAATAAAGATATCTAAAATATTTTATTTAATTATCATTTTCCTTTTGTTTTAATTTAATAAACAAACCCTATAGTTTGATTTATTAAATTATTCAATCCTCTTTTTGCTAAATTTAAATGAATTAAAATATTTAAATTTATGCATAAATCTTTTTTCACTATTCACTCACCAATAAAATTAAATTTTCAAAATTTAATTAATTCTACTGTCATTCACGGGAAGAGCTTCGGGGACAAACCTGCAGGAAGTCCTTTCAACCACCTTCCCTCTCATCTTGCCTGGTGTTTTCATGGGGAGAAACAATCCTCCATGATCAACTCCATCTTCTCATCCCATCCATTCAATTCTCCAGATTGAATCCCAGCCTCTTACCCCGTATCCCTGTGCAAATGTGCTGCCGTGAAAGCTATAAATACAGCTCTTTGGCTACAGGAAAAGGATCCCAACTTATGCAATCTTACTCTGCAGGTTTTCCAAAACATCCAGCATTCATCCAGCAATCAAGCATCCAACATCCATCCAACATCCATCCAACATCCGTCAAACATCTAGCATTTGCAGTCATGGCTGCAATCACAGTAGTTTTAATTATTTAATCATATAGGAAATAGAATAGTTCATTTCTCATTCTCTAAGTGTCATTTCAATAGTTTAATTAGCTTCTAAATCTGAGAGCAAAGTAGATTAGAGAGATCTTTAGAGTTAGAGAGCAATAGGACAGATTTCTGAAGATTTCTAGTTTAAATTAGTTTAATTTTCTTGAATCTTAGATGCAATGTCCTATTTAGAAGTGTAGAAGCATGTTTAGTTTGTTTTCCTCATTCTACCACTTACAATAGTTTCTTGTAGAGGCATTGAAGTTGATCCTGCCAAAGTAAAAGCAATATTGGACATGCCTCCCCCAAAAGGAATAAGTGAGCTAAGGACATTGCAAGGAAGATTACAGTCTATTTGTCACTTCATTGCACAACTAGCAGACAAGTACCAGCCATTTCAATATCTCCTGCACAAAGATATATCCTTTGTGTGGAATGATAAATGTCAAGAGGCCTTCCAAAAAATAAAGGAATATCTATTGTCACCACTTGTCGTAATGCCACCCATTGAAGGAAAACCTTTGATTCTATATATTTTTGTAACAACTTCAGCACTGGGGGCATTGCTTGCACAAAATGATCATGATGAGAAGGAAAGGGAAATATATTACATCAGTCGCACATTGGTTGGATACGAGCTCAACTAAACATCTATTGAACACACTTCTCTTGCACTTGTCTTTTCCACCTAGAAGTTAAGACATTACATGTTGAATCACAAGACACAACTTGTAGCAAAGATTGATCCCCTGAAGTATCTCCTAAGTCATGTAGCATTCACAAGTCGCTTGGCAAAGTGGGTTATGGTCTTGAGTGAGTATGACATACAATATGTGGAATGAAAGGCCATAAAAGGAAAGTTAATAGCATATCAACTAGTAGATGCACTTGTACAAGGCGATCATCCATTGGTAGTAGACTTTCTTGATCAGTCCATATCTCACACAGAACTGAAATCACCTTGGAAACTTTACTTTAATGGGTCTCATACTAGTCATGTATCAGAAGTAGGTATATTGTTTATCACACCACAAGGAGAATCCATTCTGAAGTCATTCCGCATTGCTTTTCCATGTACAAATAATGTCATAGAATATGAGACAGTTGTCATAGGACTTAGAATGGACATAAAATAGAAAATCAAAACACTTCACGTCTTCAGAGATTCTTAGTTGGTCATCAACCAAGTCAACGATGAATATGACACCAAAGATGAAAAATTAATGCCTTACAAATGAATGGTTGACAAATTTCAGACATATTTCCACATACTTTCTTTTGAATAGGTTCCTCGGGATCAAAACAAGGCAACATAAGCAATGGCTACAATTGGATCTCTTTGAGACATTCCAAGTAATGTGCCACAATTTGAGCTTTTGGTGGAACAACTTTTGGTTCCTACATATGACATTCTAGAGTCAGAAATTGTTTGTGAGCATGTTGGTCCTAATTCACCATGGTATCAAGACATTTATGACTATCTCTAGTCCCAAACCCTTCCCTTGAAACTATCTAATAACCAACATAAATCCTTTATCCGCAAAACTGCCCAATACACCATCATTAGTGACACCTTATACCATCATAGATTTGAAAATACCCTTCTTTGATGTCTCGACACTGACGAAGTATGAACAATCTTATGTGAGGTACATGAGGGTATATGTGGATCTCATTCGAGTGGCTCTACCTTAGCCAAGAAGATTACAAGACTTGGGCATTACTAGATGACAATGGAGAAAGATGCACTTGAGTTTGTCAGAATGTGTAACCAATGTCAAGTACATAGTGATTTGATTCATGCACCAGCACAGGAACTTCAGCCTATCACTTCTCCTTGGCCCTTCACACAATGGGGACTTGACCTTGTGGGAAAAATCCATCCTACCTCCTCCAATGGCCACAAATTCATTATCACCACCACTGAGTATTTCACTAAGTGGATCAAAGCCATCCCCCTCACATACATAACCGACAAAAAAATTTCCATATTTATCCTCAAATACATCATCTTTCGGTATGGTCTTCTACAACCCATCATCACAGACAATGACCATCCCTTCAAAAATCAAGATGTCTATGAGTTATGTGAACACTTTCATATCCAACATCATTTCTCCACACCATACTACCTATAAGGAAATAGTCAAGCTGAGGCATCCAATAAGACAATTATCAAAAATCTTAAGAAGACAGTCACTGATGCTAGCCGTGACTGGCCCATACATCTTAACCCTTCTCTGTGGGCTTACCACACCCGCATCCACATTCCTACAAGAGCCACTCCATTTGCCTTGGTCTTTGGAGCTGAAGCTATCTTTCCCATTGAGGTTGAAATTTTATCTTTACGAGTCTTCCTGAAGGGTTTGATCGACGATGAAGAGTGTAGATAATCGTGATTGCATGAACTAGAGATGTTAGAGGAATGCAGAAACAATGCCTTAAATCATTTATAGGCATATGAGAACCGCCTCTACTGCAGTTATAACAAGAGAGTCATGGTCATAAATTTTGACATTGGCGACCTGGTCCTAATACAAAATCCTATGAATTAGTTTGACAGAGAAAAACTCGGAAAGTTCAAGCCCAATTGGTTGGGTCCTTACATCATCCTGACCTCATTTGGTTCTAGAGGATACCAGTTAGCTACTCCAAATGGTGAACAACTAACAAATCCTATCAACAATTTACACCTTAGAAAGTTCTACACATAGCATTAGAGAGATAGGCTAAAAACCATCAAAAATACATAAAATTGAAAAATATAAAAAAACATCACCCTGATGAAAGCCTAGAAAATAGGCATCTTGGTGACACCGAAAAATGACAAAAATAGTAAAGAGAAATAATTCGTCCAATAGTGAAAACTTGGTAAACAAGCACTTTGGATAAGTACCATGGTGAAAACCTAGAAAATAGGTGCCATGTGTAGTCAGTCTTTGCTTCACCATCTACTATCACTCTATCTACCTTAATCCATAATAAACACCCACTTTTCTGACAACCACCATGATATTCTATCACAAAACTCTATCATTCCTTTCCATGGATGACAATGGTTGACATCAGGTCTTGGCATACTATCCATCTATCATCTTGACCACGTCCTTTTCACATCCTTCAAACTTGGCTAGTCTTGGACCTGATTGGGGGAAATTATGTATCACCTAACTGTAGTGGGTATCACACATGGTTTTGTCAATTGAAAATGTCCTGAAAAAAGACAAAAAAATCATAAAATGTCCTAAAAAAGATCTAAAAATCAATTTTTTTTTTGAAGAAATACAAAAAAATAAAAATATGGAACAAACACAAAAAAATTCAAATAGAGATTCAAAAAATCCAAAAATAAAGTCATAACTTGTCAAGTTAGTCAAGTCAGTCAGTTCATGTTGTTGTCAAACTACATTGTCTCTGCACATTTGCTATGTAGGAAAGGCTCAACTTTGGGCCCCTAAGACATTAGGTCAGTCCTTTTGGGTTTTTCAAAATAAAATAATGACTCAATCTTTGGTCATCAAGACAAAGTCATTGGTTGTGTCGAACTATGAGGTATCTAAGTGTATGACCTATGCAAGGCCATCAATCGATGAGCCCCCGAGACCACACTAGGTCAGTCCATTAGAGTTCATGACACTGTACTAGCACACACGTCAAAATGTCTTTAAGTCAAACAAATTATTTCAAAACAAATAATTTCTTAAAAAAAAATTGGCAGTCATTTAATCAACATGTCAATGCGGGCATGCAGTCAATTTTGTCCACACAAGTCAATTCTATCAACACAAGTCAATTCTGTCAACATAAGTCAATTCTGTCAACACAAGTCAATTTTGTCAAAATAAGTCAAACTTAGTCAACTTCAATCAAACTCAAGAAAAACCTGTCAAATTGTCATACACTTGGTTATTTTTCAGATGTTTGCTTCTAAAGAACAACCCCTATCATTTATTTATGCCTTAGGATGTGTCTTTCCTAGGCATCGTCACTATCATCTGGCATTTTTGAGGGATTCTCTCGACATTTGAGAATCGATCCTCTCGACATCGACATCATTCAGGACGTGTCCTTCCTGAATTTGGTATTACCTGGCATTCATCATCTAGACATCGTCAAACTTGGCATCTCAGCACTGTCAAACCTGGCATCTTGACATTCAAAACCCTTGACAATCAGACACACTTGGAAAACACTTTGCAAACATTATCTTGGCATTTTTTCCTTTGATTTTTCATCATGCTACTAATTTCTCAAGGATTTCCTGACAACATGATTTAGAGAAGTAGCGACGTATCATGATGATTGGCTTGTCTTGTTTTTTTCAAACAATCATGTTGCTAGTTCCTCGAGGATGTCCCTCGAGGATGTCCTGGCAACAAGATTTAGAGAAGCAACAATGTTTCATGACTTGTCTTTCTTTTCTTTTTGTCTTTGTGGTTGGTTATGAAAAAAAGTCTGGGGAAATTATGCTCTTAGTATGAGTTATGACCATCCTTGTCTGTGATTTCTTGTCTAATGTGATGGTACGACCTTGCACACCATTGATCTATCTCATGTCATGGTGTTTGTTGGCCATTACAATAATCCTCCCAATGATGATTAAGAGCAACAATTATCAGTTCTTTGGTAATATGTTGAAGGATTCAATCTTTGCACTAACATCCGTCTTATTTTGTCTTGTCATTTCTCTTCTTTCGTCTCTTGATGATATCCTATGACATGCAAAAATATAATTGCATACATGATCATATAGGCATTGCATTAGTTCATCACACATTTGCATACACCCATTCATTTAGTTGCATCTTGCATTAAACATTAATTAAGGCATACATTAATTAAACATACATTCACATATGTGTATGCACATCATTAGCACATAACACTTGCATTCATTGGAATTCACATAAAATATAAATGCATACATCATCCATATCACTAATGCATATACATCATAACATAAGGAAACACATGTCACATTATCCTTACATATAGCCATACATTAATGCATCCATAATCATAAACATGACATTCTTTAAAATTAAAACAACACACACCAATATAGAAGATCATCATCATAATCATATAACTATCATACATAACATAATATCATCAGGGCATATAAACATAAATAACCATCATAACTGCATACATCATATGAAATATAAAATGCATCATTATAATCATCATCATAAAG
>VDFB02086081.1:441000194-441013730 GCA_007258455.2 Sequoia sempervirens | reverse complement strand
CATAGAGATCCTTGAAACTCTCTATTCCAATGCTCTTGATCTGTATCTCTTGTACTGTCAGCAATCTTCTACTTAGTGCATTTGCCACCTTGTTTAGTTGTCCCTTCTTGTGCTTGATGGTGAAGGTAAAAGCTTGAAGATACTCCATCCATTTCAAATGTCTATTTCTCAATTTCTCCTGAGTGTTGATATAGCTAAGTTCTTGATTGTCAGTAAATACCACAAACTCCTTGGGTAGGAGGTAATGCCTCCACTTCTTAAGTGACTGTACTAAAGCATATAACTCCAGGTCATAAGTGGAGTACTTTGCCTTAGCTTCATTGATATTTTCACTAAATAATGCTATAGGCCTGCCTTCTTGACTTAGCACTCCTCCTACTGCAACTCCACTAGCATCACATTCCACAATAAACAACTTGTCAAAGCTAGGCAATAAGAGAATAGGTTGAGTTGCCACTTCTTGTTTTAGTTTCTCAAAACCTTTCTTAGCTTCTTGAGTCCACTTAAACTTAGTCTTTAAACCACCTTTTATTGTATCTAGGACTGGTGCACAAATGCCACTAAAGTTCCTTATGAATTTTCTATAAAATTGAGCCAATCCATGAAAACTTCTTACCTCTGTCCCTGTGGTTGGTGTAGGCCAGTTTAGGATGGCTTCCACCTTGCTTGGGTCCATCTTCAACAATCCTTGGGATACTACAAACCCCAAATACACAAGCTCCTATTTAAAGAACTCACATTTCTCTAGATTGATGGCTAACTTCTCCTCTTGCAATCTTCTAAGAACCATCTCCACATGCTTTAGGTGTTCTTCTGCTGTCTTACTAAAGATGAGTATATCATCAAGATACACTACCAAAAATATCCCTATAAAGTCTTTAAGCACTTAATTCATGAGCCTCATGAATGTGCTAGGGGCATTAGAAAGGCCAAATGGCATCACTCTCCACTCATACAACCCATCATTTGTATTAAAGGCTATCTTCCACTCATCTCCATCCTTGATTATGATATGATGGTATCCACTCTTCAGATCCAACTTGGTAAAGTATTGAGCTCCTCCAAGACAATCCATCAAGTCCTCAATTCTAGGAATAGGGAACCTATACCTGATTGTGATTCTATTTATTTCCCTAGAATCAGTGCATAATCTCCACTTACCACCTTTCTTAGTTGCTAAGACAACTAGTACTGCACATGGGCTGATGATCTTCCTAATCAATCCTTGATCCAATAACTCCTGCACTTATCTAGCTACCTCTAGGTTTTGGTTTGGTGTAAGCTTATAAGCTGCTTTGTTTGGCAATGAAACCCCTAGTATGAAGTCAATATGATGACTGATGGCTCTCTTTGGAGGTAAAGTTGCTGGTGTCCCATCACTCACTATGTCTTTATACTTCTCAAGCAACTTTTGGACTGCTCCGGGTATGACTGTTTTCTCAGTCTTGTCCTCTTCCTTGGGTTGCACCATGACCACATATCCTTCACCTCCTTGATGTAGGTTGTTGATGAACTCTTTGCCACTACTTAATAAGACACTAGGGGTCTTTGACTATCCTTCTTCTTCATCTGACAGTGACTACAACTTGAATGTTTTTCCATCCTTCTTGAATGAGATAGTATTTGCCTTTCCATCATAGATGACTCCTCTATCATACTGCCATGGTCTACCCAATAGAAGATGGCATGCATCCATGGGTAAAACATCACAAACCAACTTGTCTTTGTATCCTCCAATGGAGAACTCCACTGTTGTCTGCTCATTGACAAGAACACTCTGTCCTTTGTTCAACCATGTAATCTTGTAGGGATTGGTGTGGGGTACTTTCTCTAATTTCAACTTCCTTATTGCCTCCTCTGAGATTATGTTGTCAGTAGACCCTGAGTCCACTATAACCTTACACACCTTTCCAAGTATTTTGCACCTTACTCTAAATTGTCTCTTCTCTGTTTTGGCTCTTCCTTGACCGGTTGTCTGATCAAAACTCTACTAAACATCAGATTCTCCCCCACTTCTGATTCAATATGGCTAACCTCTGGTGATTTGACACTCATGGTGTCCTCTTGAGAATATGCGACTCTCTTCTCAGTACTTGATGAAGATGCTTTCTCCGGGCACCTATAAGCAGGATGACCTACTTGACCATAGTTATAACATTTCATATTGGAAAAGTATGAACTACTTCTGCCTGCTCCTCTTCCTCTATTTGAACCTCCTTGAGGTCCTCTACCTCTATTATATCCTCCTCTAGAAGTTGTTTCACCTCCATGCTCTATGAGTTTAGACTCTCCTTGGTTTCTTTGTTCAGTCCCTCTACCTTGATATCCACCTCTATGTCCTCTTTGATCTCTGCCTTTGCCTCTACTTTTAGAAGCTTGATCTTGTTTCCTCTTGCTTCTTTCCTCAATCTTTATAGACAATTGGTAGCATTGATGTATTGTCTTGGGACTTAGAAGAACCATCTCCTCTTGGATGTTCCACTTCAAGCTGTTAAGATACCTATCCACCTTGAGACTTTCATCTTCTGCAACATTAGACCTCATACAAAGCTTTTGGAACTCCTTAGTGTAAGTGTTTACATCTTGGTCTCTTTGCCTCAAGCTCTGTCTCTTCTTGTGCAACTGAATCTCATAATCATCTGGGATGTATGCTTCTCTCACTTTTGCAGCCATACCTTTCCAAGTTGAAATAGGCTTCTTACCTTCCTTTTCCCTCTCTGTCTGAACAAATTTACACCATGTCAAGGCAGATCCTCTCAATCTTGATTTGGCCAACTTTACGTTCTATGCTTCAGTGACTCCATCACATTAAAAATGGTTTTCCATTCCCTCTATCCAGTCCATGACTAAATCACCTTCCATTTTTCCACTAAACAGTGGTATGCCTTCAAGTGCCTTTCCACTCAAAGCGTTCAATGCCTTCAAGAAAGGCTCTTCTTTCAAAATAGGGTCAGGTTCAGGGGTCTTGTCTTCCTCTGCAACCTCTTCTTTCTTTGGTACCCTTCCTTCGATCTGTGCATCATTCAATGCTTTCTCAAGTTGGTCTATTCTTTCCCTCAATAGCCTATTGTCTTCCTCTTGTCCTTCGACCATCTTGGCCAACTCTACATTTGTCACCATGATGGTAGAATCAATAGACTCAACCTTTGACATATATTATTCTATCCCAAATCTTTTGCTTGCTCTGATACCAATCTGATAGGGAGGGTTGGATGGAAACACTCACCATTCCATGCTTTGGATCTTGTTTAGGAAGACCCTATGGTGTCACACTCCACCACCTTAACCTATAGGACCTACTGCTTGTGTAGAATCCCCTGGTTCACCTTGCCAACCCAACCATCAAGTATTATTTTTCCAACCAAGCCAACCTTGAGGCAATGCTTCAATACCTCCTTAGCCCTTAATCAACCCTAAAGGCTAACCTATCCTCAACACACACTTTGATCTTGTAGGGGTGTAGAAATTTCTTTAGTGGCTTCAAACCAACCTCCTAGGGTTCTTGAAGGTTCTCCAAGACTCCACCTTCCCATCGCTTTCACCAAACCCTCGGCTAGGGTTAAAAAGGCTACTAGCCCTTGAGCCCCAATTAGGCCTCCATCTTTGAGAAAACTGGTCTTTGCTCAAAAACTTCCCAAAGGCCACTCACTCTTTCTTTGAGATTCTTGGTTCTAATGGTTACCTTTCAAGGAATTTTGAGGTCTTAAGCCTCAACTGACCGTACAAAGCTTGAACTTGAAAATGAACATTTCCTAGGGTTTTTTAAGCCACTGTCTGGCTGTTTTCAAACTGTCTACTAGTTCTCACATGAAATGAACTAATGGAGCCTTCTCCTTCATACCATAAATAGTTAAGACACTTACCTACCACCTCCAAAATGAATTTTCCCAAGAACTTGACCCCTGCAACTTTTCTATGCTTTGTACCTCTTGCCTTCCTAGCCGGGCACCATTTTGGCTTGCCTAGGGCAAGATATTTCTAACAGCTCTTGACCTTTCGCAAACCCTACAACATACCATATGTAAAAACATGGAGTCTAGGCACTGTTCCCAATGGGCCATACAATTTGTAAGGTGGAAAAGTGGTCTAGCACTCCATTCTTTTCAACCTGTCTGGTTCATACTAGCAACAGGGTGCACACAAAACTATTTACAAAAAGTGATTAGAAATGAACAAAAATAAATAAATAATGGCACAAAAGTCCAAAAGATTAACAACACCACATCCTCCATACAAAATAGTAATAAATTTAACCCATTAGAGCTCTTCTTGATCCATAAATTAGAAAAATGACCCACAAAAACTATCTTTTCTTCAATTACACAAAGTCACACTTCAATGCCGATGCTTCCAACCTCACATTCAAGTCAAGGCATGTCTTAAATATATTTTCAAAATAGTTAGACTCCTTAGGTCGGTCATGTAAGACATCAAATGGCAAAGTTTTAAAATGCATTGTGTTTTTCAACTTTTGCCAAATGTTAGCAACCTAAGCAAGTTTTGTTCCTAAACTTATCCATCCTCCTCACTTCTTATTCTATTGATCACAACAGATCAAAACTTATTCATAAACCTCAAATGCTAACTAGATGGTTAACATGACCTTCAAAATAATATAACCAAACAAAATGCAATCTAGACTGCTCCATTGCCTGGTGCTTCCTAGGTGCTCTTGCACCACCTAGATTGTGCAGCATAATTTCGGGAGACTGTGTCATCCTCTAGTCGCAAAAAATAAAAATAAAAATAAAACAAAAAATGCACGTCTTTAGGTGAAAACTGAAAGGCACCTTCTGACAATAAAAAGTAAAAATAAAGGACGTATCTGAGGGTGAAAACCTCTTCGAGGTTCCCAAGGATGGAGGATTGGAATTTCTCCCCATGACATAGGAAAAATTGACAATGCTTATTGAGGACACTATGGAAGTCAACATAGCCACAAAAGAAGATCCTAAAATTTTCCTCTTTGCGGCATCTTTGACAGAGGAAGAGAAACCTGAATTTCACAAATTCCTTTTAGAGCGTAAGATTAGTTTTGCATGGTATTATGCCGATATTCCTAGGTTGGATTCAGAATTATTCTTGCACCATTTTCCATTACTTCCAGATGCCAAGCCAGTGAAACAAAAGATGCAAAAGATGTACTGACATATCGCCTTGTTAGTCAAAGTAGAACTCAAGAAATTTCTAGATGTGGGATTCATACAGTCAATAGACTATGCTGAATGGATTTCAAATCTTGTACTCGTCACCAAGCAAACTAGTTAGATACGCATCTACACAAACTTTCAATATTTGAACAAAGTGTGTCCTAAGGATGACTTTCCATTACCCAACATAGGCATCATAGTTGACCTTACAATAGGATACAAGATGTGGTCCCTCATGGATGGTTTCTCGGGTTATAATCAGATTTAAATTTCCCCTAAAGATGAACATAAAATGGCATTCACATGTCCTTGGGGTACATACTATTGGAACATCATGCCTTTTGATCTCAAGAATGCAGGTGCCACATATCAAAGAGCCATGACAACAATATTCCATGACATGATGCATAAGCTAATGGAAGATTACATGGATGACCTTTTGGAAAAGTATTTAAAACACAAGGATCACCTCAATGTGCTAGACAAAATTTTCAAGATATTGGAAGAATACAAGGTCTGCTTGAATCCTAAGAAATGTGTCTTTGGTGTGGCCTTAGGAAAGTTTTTGGGATATATAGTTGTAGACACCTAAAAATGGTCTGGAGAATCTAATTAATTAAATACGACTTATTTGATTAATTTATCTTAAATTCATCTACTTAGTAAATAAATAGAAATATTTATTTATATTAAGTTCATTATTAATTCTTCTATTCTCTCTAATTGAATGAAGCAAATTAAAAACTTTTGTTTTGTTTGGTATTATCATTTTCATCATGTTATTTCTCTCTTAATTAGAGCAAACAAAATTAGAAGCTTTATTTGTTGGTGTTATCTATTAGCTTCCTTGTAAGCTGCATCTGGAATTAAATACACACAAGCTTAAATAATTTATTGTTTATTTAAATCACTGCATCTTTGTTTCTTCTTAATTGATAAAGAGATGTCACAAAATCTTTTACATTTGGTATCATTTTCCTTTGTTTTAATTTAGTAGAAATGAGCCTATGGTTGATTTTATTAGGATTGTTTCAATCCTCTTTTTGCTAAATTTAAATGATAGTTAAAATATTTGGAATTTATGCATAGAATCTTTTCCACTGATACAACATACACCAATAAAATTAAAATTTTCAAAATTTAATTAATTCTCTTGTCATTCACAGGAAGAGCTTCGGGGACAAACCTACAGGAAGTCCTCTCAACCACCTTTCCTCTCATCTTGCTTGGTGCTTTCATGGGGAGGAACAATCTTCCATGATCAGCTCCATCTTCTCATCCCATGCCATTCAATTCTCGAGATTGAATCCCAGCCTCTTATCCCGTATCCCTGTGCAAATGTGCTACCATGAAAGCTATAAATACAGCTCTTTGGCTACAGGAAAAAGATCCCAACTTATGCAATCTTACTCTGTAGGTTTTCCAAAACATCCAACATTCATCCAGCAATCAAGCATCCAACATTCATCCAGCATCCATCCAACATCTGTCAAACATCTAGCATTTGCAGTCATGGCTGCAATCACAGTAGTTTTAATTATTTAATCATATAGGAAATAGAATAGTTCATTTCTCATTCTATAAGTGTCATTTCAATAGTTTAATTAGCTTCTAAATCTGAGAGCAAAGTAGATTAGAGAGATCTTTAGAGTTAGAGAGCAATAGGACATATTTTTGAAGATTTCTAGTTTAAATTAGTTTAATTTTCTTGAATCTTAGATGCAATGTCCTATTTAGAAGTGTAGAAGCATGTTTAGTTTGTTTTCCTCATTCTACCACTTACAAATTGGCGCCCACCATGGGGCATAACCCCATATTCTGCATAATTTTTGTGAAAAGTGTCTTACAGGTATCGACGTGATAGTTTTTGCGGAACCATGGTTTTTTATAGCACATCGGCCAAATTTTGTAGCGCGTCGGAGGAAAACTATAGTGCGCCGGCTGGATTCTGTAGCACGTCGAAGGAAAACTATAGCACGCCGGCTGGATTCTGTAGCGCGTCAGAGGAAAACTATAGCGCACTGGCTGGATTCTATAGCACTCTGGTGGTCTGTTCTAGCGCGCCCATCATTTGTTTTAGCGCGCTAGTGGTCTGTTTTAGCGTGCCGGTCTTTTGTTGTAGCCCGCCGTTCAATTGTTTTAGCGCACCGCATCACTGTTCCAGCGCTTTGATCCACTGTTTCAGCGCCTCGAATCTTTGTCTTTAATATCCTTTTCTTTTATCTGGATCTGATGCATCCACAGCCAAATTTTATTTTTGTCTATTTTGGTTAAAATTTTATCAATCCTAGGACAGAAAATGGATTAAAATTTACCAATCCTAGGATAGCAAATGGATAAAAATTGATCAATCCTAGGATAGAAACTTCACAATTTCTTGTGGGATTAAAATTGAACATCATGCTTTTATGGAGCAATATCTCCATATAGATTAGCTAATTTGTCATTTGGGTTTTAAAAGTGAACAAACTTCTTTGCTGTGATTGGGTGATAGGTTTATGCTCTCCCCTTTACTGGGTGCATCAGAATACCAGACTCACTTTTCTTTACGCATTTTTAAAGCTTTTTAAAAAAACCTTTAGATAGGCCTACCGTAGTGGGAAAAAGTACTCACCCTATGGGAACGACCTGAGTGGGGACAACCAAAAGCCATGGCATTCCAACCCACTTTAAAATTTATGGAATTTGAAACCCTCTTTCCTTGGAAGTGTGTGGGATATACATCACCCAAAATCTTTGTTCTGAAGATTGGAGATGCTCTCGAGGGGTTTATCCATTTCCACTGCAGAGGCGAAACCCTATCTAGAACCTAGATGTTAGAATCCAAGATCACCTGCATGCAAGATCGATACCTGTCACATGCAAAAGATATGAAGAACGAAAAAGCAATGTTCTCAGAAAACCTCTCTGTGAAAATGCATTAAGAGAATCCAATTATTACAATGTGATCAATCCTTATGAAGGAGATCAAGAAACCCTAAAAGGGAAACCCTAAATGAAACCCTAGTGTGCACTTAATAATTAATAATTAATTAATTATTAATGTGCCTAAGTTTAGCTTAAGTAACAAAAAGGAATAAGTGACTTAATTAATTAATCAATGTGATGTAATTAAGTAAAGCATAATAACAATACTCTATGCCTATAAAGATGAACTGGGAAGGGAAGCTAAAACACTAGAATACAAAAGATGCATGAAAAGCAAAGATGGGTCCAGAAGCAACAGAGGCGTCGGTACCATTTACAAATGCAAAGAATGAAGTTACATGAAAAGGAACCAAGAACATCTGAAAGTGCACAAGAAAGCACCTGCAATTGAAAAAGTGGTGTGCAAAATAAAGCACACATACATGAGACTGGAATCATCTGGATTCACTGTTGTCGTGGAGGGACACTCACCGGACAAAGGTGTGATGGCAAAACAAAGGCACTACACAACCCCCCATGGCACTTTATAATACAATGCGAGTACAAAATATGGCACAAAGTGATGTGCAAGAAACCCAATACAACACAAAAAAGGAGTAGAGAAAGAAAAACCCAGTGGGACAAAACCCCCCTACAATGAGATTACATGCTGCAAAGAAGCACTGGAAGAACTCTGTAGAGTAACACTAGAACTTGATATAGGCAAGCAAGGAAATATTCTTCTGTATACTACTGAAACCGGATGAGAGTCACTGATTGACTCAAGGAATCATGATTAAAGCAACAGAAAACCCGATGCCACGGAACACTCGAAAACTCCAAACTGGAACAACTCTGGAATCTATGATGCAGCAAGTGATTATTAAATGATATATTACTGTAAAATGAAGTGCAAAGATGCAAGATGCACTCTCCCAACTGCCAAAACATCCAAGTAATCGCCAAACAACCCATTGGGCCAAATCTGGACTAACTGATAAACCTGGGACAGATACAGAAAAATTGCATGGACAGCAACCTAGAGCTCCTCAATACCTTTCCGACGCTTCAAACGAGGTGAAAAACGGAGATCGTGGCAAAAAGTTATGAGCTTGGAAGCATAAAAACTACATCTGACTTCAAACAGTAATAAATGTAGTAAAACAGAAAAATACTGTAAAATAAACTGCACTACAGGAAAGAGCTTGGAATCAGCTTTCCGGCGATATCTCGTTTGCCCGATTTCGATACCGTATGCCCAAGTTATGGCCAAAAGAAAAAAACTGCTTCTTTAGGGAAAACTAGGGTTAGGAGGGGGCATATGAGGGCCGGCCGTACGCTGACGTCATGCTGACGTCATGCTGACGTCATCAGTTCCCGAGCTTAAATTTGACGGCCGTCTGGCTGTCGCCGCAAAAAAAAAGTCCCCCTGCAAAAAAAATCCGGCCGCCGGTATATACCTCATTCTGTCGGAATATTCGCTGCAGGTACGGAAATATTCTTGCGGATCCCGAAGATTCCCTGGGCTGGGCGGGGGCCGTTGGTCCTCCATAGGACCGCCGCTGAGGGCTAAGAGCGGCCGGGGGCTGGCGGTGGCTGGGGCGGAGCCCCTGGTCTCCATATGACCGGCGCTGAGCGGAGTAGGCCCTCGGGGCTGGAAGAAGTCCGACGGAGCAGGAAGGGAGAGCCACCGGTGGCGGTGGCGAGCTGGTGGCCGCCGGGCGGCAAAAATATTTTATACTGCAGGCGCCGGCCCGAATCCCCAAAAACCTCATTTTTTGATTTTTTTTTGTTTTCGAGCCTCGATCTGCGTGCTGGGGAGGCCGTACGGCCCCTCAGACAAAATTTTTGCCTCCTCGACCAACTTGCCCCAAAATGGACAAATTTTATATGAAAATGGGGGTTTTTGGGCACTGCGGACTCAATGGTGAGGTCCGTTTTGTCCCAAAATGTCCAAAAATTTAGGCTACCCTCAGATCTTGCAGAAAATATCCCTGTGGAAACCCTTGCATTTGAATCTCACGAAGAGGCCATATCTTCAGATCACGAACAAGCAGCTGCAGGTCTGGAGCTCTGATACCATGTTAGAATCCAAGATCACCTGCATGCAAGATGGATACCTGTCACATGCAAAAGATATGAAGAACCAAAATGTTGCTCTGTAACACTAGAAATAGAAGCATGCTTGTTAGTTCCCAAACATTGTAATACTCGGCGGTGCAGGGGTGGGGAAGAATCTATGCTCAAGCACTCACCATATAATTGCCAAGGACTGTTTGCTCAGGGGATCCGGTATCCGCTTCCATCACTCTGAGTATGCACCTGGAAAAGACAAAAACATGGGCGCCCTCTAGGGGGTGACATGGCTGTGTGAGTCGACGCAATTCCAAGCTGTGGGCCATTCGAGTATATAACGATGACCTTTTGTCTCTAGGAGTGAGTCTGTTTGAACTGTCTTATCTTGTTATCAAACTAGTGAAAATCAAGAAGAATCATGTTTGGTTCTTGAACACACAATCTTTGTTTCGATTCTAGGATTTAATAAACAACTACTCTATTCTTTCTTGATGTTTTTTCTTTTCATTAAAACAGATAAAATCATCCCAAAAAGAAACACAAACCACCATGGCTGAAATAGATGAGGAGAAATTGAATGCTTTAGCTTATCAAATAAAGAACCTTCAACAACAAATCTGGGAAACAACCATAGAGAGATATTTGTTGCCAAACATTTGTTCTTATCCTCTTGACCAAACAATGAACATGAGACCTTCTTCACCAACAACTCCATCATCCAAGTTCAATATCTTTGAATTTTTCCAAAAATTCAATTAGCCCAAATCTCAGTCCTTAAATACAAATGATATTGAACAATCTTATCATGTCATGCATTTATCTCCATCCACCATAAGCCAAAATGAACCTCAAGATTCTTTCACTCAAGTTAACAATTCCATCCAATCATCCTCTTCTATCATATCTTCTACATCCAATGATTCATGTCAATCTCTCACTCCAAAGCATGCTAGCATAGTCTCCCCTATACATCAAGATCAAAATATTCTTTCCACTCCATCCAATGATTCCACAATCTCACAAAGTCTTCCCATCTTTGATCAAGATCCCATTTCTCACGAATCTTATGATGATCCCCTCCTTTCACTTTTCATCCAAAATAATTCACATCCATCTCAAGAGACAAGTATCCTTCCAAGTTATTTTTCCACATCATCTAATCAATCCATACCATATCATGATTCTATTGCATCACAAGATCATGATAGTTCTTCCATCCTATCTAATGATTTCTTACCAATTGATGATCAAGACACGCTTTCTACGAAATCTAATGATTCCTTTCATCATCAAGATCAAGATGTACTTCGATTCAAGGATACCCTTTCATCCCATGAAGATGTTTATCCTTCTTATGATCAAGATATTCCTTTCATACCACTTCATGATCCTTTTCCAAGTCAAGATAGAAACACCTCATCATCCCCATGTCAATATTCTATCGCACCTATTCAAGCTATCCATGAACCCCACACCTATAAATTAGGATCCTCCACCTTTATCCATTCTGGTTTGCTTCCAACACCTATCCTTTCATCCATATCATATCCTCCCCAAAATGGACTTGCATCTTGTTTCACAAACAATACATATCCCATTGGTAATCAAATGTGTCAACGTATGAACTAGAAAGGAAAAGGATTAGGCATTCATGAACAAGGTATCCTAGAACCCCTTTCTATTCAAAAACACCCATATCACCATGGCCTTGGTTATATACCTAAGTGTTCTAGTCCATCAAACTTTCCATCTATCCTAGGTCCTCATCCCAGTCCATCAAACTTTCCATCTATCCTAGGTCCTCATCCCAATCCATCAAACTTTCCATATATCCTAGGTCCTTATCCTAGTCCATCAAAATCTCCATCTATCCTAGGTCCATATCCTATTCCTCAAGAACAACAAAGGCACACATCCTTGATGACTTTTCAAAATTCTACCCACATTAACTCATCCATAATACCTCCATACCATTCATCTCAATCCACCCCTCCCATTGCTCTTGGAAGCAATTTGGGTGCCAAATATCAGAAGCTTCTATATCAAAATCCACATGTATCAAGGGATCAACGCTAATATCATAGAGACATGCAAAGATAAAGGCAGTCCAGATGAAGGAAAATAAAAGATACAAAGGCCCTTCCGAAATAAAAATTTTTTCTAAAGAGACCACAAAGTCCATAAATCAAAGAAAAATTCAAAGGCCACAAAGGCCCATCACAAACAAAGGAAAATTTCAAGAGAGACCACAAAGGTCCATAAATGAAAAATTTTCAAGGCCACAAAGGCCCACTAAGCAAATATCAAAGTCAAAAATCATGTGGATTCCTAAAAGTCTCATAGAAGCAATAAAATCAAAATTGGCATCCAAATTTTCTTATCCAAAAGCTTCCTCCAATCTTCCATATAATAACCTATCACTTTCCAAATCCATTCTTCCTCCATCACTCCACCATCCTTCAAGGTGTGTGCCAATGTTGAGCTTGTCATCCTTTCCATCTATCCATTATCCAACATTCATCCCCCATCATTCCCCTTTAATCCAAACCTTAGCATAAATCCTTAGTCTCTTCCATCATACCATTAATCTACCAACATTTATGAGTCTAATCCCCATTGCCATGGTTAATTAAAGGGATAATTGGTTGTGAAACTCAATGTTAAAGTCCTTCCTCCATCTCCCTATCATCCATATCCTATCTTCCATATTCCTCTTGCACTCTACACTTAAGGGAAAGTCTCATCCATCTTATCATTCATGGTCATTATCCTTTCTACGCTCATTCCTTACATTTCCACTTTTGATCTCGATAAGGTCAAGAATCTTCTTGAACATCATATATGCTTATCCTATATTCCTTATCCATATCTTTCATACCATATCTTTTATCTCATCCATATTCCATCTTACTAGATACATCCTTTCTTTTCATCCTTGGTTTTGATGAGGAATGGGGTAAAAGCACTTGGTCCTTGTGTATATATCTTGTCTAGTTGATCTTGATCATCCCATTCATTATCGTTATCCTTGCATTATTCCATTCCATATCTCCTAGCTTATCAAAATCCATGTCATCATGTCCATTTGCAACCTTGAATCTTATCATGCAAATCATATTTGAGCCTAGCTGTAAAACATTATCCAATCCTCATATCTTTTGTCAATCAATCGTCAACAATCATCAATCTTTTTGTACTTAGAGGATATTAGTAATCCTAAGTACTTATCATTATCATGCCTTATGGAATCAATCATTCTTGGCATATTAATCAATCAACTATTGTCATCTTTCAACAAGAGATATGTTGCTTGTGTGACATGTTTTGCAGTGACTTTCATTTTGATCTATCATTTATCCATGGTTGCATTACCTCTATTGTAGTTCATCTTGTTCCTTCAATC
>VDFB02086081.1:440932956-441000094 GCA_007258455.2 Sequoia sempervirens | reverse complement strand
CCTCCTCCTCATTTGTTGACCCATCATCACTCACATCTACCTCAGAAATGAAGACACTCATTGTGTAAAACATTCCCGACATCAAAGCAGTGATCCAGGATGATGGTTGTGGAGATTGTAAACTAATGAAGGACACATTTGTGTTGGGAGAGCTACCTCTTTCTCCCAAATATCATGGGAAACCCATGCCTATCAACAAAGTGGCCGAAACATTAAAGATGGCATCAACCACCCTTACCAAGTGGGGGGATTTGAACAAAGAATATGTGAATGAGGAGGACATATCTAACTTATTATATCAAGATGATCCACCCATACTCGTTCTACCTGTGGAAGATGACAATAAAGGCTTACAACTAATGAAGGGATGGGGATACAACAAGAATGAGAAACTAGGACAAAATGACAATGGTTTGCTAGAACCTATTTGTAGTGTAGAAAAATGCATGTACCCTTTCATTTTCACACTTTTTTGGGCCCGCCTTGCTTTGTTTATCCTTATTTGTGTCTTAATTGGCCCTATTTTGAATCCACAAGCCTAAGAAATTACATCTTTTTATGGCTAATCCTAACAAACATCAAAGGATAAATGATAATTTAATGATTTTCGCCGTGTCCCTCATTTTTGGACTGGGACTAAGATGCCACCTAGGGCATCTTTGTCCTCCAAAGGTCTTGGGACCTTGATTTCAAATGTGCCTTAAATGGGCCCCTTTTTGGAGTTTGTGCCCTGAGTTTCATACCTCAAGACTAACATGCCACCTAGGGCATCTTAGTCCTCCCTAAGTTATTATTGGGATTTAATTTCAAATCTTGGAAGGATTTAGCTTCCTTTAATTAATGAATTTATATGTTGGCTTGTTGTGGTGTAATTTTGGGATATTAAGCATGGATAAGTATAAATACAAGGTTCTTTCACTCATTTCTCATCTAGCAAGTTGAATAAGCATTCTTAGGAAAAGTTTATGAGATTGAGAGAATTCAAGAGCAGTTCATCAAGCATTTGGAGTCATCATCAAGATTCAAGCATCATGTCAAAGATATTCTTGCTTCATGTGTGTTTTTGAGCTAACGTTTGTGATGTAGGGTTTTAATTCAAGCAAGCAATACAAGTCAAGATCTATCAAGCATTCAAGCATTTCAAGATCCACATTCAAGTTGCCCATCTCACTAAAGTTTGCAGATTTCATAACAAGGTTTTGGTGAGTTGTAACATAGCACCTTTTTCATTCATCGTTTCCCTTTATCATTTCTATTTCATTCCAAGGTTTAATTACCAACAAGGGGTTTGACCAAGGGAAACCCCCATTTACTAACAATCAACAAGTTTTTCCTCTCTTGCATGTTTGTGTTTATAGATTTAGGTTGAATACTTGAAGATCATTTGAAGTGGAAAGTTGCAAAGTTGCATTGCAAAGTTGTCATCTTCACTGAAACTCATCTACAGGCCAAATTTGGAAGTTTCAGGACCTAAGATCTGAGAATAAGGAAGTGCAGACCTTAAGCCTTAGGGTCACATTTAGAGATTTCAGAAATTCAAGAAAAGACTAAGTCGGCAACAAGGGCATCTTAGTCCTCCCAAGGGTATTTTACAACTCAATTCTTTTGGATTCTATTCCAACATTTGAAGATTCCACATTTCCCCCAAAAAATTGAAACGAGACTAATAAAATATTAAGGGTGTATTAGTCCTCCCTAGCATATTTTGGCAACATTTTTGCATTTTCAGAGTCCTCATCATATTTCCAAACTTCCCAGGTACACACATCCTAACTTGTTGCTTAATTTTGTCATTTACACTCATCATTTGGCTTGCATTACTAGGTTTTGTGAGTTGAATGTTAAGTTGTATTTTCCAAGCTTTTGCTTGGTGGTGAACCCTTTAAAGCCTAAAGAACCCCTCCTAGGTCTTCCTTGTTGAGAATTGACTCACCTTTAGGTTGATAGTCAATCCAATTTGGATCCTAGGGCATATTTGAATGACAATTGGAAGATAGTGGTGTTTATGACCTAGGTTATAAAGCACCCATTTTCCACCATTGTTCATTTTGGTGAACTTGACATTTTAGAGTGTAGACACCTAAAAATGGTCTGGAGAATCTAATTAATTAAATACGACTTATTTGATTAATTAATCTTAAATTCATCTACTTAGTAAATAAATAGAAATATTTATTTATATTAAGTTCATTATTAATTCTTCTATTTCTCTCCTAATTAAATAAACAAAATTAAAACTTTGTTTTATTTAATTATTATCATTTTCATCATATTATTTCTCTCTTAATTAAATAAACAAAATTAAAAACTTTGTTTTATTTAATTATTATCATTATTACTTCCTTTATACTTCTATCATAAATTAAATACACAAACTTAAATAATTTGTGTTATTTAAATACCTCATCACATTTCTTCTTAATTAAATAAAGATATCTAAAATCTTTTATTTAATTATCATTTTCCTTTTGTTTTAATTTAATAAACAAACCCTATAGTTTGATTTATTAAATTATTCAATCCTCTTTTTGCTAAATTTAAATAAATTAAAATTATTTAAATTAATGCATAAATCATTTACCACTATTCACTCACCAATTAAATTAAATTTTTCAAAATTTAATTAATTCCACTGTCATTCACGGGAAGAGCTTTGGGGACAAACCTGCAGGAAGTTCTCTCAACCACCTTCCCTCTCATCTTGCCTGGTGTTTTCATGGGGAGAAACAATCCTCCATGATCAGCTCCATCTTCTCATCCCATGCCATTCAATTCTCCAGATTGAATCCCAACCTCTTATCCCGTATCCCTGTAAAAATGTGCTGCCGTGAAAGCTATAAATACAGCTCTTTGGCTACAAGAAAAGGATCCCAACTTTTACAATCTTACTCTGCAGGTTTTCCAAGCATCCAGCATTCATCCAGCATTCAAGCATTCAACATTCACTCAACATCCATCCAACATCTTAATTCATTTAATTATGGCAGTCTACAGTAGTTTCTTTCTCAGAAGCTTTGCTGTAGAATCATTTTAGTTGCATATTTAATCATATAGGAATATAATAGTTTAATTCTCATTCTCTAAGTGTCATTTAAATAGTCTAATTAGCTTCTAGAATCTGAGAGCAAAGTAGATTAGAGAGATCTTTAGAGTTAGAGAGCAATAGGACAGATTTATGAAGATTTCTAGTTTAAATTAGCTTAATTTTCTTGAATCTTAGATGCAATGTCTTATTTAGAGGTGTAGATGCATTGTTAGTTTGTTTAACTCATTCCTACGCTTACAATTTGGCGCCCACCGTGGGGCATAACCCCATATTCTGCATAATTTTTTTTGAAAAGTGTCTTACAGGTATCGGCGTGATAGTTTTCGCAGAACCGTGGTTTTTTACAGCACATCAGAGATATTCTGTAGCCCATCAGAGAAAAACTATAGCACGTCGGTCGTCTGTTTTAGCGCGCCGCTCAAATGTTTTAGCGCGCCACACAACTATTTTAGCTCTTCAATTGACTATTTTAGCGCTTCAGGACAATTCTGTAGCGCTTCGGAGCTCTGTTTTAGCGCTTCAGAGCTCTGTTTTAGTGCTTCAGGGCTCTGTTTTAGCACATCAGATTTAGTGTTTTGATAGTCAATCTTAAAATGGCCATATCTTGGTCATACGGATGTCTTTTTCGATGCTTTGTTTTTTGAAATGGGGTAGAATTTAATAAGCTATGCAATGGTGTAGGTATTTATCACTTTTTGTAGAGTTAAAATTTTCAATTTTACATTTAAAGTCAAATCACATTGTAACTTGGTCTAAGGTTTAGGGTTTTCTTGCTTAATCATTCATCTAACCCTTATATCTTCTTATTTCTTGATCTCATCTAACATTTGGAGCATTTACACAGGTTTTAAGAAGAAAATGGAGCATTGAAGTGAAAGAAAGAGCATTTGATATTCATTGTAATAGTGTTTTCGAACACTCATGGGAAAATAACCCATCATATGTTTTGTTTCATTCCTACTTTAGGACCAAATAGCATTGATAAAAATGTATCTTTTTATCTAGATCCGACGCATCTGTGGCTAGATCTTATTCTTTAATCTCTTTTGGGTTAAAATTTATCAATCCTAGGATAGAAAACGGGTTAAAATTTATCAATCCTAGGATAGCAAATGGATAAAAATTGATCAATCCTAGGATAGAAACTTCATCATTTCTTGTGGGATTAAAATTGAACATCATTCTTTTTATGGAGCAATATCTCCATATAGTTTAGATCATTTGTCTTTTGGGTTTTTTTTTAAAAAAAGAACAACTTCTTTGCTGTGATTGGGTGATAGGTTTATGCTCTCCCCTTGACTGGGTGCATCAGAATACCAAACTCACTTTTACTTTGTGCATTTTCAAGCTTTCATTAAAACCTTTAGACAGGCCTGCCATAGTGGGAAAAAGTACTCACCTACGGGAACGACCTGAGTGGGGACAGCCAAAAGCCATGGTATTCCAACCCACTTAAAAATTTATGTGAATTTGGGGAAACCCTCTTTCAACGGAAGTGTGCAGGATAACCATCCCCAAAATCTTTGTTCTAAAGATTGGGAGGTCTCTCAAGGGAGTTTATCCATTTGCCACTCCGAACGGAAACCCTATCTAAGAACTTAGAACTAGAAGCACGCTTGTCAGTTTCTAAACATTGTAATACTCAGCGGTGTAGGGGCGGGGAAGAATCTACCCTCAAGCACTCACCATATAATTGCTAAGGACTATTTGCTCAGAGGATCCGGTATCCACTTTCGTCACTCTGAGTATGCACCTGGAAAAGACAAAAATACGGGTGCCCTCTAGGGGGTGACATGGCTGTGTGAGTCGACACAATTCCAAGTTGTGGGCCGTTCGAGTATATAACGATGACCTTTTGTCTCTAGGAGTGAGTCTGTTTGAACTGTCTTATCTTGTTATCAAACCAGTGAAAATCAAGAAGAATCATGTTTGGTTCTTGAACACACACTCTTTGTTTAGATTCTAGGATTTAATAAACAACTACTCTATTCTTTCTTGATGTGTTTTCTTTTCATTAAAACAGATAAAATCATCCCAAAAAGAAACACAAACCACCATGGCTGAAATAGATGAGGAGAAATTGAATGCTTTAGCTTATCAACTAAAGAACCTTCAACAACAAATCTGGGAAACAACCATAGAGAGATATTTGTTGCCAAACATTTGTTCTTATCCTCTTGACCAAACAATGAACATGAGACCTTCTTCACCAACAACTCCATCATCCAAGTTCAATATCTTTGAATTTTTCCAAAAATTCAATAAGCCCAAATCTCAGTCCTCAAATACAAATGATATTGAACAATCTTATCATGTCATGCATTTATCTCCATCCACCATAAGCCAAAATGAACCTCAAGATTCTTTCACTCAAGTTAACAATTCCATCCAATCATCCTCTTCTATCATATCTTCTACATCCAATGATTCATGTCAATCTCTCACTCCAAAGCATGCTAGCATAGTCTCCCCTATACATCAAGATCAAAATATTCTTTCCACTCCATCCAATGATTCCACAATCTCACAAAGTCTTCCCATCTTTGATCAAGATCCCATTTCTCATGAATCTTATGATGATCCCCTCCTTTCACTTTTCATCCAAAATAATTCACATCCATCTCAAGAGACAAGTATCCTTCCAAGTTCTTTTTCCACATCATCTAATCAATCCATACCATATCATGATTCTATTGCATCACAAGATCATGATAGTTCTTCCATCCTATCTAATGATTTCTTACCAATTGATGATCAAGACACACTTTCTACGAAATTTAATGATTCCTTTCCTCATCAAGATCAAGATATGTTTCCATTCAAGGATACCCTTTCATCCCATGAAGATTTTTATCCTTACCATGATCAAGATATGTCTTTCATACCACCTCATGATCCTTTTCCAAGTCAAGATAGAAACACCTCATCATCCCCATGTCAAGATTCTATCGCACCTATTCAAGCTATCCATGAACCCCACACCTATAAATTAGGATCCTCCACCTTTATCCATTCTGGTTTGCTTCCAACACCTATCCTTTCATCCATATCATATCCTCCCCAAAATGGACTTGCATCTTGTTTCACAAACAATACATATCCCATTGGTAATCAAATGTGTCAAAGTATGAACTACAAAGGCAAAGGATTAGGCATTCATGAACAAGGTATCCTAGAACCCCTTTCTATTCAAAAACACCCATATCACCATGGCCTTGGTTATATACCTAAGTGTTCTAGTCCATCAAACCTACCATCTATCCTAGGTTCTCATCCTAGTCCATCAAACCTTCCATCTATCCTAGGTCCTCATCCTAGTCCATCAAACTTTCCATCTATCCTAGGTCCTTATCCTAGTCCATCAAAATCTCCATCTATCCTAGGTCCATATCCTATTCCTCAAGAACAACAAAGGCACACATCCTTGATGCCCTTTCAAAATTCTACCCACATTAACTCATCCATAATACCTCCATACCATTCATCTCAATCCACCCCTCCCATTGCTCTTGGAAGCAATTTTGGGTGCCAAATATCAGAAGCTTCTATATCAAAATCCACATGTATCAAAGGATCAACATGTCTCCTCGAAGAGACATGCAAAAATAAAAGAAAACTTGATCCAAAATCAAAGGAAAAATCAAAAAGGCCACAAAGGCCCATCAAAGCAAAAAGGAAATTTTCAAAGACCACAAAGGTCCATAAATCAAAAGAAAAATTCAAAAGGCCACAAAGGCCCATCAAAGAAAAAGGAAATTTTCAAAGACCACAAAGGTCCATAAATGAAAAATTTTCAAGGCCACAAAGGCCCACTAAGCAAATATCAAAGTCAAAAATCATGTGGATTCCTAAAAGTCTCATAGAAGCAATAAAATCAAAATTGGCATCCAAATTTTCTTATCCAAAAGCTTCCTCCAATCTTCCATATAATAACCTATCACTTTCCAAATCCATTCTTCCTCCATCACTCCACCATCCTTCAAGGTGTGTGCCAATGTTGAGCTTGTCATCCTTTCCATCTATCCATTATCCAACATTCATCCCCCATCATTCCCCTTTAATCCAAACCTTTGCATAAATCCTTAGTCTCTTCCATCATACCATTAATCTACCAGCATTTATGAGTCTAATCCCCATTGCCATGGTTAATTAAAGGGATAATTGGTTGTGAAACTCAATGTTAAAGTCCTTCCTCCATCTCCCTATCATCCATATCCTATCTTACATATTCCTCTTGCACTCTACACTTAGGGGCAAGCCTCATCCATCTTATCATTCATGGTCATTATCCTTTCTACGCTCATTCCTTACATTTCCACTTTTGATCTTGATAAGGTTAAGAATCTTCTTGAACATCATATATGCTTATCCTATATGCTTTATCCATATCTTTCGTACCATATCTTTTATCTCATCCATATTCCATCATTCTTACTAGATACATCCTTTCTTTTTCATCCTTGGTTTTGATGAGGAATGGGGGCAAAGCACTTGGTCCTTGTGTATATATCTTGTCTAGTTGATCTTGATCATCCCATTCATTATCGTTATCCTTGCATTATTCCATTCCATATCTCCTAGCTTATCAAAATCCATGTCATCATGTCCCTTTGCAACCTTGAATCTTATCATGCAAATCATATTTGAGCCTAGCTGTAAAACATTCTCCAATCCTCATATCTTTTGTCAATCAATCATCAACAATCATCAATCTTTTTGTACTTAGAGGATATCAGTAATCCTAAATACTTATCATCATCATGCCTTATGGAATCAATCATTATTGGCATATTAATCAATCAACTATTGTCATCTTTCAACAAGAGATATGTTGCTTGTGTGACATGTTTTGCAGTGACTTTCATTTTGATCTATCATTTATCCATGGTTGCATTACCTCTATTGTGGTTCATCTTGTTCCTTCAATCGGTCATACCATCTCATTCCAAATCAAATATCTTGAAAATCCAAAAAAATTTAAAAATCTGTCAAAAATCCTAAAAACATCAGAAAATCAAAATCCAAAAAACATCAAAAAATTAGAAAATCCATGCCAAAAAACATTCATAAAATTGAAAACACAAAAATAGAGTTTACATCAGTCAGAAGGTTGAGTCTGTGTCAGTCGAACTACGTGGTCTCTACGTGTATAACGTAGGCAAGACTAATCTTTGATCAGCCCCCGAGACCCCTAGGATAGATCTTTAGGTTACATCATTTGGTCGAACATCTGAGAATATCATGCAAACATCAGCACATACATTTCAACATTGATGATCTAATCTGAATAATGATTTGAAAATACATTAAGTAGAATTTGAATTGTTGTGCTTTTTATTTTTATCATTTGCTTATCATTTCTTTGGAGCTACTCAATGATGTATTGAACTAGAGAAGCAAGGAAGGAGAATGATACTTTTCTTTGTTTGTTGTTTGTGAGTTAGTCATTATTATTTTGTGAATTGTCGTGGGAAGTGCTCTACCAAGTATCATGGATGACATTCTGATTCACTTAAGAAAATGATTAATTCTTGTCTGTTTACGCAAGAAATGCTCAGGTCATCATTGGTCTATCTTATACCTTGATGCTTGTGTTCACTTGCAATATCAAATATCATGAAAGAAATACTCAGGTCATCATTGGTCTATCTCATATCATTGATGCTGTATTCGCTTTCAACATTTTAAAGCTCAGTGATGATACAAAGCAAAATCAAAAGATTGTTGAAATGACACTTAGATTTGCATGGTATGATACAAAGAAAAATAAAAAGATAGTTGAAATGACACTTAGATTTGCATGGTAAAATAGATTTGCATGATAAAATAGATTGCATCCATATTAGTCTTGCATATGCATTTATAGATTGTTTCAAAAGCTACCAAATTTCAATCTCAAAAGCTACACGTATTCCCTCTCTACATCATATCACCATCTCTTTAATATTTCTTAGGATATCATCTCTTTCTGAATCATTTTCTTTCATTTCAGTCATCTCAAATTCCATCCAATCTTAATCCATTAATTCTAGCACAAATCATTTAATAACATCCTTGGTTTTGTTCCCAGCCTTGTTACAAGCCTTGATCATCATCATCATCATCATCGGGATGTATCTTTCCCTATCCTTTTGTGTTGTTTCGGGATGTATCCTTCCCTCATCAACAACACTCTTATCATCATCATCAATCAATCTTGGCTTACAACTTGACCGGGGCAACATCACGTTTATCCTTGAATCCATTTGTGCTTACTTACTTTTCATCTTCTCCTTTCATTATCTCTTCCTCATCCCATCCCCTATTCTATTCATCATTTTGCATCATCAAGTCCTAGTACATTAATCGATCTTATATTGGGGCATATCAATCAATCAGTGAAGTCAAATCACAAATCAACAATCTTATCAAATCAATCAACATCAATCAATAAGTCTATCAATAAATCAATTCTAATCAGCTTTGTTCAAATCTTGTGATCATCAATCTATCATTCAACCTCACCTATCATGAGGTTAATCATTCAATCAATCAATCATTAAATCTCACCTATCATAAGATCAAAAATCTTCTAATCTATTAGGATCAACAATTAGCTGACATGATCATCAATCATCATCATAATCAACTGGAGGAATCAATATTTCTTTATCGGGAGACAAATTGTTTCCATATCATCAAATAATCATCAAATCATCATAAAAATTCAATTTTTTTTTGAAAAATTCAAAATTCATCAATTTATCTCCCGTGGGGGCATATATCGCTATCATTTCAAAATTCAACATCTGGGGCAAAATCAGGGGCTATTTTAAACTTTTCGTCAACTGGGCTAAAAGGCAAGAATCATTCTTTGAAGCAATGCATAAACACATCACTCAAGAGGGGCAAAATGTAGACACCTAAAAATGGTTTGGAGAATCTAATTAATTAAATACTTATTTGATTAATTTATCTTAAATTCATCTACTTAGTAAATAAATAGAAATATTTATTTATATTAAGTTCATCATTAATTCTTCTATTTCTCTCTTAATAAATAAAAATTTAAAAACTTTGTTTTATTTAATTATTATCATTTTCATCATATTATTTCTCTCTTAATTAAATAACAAAATTAAAACTTTTTTATTTAATTATTATCATTACTTCTATCACAAATTAAATACACAAACTTAAATAATTTGTGTTATTTAAATAAATCATCACATTTCTTCTTAATTATCCCTAATAGTTTGATTTATTAAATTATTCAATCCTCTTTTTGCTAAATTTAAATGAATTAAAATATTTAAATTTATGCATAAATCTTTTTTCACTATTCACTCACCAATAAAATTAAATTTTCAAAATTTAATTAATTCTACTGTCATTCACGGGAAGAGCTTCGGGGACAAACCTGCAGGAAGTCCTTTCAACCACCTTCCCTCTCATCTTGCCTGGTGTTTTCATGGGGAGAAACAATCCTCCATGATCAACTCCATCTTCTCATCCCATCCATTCAATTCTCCAGATTGAATCCCAGCCTCTTACCCCGTATCCCTGTGCAAATGTGCTGCCGTGAAAGCTATAAATACAGCTCTTTGGCTACAGGAAAAGGATCCCAACTTATGCAATCTTACTCTGCAGGTTTTCCAAAACATCCAGCATTCATCCAGCAATCAAGCATCCAACATCCATCCAACATCCATCCAACATCCGTCAAACATCTAGCATTTGCAGTCATGGCTGCAATCACAGTAGTTTTAATTATTTAATCATATAGGAAATAGAATAGTTCATTTCTCATTCTCTAAGTGTCATTTCAATAGTTTAATTAGCTTCTAAATCTGAGAGCAAAGTAGATTAGAGAGATCTTTAGAGTTAGAGAGCAATAGGACAGATTTCTGAAGATTTCTAGTTTAAATTAGTTTAATTTTCTTGAATCTTAGATGCAATGTCCTATTTAGAAGTGTAGAAGCATGTTTAGTTTGTTTTCCTCATTCTACCACTTACAATAGTTTCTTGTAGAGGCATTGAAGTTGATCCTGCCAAAGTAAAAGCAATATTGGACATGCCTCCCCCAAAAGGAATAAGTGAGCTAAGGACATTGCAAGGAAGATTACAGTCTATTTGTCACTTCATTGCACAACTAGCAGACAAGTACCAGCCATTTCAATATCTCCTGCACAAAGATATATCCTTTGTGTGGAATGATAAATGTCAAGAGGCCTTCCAAAAAATAAAGGAATATCTATTGTCACCACTTGTCGTAATGCCACCCATTGAAGGAAAACCTTTGATTCTATATATTTTTGTAACAACTTCAGCACTGGGGGCATTGCTTGCACAAAATGATCATGATGAGAAGGAAAGGGAAATATATTACATCAGTCGCACATTGGTTGGATACGAGCTCAACTAAACATCTATTGAACACACTTCTCTTGCACTTGTCTTTTCCACCTAGAAGTTAAGACATTACATGTTGAATCACAAGACACAACTTGTAGCAAAGATTGATCCCCTGAAGTATCTCCTAAGTCATGTAGCATTCACAAGTCGCTTGGCAAAGTGGGTTATGGTCTTGAGTGAGTATGACATACAATATGTGGAATGAAAGGCCATAAAAGGAAAGTTAATAGCATATCAACTAGTAGATGCACTTGTACAAGGCGATCATCCATTGGTAGTAGACTTTCTTGATCAGTCCATATCTCACACAGAACTGAAATCACCTTGGAAACTTTACTTTAATGGGTCTCATACTAGTCATGTATCAGAAGTAGGTATATTGTTTATCACACCACAAGGAGAATCCATTCTGAAGTCATTCCGCATTGCTTTTCCATGTACAAATAATGTCATAGAATATGAGACAGTTGTCATAGGACTTAGAATGGACATAAAATAGAAAATCAAAACACTTCACGTCTTCAGAGATTCTTAGTTGGTCATCAACCAAGTCAACGATGAATATGACACCAAAGATGAAAAATTAATGCCTTACAAATGAATGGTTGACAAATTTCAGACATATTTCCACATACTTTCTTTTGAATAGGTTCCTCGGGATCAAAACAAGGCAACATAAGCAATGGCTACAATTGGATCTCTTTGAGACATTCCAAGTAATGTGCCACAATTTGAGCTTTTGGTGGAACAACTTTTGGTTCCTACATATGACATTCTAGAGTCAGAAATTGTTTGTGAGCATGTTGGTCCTAATTCACCATGGTATCAAGACATTTATGACTATCTCTAGTCCCAAACCCTTCCCTTGAAACTATCTAATAACCAACATAAATCCTTTATCCGCAAAACTGCCCAATACACCATCATTAGTGACACCTTATACCATCATAGATTTGAAAATACCCTTCTTTGATGTCTCGACACTGACGAAGTATGAACAATCTTATGTGAGGTACATGAGGGTATATGTGGATCTCATTCGAGTGGCTCTACCTTAGCCAAGAAGATTACAAGACTTGGGCATTACTAGATGACAATGGAGAAAGATGCACTTGAGTTTGTCAGAATGTGTAACCAATGTCAAGTACATAGTGATTTGATTCATGCACCAGCACAGGAACTTCAGCCTATCACTTCTCCTTGGCCCTTCACACAATGGGGACTTGACCTTGTGGGAAAAATCCATCCTACCTCCTCCAATGGCCACAAATTCATTATCACCACCACTGAGTATTTCACTAAGTGGATCAAAGCCATCCCCCTCACATACATAACCGACAAAAAAATTTCCATATTTATCCTCAAATACATCATCTTTCGGTATGGTCTTCTACAACCCATCATCACAGACAATGACCATCCCTTCAAAAATCAAGATGTCTATGAGTTATGTGAACACTTTCATATCCAACATCATTTCTCCACACCATACTACCTATAAGGAAATAGTCAAGCTGAGGCATCCAATAAGACAATTATCAAAAATCTTAAGAAGACAGTCACTGATGCTAGCCGTGACTGGCCCATACATCTTAACCCTTCTCTGTGGGCTTACCACACCCGCATCCACATTCCTACAAGAGCCACTCCATTTGCCTTGGTCTTTGGAGCTGAAGCTATCTTTCCCATTGAGGTTGAAATTTTATCTTTACGAGTCTTCCTGAAGGGTTTGATCGACGATGAAGAGTGTAGATAATCGTGATTGCATGAACTAGAGATGTTAGAGGAATGCAGAAACAATGCCTTAAATCATTTATAGGCATATGAGAACCGCCTCTACTGCAGTTATAACAAGAGAGTCATGGTCATAAATTTTGACATTGGCGACCTGGTCCTAATACAAAATCCTATGAATTAGTTTGACAGAGAAAAACTCGGAAAGTTCAAGCCCAATTGGTTGGGTCCTTACATCATCCTGACCTCATTTGGTTCTAGAGGATACCAGTTAGCTACTCCAAATGGTGAACAACTAACAAATCCTATCAACAATTTACACCTTAGAAAGTTCTACACATAGCATTAGAGAGATAGGCTAAAAACCATCAAAAATACATAAAATTGAAAAATATAAAAAAACATCACCCTGATGAAAGCCTAGAAAATAGGCATCTTGGTGACACCGAAAAATGACAAAAATAGTAAAGAGAAATAATTCGTCCAATAGTGAAAACTTGGTAAACAAGCACTTTGGATAAGTACCATGGTGAAAACCTAGAAAATAGGTGCCATGTGTAGTCAGTCTTTGCTTCACCATCTACTATCACTCTATCTACCTTAATCCATAATAAACACCCACTTTTCTGACAACCACCATGATATTCTATCACAAAACTCTATCATTCCTTTCCATGGATGACAATGGTTGACATCAGGTCTTGGCATACTATCCATCTATCATCTTGACCACGTCCTTTTCACATCCTTCAAACTTGGCTAGTCTTGGACCTGATTGGGGGAAATTATGTATCACCTAACTGTAGTGGGTATCACACATGGTTTTGTCAATTGAAAATGTCCTGAAAAAAGACAAAAAAATCATAAAATGTCCTAAAAAAGATCTAAAAATCAATTTTTTTTTTGAAGAAATACAAAAAAATAAAAATATGGAACAAACACAAAAAAATTCAAATAGAGATTCAAAAAATCCAAAAATAAAGTCATAACTTGTCAAGTTAGTCAAGTCAGTCAGTTCATGTTGTTGTCAAACTACATTGTCTCTGCACATTTGCTATGTAGGAAAGGCTCAACTTTGGGCCCCTAAGACATTAGGTCAGTCCTTTTGGGTTTTTCAAAATAAAATAATGACTCAATCTTTGGTCATCAAGACAAAGTCATTGGTTGTGTCGAACTATGAGGTATCTAAGTGTATGACCTATGCAAGGCCATCAATCGATGAGCCCCCGAGACCACACTAGGTCAGTCCATTAGAGTTCATGACACTGTACTAGCACACACGTCAAAATGTCTTTAAGTCAAACAAATTATTTCAAAACAAATAATTTCTTAAAAAAAAATTGGCAGTCATTTAATCAACATGTCAATGCGGGCATGCAGTCAATTTTGTCCACACAAGTCAATTCTATCAACACAAGTCAATTCTGTCAACATAAGTCAATTCTGTCAACACAAGTCAATTTTGTCAAAATAAGTCAAACTTAGTCAACTTCAATCAAACTCAAGAAAAACCTGTCAAATTGTCATACACTTGGTTATTTTTCAGATGTTTGCTTCTAAAGAACAACCCCTATCATTTATTTATGCCTTAGGATGTGTCTTTCCTAGGCATCGTCACTATCATCTGGCATTTTTGAGGGATTCTCTCGACATTTGAGAATCGATCCTCTCGACATCGACATCATTCAGGACGTGTCCTTCCTGAATTTGGTATTACCTGGCATTCATCATCTAGACATCGTCAAACTTGGCATCTCAGCACTGTCAAACCTGGCATCTTGACATTCAAAACCCTTGACAATCAGACACACTTGGAAAACACTTTGCAAACATTATCTTGGCATTTTTTCCTTTGATTTTTCATCATGCTACTAATTTCTCAAGGATTTCCTGACAACATGATTTAGAGAAGTAGCGACGTATCATGATGATTGGCTTGTCTTGTTTTTTTCAAACAATCATGTTGCTAGTTCCTCGAGGATGTCCTGGCAACAAGATTTAGAGAAGCAACAATGTTTCATGACTTGTCTTTCTTTTCTTTTTGTCTTTGTGGTTGGTTATGAAAAAAAGTCTGGGGAAATTATGCTCTTAGTATGAGTTATGACCATCCTTGTCTGTGATTTCTTGTCTAATGTGATGGTACGACCTTGCACACCATTGATCTATCTCATGTCATGGTGTTTGTTGGCCATTACAATAATCCTCCCAATGATGATTAAGAGCAACAATTATCAGTTCTTTGGTAATATGTTGAAGGATTCAATCTTTGCACTAACATCCGTCTTATTTTGTCTTGTCATTTCTCTTCTTTCGTCTCTTGATGATATCCTATGACATGCAAAAATATAATTGCATACATGATCATATAGGCATTGCATTAGTTCATCACACATTTGCATACACCCATTCATTTAGTTGCATCTTGCATTAAACATTAATTAAGGCATACATTAATTAAACATACATTCACATATGTGTATGCACATCATTAGCACATAACACTTGCATTCATTGGAATTCACATAAAATATAAATGCATACATCATCCATATCACTAATGCATATACATCATAACATAAGGAAACACATGTCACATTATCCTTACATATAGCCATACATTAATGCATCCATAATCATAAACATGACATTCTTTAAAATTAAAACAACACACACCAATATAGAAGATCATCATCATCATCATATAACTATCATACATAACATAATATCATCAGGGCATATAAACATAAATAACCATCATAACTGCATACATCATATGACATAAAATGCATCATTATAATCATCATCATAAAGGCATATATCATAGAAATAATCAAATCATAATTCATCATCACATAACATAAAGCATATAGGCTACATCAAAACTGCATCATATATATAATCTCAAAAATCATGTCACATGATAGAGTTATGAGATATCCCAAAAATAAAGCTCGCAAGCTCGATGGTAAAAATATAAATGTCACAACATGAATGTCTGAAACATAATGTCAAGATAACAATCATAATGCTCCTAGGTTGTGCTCTCCTCATCCCCTTGAGGAGAAGATCAAGGTGACCGATGCTCTATGAGAGGAACTGACGGAATCATGGACATGGTAGGAAAACCCTATGAAGCTGATGGACTTGTGGCTAGTAGCTAACTGTGCTCTGACATATGACCTAAGGCAGATGAACCATGGCTATGACTAGACCTGTGGCCTGAGGAATTCCTATGGTTGTGATGGGATCTATGACCTAATGAATGTCCTAAGGAAGTAGAACCACCTACACTGCTCTAACTATGACTACTATGAGTGTAGCTGCTACTACCTGACCCAATCCCTATTCTACTCTACTATCTAGACAACCCAGGCTCCCTCTGATTGGTTGGCACTGCTTTCTCATATAACATGCGATATTGGCCCCTGCTAGCACTGACTTTGGCTAACTCCCTCGCCACATCCCCAACTGGCCCTGCACATAACGCAACAAAACCCGTACACCAATTCTTTGTCTCCCATTGCTAGATCTTAGCCTGATCTCTCTTGACCCATGTCACCTCTAGCTCTACTTGCAATGATTTAATCTCTGTTGTAGCCTCATCTAGTCTCCTCTGCATGTCTGCTAATCTCTAGTCTACAGTCGCATCATGAGGAAAAGGTGGTCCTTTGGGTATGCCATCATCTCCCTCCACCATTTTCTCCCTGAGCTGCCTCTCTACCTCATCCATAGCATCCTTACTGCCAATGTCTTGCTCCTCATCATCATCACCACTCACTACCTCCTCCCCTCCACTGACATATAAGTCCTCCTCCTCTTTTCTCACCTTGGCCTCCACCTCTGCCTCTTGTCTCACCTTGGCCTCTAGCTGCACCTCCTCTTGTCTGGGTCCCTCATCCCTTTTCTCCTCCTCGGCTACCTCGGGAATGGAATCTAGCAGCACCGTCTCAACACATTGTCAGACTCTCCTACCTTATCTCCTGCCATCTCCTCCTCCCTCTACCTCCACCATATCCTCCATCACCTCCATCATCTCCTCCATCTCTCCCTCCATCTCCTCTGCCACCATATTTTCCTCCTCTGAAATCTCATCGTACCCTCGGTATAACTGATCGTCGATCAATGGGTGCTAGCCCTTCTGGATCTATCCATGGTAGTGGCTTGTGTACCTTCCACCATGTATCAAACTCTACTATCATCCCTAGATCCGTTGGACCCCCTCTCCATGCCCATTGTTGCATCGCCAACCCATCAACTTGCTGCTCTACTAGGGGCACTAAAATAGATGGTCCCCATATGATCTCTCGTGAGGACCTAGCATACTCTACAATCCCCACTGGAAAATCTTGTCGCTCACCGAACTACTGTAAAACCCACTGGGGTAGGTACATCTCAATGCAGAGTTGTGATTGAACAGTGCACCCAATCAGATATTGAAACTTTTTGCAAAACGGTAAATGATTACCCTCATCGGCCCACTATACACAATCCTTGTATGACCTCTAGAAAAATTCCATCAAGGTATCAATCTTATGCCACCAATAGCCTATCTCTCGAACCCTAGTCTGTTGAAGGGCACCCGCATACAAATAGACATAAGGCATCTTATTAGCCAACTATGGTCTCTAAATAGGTGGATGGAAGATGGGGATATGCTGCCAAGCCTAGATCATAAGCAATGTCATCCCACAACTGATACTATATGCACCTCTGTATGCCACCTCATGAAGTTGATGATAAAGCATCCCAAGTAGGAAAGGCCCCCATGCAAAAACAATCCTATCCCGCATCATCCTCATAAGTACATCTCCCCATCCGATAGGGAACCTGTGTCTGCGGCAGTCTAGAATCAAGACACCGACAATTAATGTGCATAACATAGCATCCCATTGCGGATAATGCTCTGCCATGAACTCCCATCGAATCTCGTAACCCTTAATGCCCAGTCCTACACCATCATTGGCCTCATAAAACTCAGTAGTAGTTTGATCTCCCCAGTGTGGATCATATACAACTCGCTCCCCTCAGATCAATAGGCGTAGAATCCAATACACATCCTCCAACGTCATAGTGGCCTCTCTTGTCGAAAAATGGAAAGAAAATGTCTCTAAATGCCATCTCTTAGCCAGTGCTATCAAAAGTCCCCTATTTTCCCAAAAAATGGGCATATAGGTCACATAATATAAGCCAAGTCGCATTAGTCATCTGTGCTCTTTGTCTGACAGCTGATCTCTAAAGGCATAGGTTGATGACCTGAACTCGTGAGTATAAATGGGTGGTAATCGTTTCTACACATGCAAAAATGAGAATTAGCACATCATTAAATATCATTGTTACTATCTATCTAATCAAAACATAAGTAGAAATTGAGTCTAAAGCTAAATCAACTTTGGTCAAAGTCAAATGTGTTGCGTCAATGACATATGCGTCACGCTAAGTCAATTGTGTCGCTTGGCCCTTCAATTGCATTACAACATACTGTTTGCATCACACAAGCCCACAAATGCATTATCCTTTAGCACATACATCGATTCCTCCTTCATATGCGTCATTGTCAAAACCATTGTGTCGAATGGCTTTGCATTTGCGTTGCCACATGGCGATTGCATTGTTTAACCTATCATTTGCATTGCGAAATGACAATTGTGTCTCACAAACATGCAAATGCGTCACTTTCTAATGGACCTCTTTTGTTTGTGTCATGACGCATCAAATGCGTTGAACAAAAAACACAAATGCGGCTTACGCGAACGCATATGCGCATTCATTACCCTAACTTCTAGCCCTAAAAATGCATGCAAAATGATGAAATGAAAAAGTGGATAAGGTGTACTTACCAGTGGCTTTGCGCCCTTTGGTCGTCTAAAAGTCCAAACGATGTATCCGCAGTGCTTGGCCGATGGAATCACCATCTTCGCGTGAGGTCTCCTCTCTTTGAGCTCTCAAATCTCAAATAGTAAAAGTGAAAATGAATTGACTTTTTATCGATTTTGAACCTATTTATAGGGTAAACGTGGGATTTTTATTCAAAGTTTTATTATTGGAGGCTCTTTTGACCAACTTTGACCAACCTGTTGACTGCTTTCAACATGTCAAAATCCAAAACCGCTTGCACCATTGATTTTCTAGACATCAAATTGACTTTTCGGGACACTTTCCAATTTTTTTTTGTCATCAGGCCAAAATTTGAAAATTTTCCTGAGGGGGCATAGATACTTCGTACCTTTGCTGGTGCATGTTTTTTATTTAATTTTCTTTGTCACAATGCGACAGGCTGCATTATGACAAAGAGGAGGAAAATGTAGACACATAAAAATGACCTAGGCCTGCAAGTTCTATTTTCCCCATATTTCTTCCTAACATAATTAAATTATTTAATTATGTCCTATGGTCCAATTCAATTATTAATTAAATAATTCATAATTATTTAATTAATTCATGTCTTTTTATTCCTCTTGATTATTTAAATAAATAAATTTTATTTATTTATTTAAATACTTCGCTAATTCTCTAATGTCTTTCCATGATTAAATAAATTCTTAAATTTATTTAATTATTGTCTTTCTTGACATTCTCTTAATTTTAAATAAGACCATTTATTTAAAATTATCCCACTTTCTATTTTCTCTCTCTTAGTAAATAATTTTAAATAATTATTTACTATCACATGGCCCCACCCTTTTGAATTAAATTAATTTTTAATTCAAAATAATAACTTTTCCACTTAAATCAAATAATTTCTAATATTATTTGATTTTCCAACTTTCTCTTTTTCTGTTCCATCCTTATCTCCTTGTCACATGCAATCTTGTCCCTTGATTTGATTTTCTAGAATCAAATCTTGACCATTCATTTCAAATCTACCCTAATGTTTCCCTAACCCTAATTGTGGGTTGTCACATTCAATCTTGACCATTGATCTTAGGGCATTTGTCAATCTTCAATCTTGGCCATTCATCCAAAATTGACTTTTCTATAAAATGGCAATTTTGACCTCATTTGACACACTTCATACATCTCTTGGCATTTACATCTTAGGCAATATTGACATCTTGACATTTTCATACTTTAGGCTTGCTTTATAGTAGCTTCATAGTTGCATACTTGCATTGTGTTTCTTTTTAGATAGAATCCTTCAACATTTGCTTAGGACATTGTCATTATCATAGGTTGCTCATCATAAATCTGAGGGAAAACACAATATTGCAATAAATAGAGAAGGTGCAATGGAGGTCAATCATGGAGTTTGAAGAAATTTGGTAAACTCTTTCCTTGTTTTCATGTTGTTACTCCTTTGTGCTTCATTGTTTGCTTTGGGTTATTTTATTTTATGCTATAATCTACTAACCTAGGTTTTTCCCATAGCTACACTTCCAACTCTATTAGTGCTTTGATTCCAACTTCAAAAGTAGAACCCATACATGTCAAACACAAAGAAGAATGTTTTTTACCCATGATGAAATCTTTGGATGATGATTTGGGGCTATTAGATTTTACACCTTGTTTCAAAGGGTAGTCTAAAATATCACCATCAAATTCCAAAGAACCTATACAAATTGATGATAATCTTGATTGTGTGTCATTTTTAATAAAACTCTTCAATGATGATTGGGGTTAATTATATTTTACACCCTCCTTTATGGGAGAGTACAAAATCTCACAATTTAATCCTAAAGAATCTTGTGTTCTATTTTGTTCTACATCAACAAATTCAAAAAAATCACCCCATGATGGTGATGGGGGCTCTTTAATTTTTTTCCATCATGAGTGTAAGATGCCTAACTTTAAAAAACTTAAAAATGATTTTCATGGTCGAGAAAAAGTCAATTTTTCTCAAGAGAATGTAGATACAATCTCTTCATTTGAGTTGGAAGAATGTTATGGCCTTGGATAGACAATTCTTTCTAAAAATGGATATAATGCAAACATGGAACAAAAAAATAGGGATCAAGTGAAGTCTACACCATACTTTTGTAAACAGGGTCTATGTTTCCAAACTTCAACCCCATCTTCATCTAATTCTTTATCATCTACTATATGTATGGCATATTATGGTAAGCAAGCAATATTTTCTTCACAAGAGAAAAAATGTCTTCTAATATTAAACAAGAGCATATTTTTTCAAGGCTTCTCAAAGCCCACTTGAATACTCTTCCTCTGAAAACACAAAAGAAATTTAATCTCATTTTGTGCATATCATCGAGTGCATGGTCATTCTACCAATGAATGCCAGGACTTGAGTAATAAAATTCAATAACTTAAGGATTATGTTGATCTTCCATGTGTTGATGCACCTAATCACTCTAAATAATAATGATCTTTATTCTATGGTGTTTCTCCTCACTATGTAGCATTTGTAACTTTATGTGTTTTCTCATTTCCATTCATGGTGGTACAATCCTAGGTGCAACCATATTTTCCAAGGAAGAAACATGATAGTCTCTTGTGTGGTTTTCTTTTCCTCTACACTTGGGAGAAATGCTAACTAGTTTCAAAGGTGTACATTCTTCTCTCCTTAAAATACAAACATGTAATAAGTATGTTGACATTTTAAGGGGGCATATATTATCCCTATCTATTTCATACATGTCTTGTGAGATGTGACTTATTGACATACCCCCTTCGTGGTGGTGTTTTCTATAATGCCCCTTGAGGTGTGGTTATCAATTCGTCCCCTTGAGTATTTATGCACCTTCATAGGCAAGTTTTGTTATTGAATGTTTTTTGTTAATACTTAGAAATTTATGCACCTTAGGTGATTTTTGTTAGTCCCCTTGGACATTTAAATTTGGAAAGATAGTCCATGGATCTAGCATACCACAGCTTGTTGATTCATGAACTTGAGAACCCTTTTTAACATGGACACTTAGCATAACACAACTTGCTATCTAGTAGTTCCATGTGGCTCATGAGTGACCTTATATCCTTCTGAGATCTAATCGTTTTAGATAAAAAGTTCAATGGATGAAGGTTGGTATAATTTAATAAAAATTCAAGACTGAGGTCTCCTTGCCTCACTGACTCAAATCCTCTTACTACTATCCTTGTGTTTTTGTTATGTGATTATTGTATGTTATGAGTTTGTATCATGTTTGCATCATGTTTTCATTATGTTTGTATTATTGTTATGTTCATTTTATGCTTGCATTAAATTGTGTCACATGTCTTCATTGTGTATACTTTGTGTTTGTCATATTGCATTTCACTCCACATGTGTGTTCCCTTCTCTTTATGTTGGTTTTCCATGGGATCTTGGATCTTGAATCCTATATCTTCAACATTTAGACAATTGGACCCCTCTTGACATATTTTCTACTTTAGTGTGAGTCTAGGCATAAGTTTATATTCTCACTAAAGTTGGGGCTAAATGTAGTGCCATAAATTGTCACCCTTGACAATTTCACACTAGATTTTTTCTCCCTCTTAAGTGCATGGACCTAAATTTTGTACATCTAATGTCCTAAATTCTACATTCCATGGCCCATTTGGACATTTATCAAGGAAACTCGAATAAAAGCACAAAGTTGTGTCACACTTTTGACCAACTAAATGGTTTTGAGTTAAACAGTTTTGACCTAAACAGTTTTGGTTGAAACAGTTTTGCCTGAAACCATGTGGCCTATACATGGTACATAGAGTTTCGAGTGAAACCCTTTCACCCAAAACTAAAAAAAATGAATTTTTCCCTTGTCGCTTTAAAATGTGACTCAATTTATGTGTAAGGTTTTGATAGAAAGGGTTTCAGTCACAAACCTTTTGCCCAAAACCCTTTCACATGAAATTGTTTATGTGGCATCCTAGTTGGTAGCCAACTTAGCATTATTTAGAATTTTTTGAAACTTTTAACTTCAACTAAATAATCTTTCAGTTAGAATAATTTTTAAAAAATATAAAAATACCCTTTTATAGATCTCAAAGTGGTGAATCCAAATATATAAATTTTGTGATATTTTGATTAGTTTTAATATATATATTTTTGTAAAATAATGCAAGTAGGTTGTTAAAGTTAAAAAAGAGGTTGATTAGAAATTTAAAAAATAGTAAACATATTAATTTTTAAAAAAAAGTACATTCAAAAGGGTATAATTTAGTTTTTGAAAATGATAAAAAAGTAGACAATAGTTAATGCCAAATGAAAACTATCAAATTCTGGTAAATTTGACTTTAAAATGTTAATACGAGAAAAATATACATCCAAATTTGAAAAAAAAATCTATGCACTAAATATTGAAGTTACCTATTTGGAGAAAAAAATTAGGGTAAAATGAAGTTTTTTTTATATTTTTTGTGATGTCAACTGAATGTCACTTTTTCCTGAATTTTTTTAGTATTTTAAAATCTGCTCTTAAATTGATAAAAAAATATCAAAATAATTTTAAAAATATCTGAAAAATCACATGAATAAACTTCATCAAGAGTTCTACATTTCATTGGTTTACATCATTTTGAAATTCAAAACATAAAGACCACTTTTATGTGGTTGAAGTTGATAATTTTTTGGTACATTGGTCGATTCCTTTATAAAGTGTGACACAAATTTGTACTTTTACCAACTGATTTACAATACCAATGCAAGCATTTAATACTTTTCTCCCGACACTTTATACTTTGCAAAATAGGGCTAGGACTAAGTCACCCTAGGTGACTTGGTCACCCTATTTTGCCTCCAAATTTTAATATGTCAGAGTTGGCACTTTATTATAATTTGAATTTCAAATGACAAATGTCGGCTATTGAGATTTAATTTTTGGGAAATTACAATAATTGTGTATCAATACCTAGTTATTTCATCATTTGAAAACTAACTAGCAATTTATGATCAATAGTGTTATCAAGAGTGTATAGGAGTGAATTTGCACCCCTTACATAAATTCCCCTTTTACTCATCCTCACCTTAGAAAATCAAATCCGAAGGCGAAATTCCACATCACACAACTGCCTTCCTTCCACTTGACATCTGTTTGTTGTGTCGGTGAGAGAAAATTTGTCAGGAACATGTGCATGACACACAGACATTTGCGCGGCGTGCTTCCATCCCTAACAGATTTCCATGTCTGAAGTTGGTAGAGGTGTTACACATTTGATTTGGGTTGAATTGTAACGTCCCTCTTTGACCAACCAACCCCGAAAATGGTAGATTCTTCCCACTTCTCCTTCAAATTCATCCATCTTCATCCCATTTCATTCTCTAAGGAATAGATTTCCATTCTCTTAGCACTTCCAACATTCACTTCACTCTCAAGCAACATTTCAACACTCCATTATAACAACAACAATCCATCAACTCCACATAACAAGTGTGAAGCAAACCATTGTAGCATGGGCTTGGAGTCTTGTGAGACCTCCCTTCACTATAGTTGAGTTGTGGTGACCTTGTCAAGTCTAAATTCTCCTCCATTGGCTAGTGATCTTTTGAGTGGAGGTGGTAACATTTCGCTCCTCTCCTTTGTGATTTGGTTGAGTAGCACTTTACTGTTTTGTAGTGTTTATTGCAACTTCTACTTTCTTTTCCTCTTTATCACATATTTCTATCTCGTTGCTATTTGGCTATCTGTGGAGGTAGAAACACCAAAATGGGGGTCTGACTAAGGTAGACCCCTATACAGCCCCAACAATTTTCCCCTTCTTGCTTGTGTGTAAGTGAAAGTACATGTGGAGATGGCTGGCGAAATGGTGCTTCTATGAGTTGGTTATCACTTTAGTCTTTATCTATTTGCTCCATTATTTATGCATTTAGTTTTTGTATTTCATATCTTTTCATTTTCATTAAAGTCCATTAGCTAGGCTGTCAATTATCTTTTAGGTAGTTTGTATTGTGTTCACTATTTTCTGATCATATGAATGCCAATGCACTCGAGAGACACAAGCACACTACGCTGTCATCCTAGAACTACTCTTCCATCCTCGGATAGAGAGTTGTCTGAGGCATAGTACCAACTCCAAAAACTAGCTCGCCTAGCCCAAACCTAAGTTCAGGATTTGTAGGGTAATTGAAGTACATTATAGTTCACATCCTTCTTGATTCTTGTCATAAAATTTTTTTCAGAGTGAGGTAAGTTAGGGCAGCCCTCCGCTCTTGGCTCTCTGTGACCTAGAGCCTTGACGTGGTTGGTCCCCCTCTCACATTTTTGGTGAACTTGACATGAACCATTTTGGTTATGTTTGGCGGTACTGAAGGCTCCTTTCCTTGTTTCCTAGGAGCATTGTAGGTGTGAGTGTTGTGAGGCTTTTCACCTTACAACCGAGCCTATGACCCCTAGTAGGCATAGTTGGAAGGTTTTGTAAGTATTGCATAACGAAACCTTAATTGGGTCACTTTCTTGTTTCACAACCTTTGGGGGGCTTCGTGAGAGTATCGTTTAGTGTGCGTGATGGCCTCTTTTCTACATTTTCCTATCCCTTCTATGTAGCCTATGAGTAGTAGTACAGTTATAACCTTCACCTCGCAAGACCCGTCGATGGGATTTAATAGGGAACCATCTCCTATTTATATCCCTACGCAAATCAATAGGAATACTGTAGTAGGTGTTCTTGTTGACTCGATGTCTCAGGTGAATATTATAACTAAGGAGGTCATGTTAATTAACTTCCTACACAAAGATGGGTGCGATGCGCCCATGAGCACCATCCATACACATAACAAAATTTTTGTACCTCCTCTTGGTAGCATCATTTTGTTAGTCCTTGTCGGACCTAAATCTGTAAACTTGTTGTTTGACATAATCCCGGGGTCTAAACTCTTTAGATTGAAGCGAGGTATCCCCTAGCTAGTAGCTATGAAAATAGTTCCCTTGGTTGTGCAAAAATGTTTAAAATTTATTCATGAGGGTTTCATGCATGTGATCCATGACACCGATTACAAATCACCAGTTGCACGTGGCAGTTATTCTTTATATCACTTTTGGCCTACACCCATTGGTCCTCTCCTACCTAGAAAGGACCTCTTGTACCAAACTTATCAAAAGTACAAGAAAGGGTGCTTAATTCCTAGAGTGAGGTACCCTCCATCACCTTATGATGTTTTGCATAGGGCTTGTTTAAAAGCTAACAATGATGCCACCAAGGCCCCAAGAAGAGAAGAAGAAAATCCCTCTTAGGATCCATCTTCTTCCTCTTCCACTATCCAACTTGACACTTCCTCTCGCCCTGTCATGGCACCATCAGATTCTGTTATGTGCTTGCAAAATAATCTTATGGTTCCCGCTTGGTGAAAGCCTAAGCATCCTACGTTCAAGCTTCCTGTTCCGCCCATGGAGCCTAGGCCCATTTGATATGGTAGAAGAAAGGGTCCACATGGGGAATCCTCTATGTCTCGACGTTCGTGGCCTCCCACCACTTCTGCTTCTAAAGTAGTAAATGGGAAGAGGCCTGTTGCTAAGGTATTAGAGCCAATTCCCCATGTTGTTTCTCAATCTTCTCTTCCTGCTCCCATTTAGGAGCATGTCCCTCTGCTAGAAATAGTTGTGGTGGACACTCCCATGACTAAGTAGTATCCTTCCGTCCCTTCACAGGTTCTGGTCTCAAGCTCAAAGAGTTGCAGAAACCACCTTGTGTGTAAGTGCAAGCATCGACAAAAGGCTCTTGCAGTTGAGTAGGCTACTTTGTAGAAGATGGAAGAGGAGACAACTGCCCTTGATTTAGGGCCTCCTGATGTGTCCTCCTCTATCCTCCCCCTTCTTTCATTCAAACAAGTTCAGTCTCACTTTCAGCTCCCAATGTGAGTGTAAGTGCGCCTAACCCCAAAAAGGTGCAGGTGTTTATCGCTCCTTCGGTGGATCCCTCCCTATTGATTCCCCTTCTAGACATCCTGTCATTCCTGAAACCCGTGGATATGTCAAATGCTTCAGTGGTATTTGTTGTGGTTTTCTCCTCCTCTTCCTTTGCACATCTTTCCTCATCTATGGGAAGTTCACATCCCTCGACGAAGCAAAAGGTAGAGGATGGCCCTTCCAACAATGGAGGGTGTAAGAGGATCCCACCTTCTTCGAAGGGTAGTCCTACATTGGCTTGTTCTATCCTAGTGATGGAACCATTCTCAGCTTCCCCTAAGTTTGTCACCGCTCCCGAGTCACTTGGTGATCCAAGCGGTGAATCTCAGGCACAACCTTCTCTGTTAATTGAGGTATGACATGGCACTCTAGTAAAGTGCATGTTTAACTCTCTAGATGTAGTCCCAGCCTTGTCAGTGATCTTTGCAAAATCATTAACCATAGCTCCACAAGAGCCTAGTGGAGGAGACCTTGCAGGGCCTTCTTCCTTAGCCCTTGTTACAAGAGGGTTGAAAGCTCCTCCTCTTAACATTCCACCATTGCAGGCTAGTCCGCCTTCCCCCTACAATGATCTAGATTGGGAAGTAGATGACCTCTTGGTCGATGAGTGTTAGGGGGAGGCCTCTTCTTTATCTTTAGATTAGATGTGTGTGTGTTGTGATGTGTTCCCCAATAATTGTGTTATAAAATGTGTTCCTAGATGACCCTTGTCACCCTTGTTGGTGCTTGGATACATGAGTGATTTTTGTGTCATAAACCTTCTATCTATATCATCATTCTTCCATGTTTGTGTTTGATTTTTAAAAAATTGGGGACGATGCAAAGTGTTGGGGACATTTAGGCTTCCCTTCCATGTTGACCCAATTTTTTATTTTCACTTTGTTTTCTCGTGCATTCTTCACATGGTCTGATATAGTAGGGGGTTGATGAAAGTTCATTTATATACCATTATTATACTTATATATATTTATGAGCAGCTTTGACCCCAAAATATCAGATCACCCTTGTGTCTTCTATTTGTGATTATTTCCTTTTCACTCATTTCATATCTCTCTCTCTTATTTTCTTGATTTTTCCCTTTCATGTGTGACAACGCCATTTCTATGACACTTTGATTTTACAAAAAATGCATTTGTTTCCAATGAATCTTTTCTTGAGAATCTTTGCAAGATTTTTCAAGAATCACATTCTTGAATAGGACCCCTAACAGAATGTGTTTCCTTCATCATGGGTTTGTAAAGAAAGAACTTGAGAAATTTCCTTCAAGATGGGAGCAGTCTTGACCTTCCCCTCATAAGGGGGCATTTTCTTCCTTTCGAATTCCTTGATGAAGTGAAAATCTTTCAAAAGGATTCCTTGATATTAAATTGATTTGTGAAAATCATTCTCTTACTTTCAAACAACACATCCCTTGAGTGGATGCCTCTTCACGTCGAGTTCCTGAGGGACCCCTTTTAAAGCCTTCCAACTTGTCAACAGTTCACATGACTGTTCAATTATCTACCTCCGTGGCCGCTTTTTGTTTTCGGACATGTTTTATCTACAGGTAAACATGTCACTTTGTAGGTGCACCTGTAAAGACACTTTCTGACTCTACATTTGAAGTCCCCTTCTTCAAGTTTCCTTCATGTGAGAGATCTTGGATAACACCTCCTTGTAGGTTTGCGGTCCTGTGAGGCGCTTGCTTCTTTAGGTTTCCCCCATGCAAGAGATCTTGGGGGATACATCCTTGTAGGTCTATGGGCCTGTAAGGCACTTAATTGATTGGGTTTCCTTCATGTGAGAGATCTTGGGGGATGCCACCTTGTAGGTTTGTAGGCCTATAAGGAACTTACTTCTCGGGGATTCCTTCATGTGAGAGATCTTGGGGGTTGCATCCTTGCAGGTCTGCGGGCCTGTGAGGCACTTTCATCCTATGGGATTTATCCATTGTTGGTTTGAGGGACTTCAGTGTACTTTGTGCAACTTCGTAGTTCTATAGGGCTATGGAGTCTTTTGTTCGAAGCTCCTCAGGGAGAGTACCTGTTGAATCCTTTTCCTAGCCTATGCTTTCAATTTTTCCAGATCACTGTCTACTTCCTCGATGGTTTAGGTATAAATTTCTAACCCTACTAACTCTTTGATCTACTTTACCGAAGCACTCATCAATATTTGTGCTCGCTAAAGTGGAGGAAAATGTATAGGAGCGAATTTGCACCCCTTACACAAATTCTCCTTTTACACATCCTCACATTAGAAAATCAAATTCGAAGGAAAAATTCCACATCACCCAACTTCCTTCCTTCCACTTGGAATTTTTTTGTTGTCAAGAGAATATTTATCGGGAACGCACACATGGTGTGCAGAAATCTATGCATCACGCTTTCATCCCTGACAGATTCCCGCATTTGAAGTTGGAAAAGGCATTACACATTCAATTGGTGTCAAATTGTAATATTCCTCTTCGACCAATCAACCCCAAAAATGGTAGATTCTTCCCACTTCTTCAAATTCATCCATCTCCATCCCATTTCATTCTCTAAGCAACAAATTGATATTCTCTTAGCACTTCCAATGTTCACTTCACTCTCAAGTAGCATTTCAACACTCCATTGCAGCAACAACACTCCATCAACTCCACATAGCAAGTGTGAAGCAATCCATTGCAGTGTGGGCTTGGAGTCTTGCAAGACCTCCCTTCACTATAGTTGAGGTTGTGGTGACCTTACCAAGTCTACATTCTCCTCCATTGGCTAGTGAGATTTTGGGTGGAGGTGGTAATGTTTTGCTCCTCTCCTTTGTGATTTGGTTGAGTAGCACTTTACTGTTTTGTAGTGTTTATTGCAACTTCTACTTTCTTTTCCTCTTTATCACATATTTCTATCTCGTTGCTATCTAGTTGTTCGTGGAGGTGGAAACACCAAAATGAGGGTTTGAATGAGGAAGACCCCTATACAACCCCAAAAATTTCCCCTTCTTGCTTGTGTGTAGGTGAAAGTACGTGTGGACCTAGCTGGCAAACTAGAGCTTCTATGAGTTGGTTTTTATCACTATTCTTTATCTATTTGCTCCACTATTTATGAATTACTTTCTGTATTTCATCATCTTGTCATTTTTCATTAAAGTCCATCAACTAGGCTGCCAGTTAGTTTTTAGGTAGTTTATATTGTGTTCACTATTTTCTGATCGTACGAACACTAGCGCACCTAAGAGACGCCAACGTGTCGTTCTATCATCCCAAAACTACGCTTTCATCCTCAGATAGAAAGTTGTCCGAGGCACAGTACCGACTCCAAAAACTAGCTCACCTAGCCCAAACCTAAGTTTAGGATTTGTAGGGTGATTGAAGTACATTATAGTCCTTATCATTCCTGATTCTTGTCATAAAACACCTTTTAGAGTGAGGTAAGTTAGGGCAGCCCTCCGCTCTCAGCTCTCCGTGACTGGAGCCTTAATGTGGTTGGTCCCCCTCAGTTACAAAGAGCAATTATTATCGAGTCAAGAATAATCAAGAGAAGATTTGTTGCAACAATTCAATATCAAAGCATCATGTCAAAGTGTGTGTGAGTTTTTTCATATTTATGTTATCATATTGTTTGTGAGGTATAACCCTTGTAGGTCTTCAAGAAAATCAAGCCAACAACAATCAAGCCTCAAGGATATTTTGTATAATTCAGTCCTTCAAGGAAGCCATTTTTGAGTGGTGAGTTGCAATCTATTATTAATCCATCATTAATTTATCATTTAGCCTCTATCCCTCAAAAGGATAAGCTATCTTTCATTGACATGTTGTCATTGTGGAGGTGGAAACACCAATATGGGGTTCGATTGAGGAAAGCACCTATATGGTACAATCCTTCCTCTCTCTTTGAATGTGCAAGTGCCATATTTGAAGAAGATTGGGAGAATTTTGAAGGTCAATTATTCATTATTGCATTCAAACCTACACCTTGACAACATATAAAAACTCAATTATCTTAGCACCCGATGAAGATTCAACAATGCAACACCTAGGGAAAGAAGGCTCTGATCTGGCTCCAGAGGACTATGAAATCAGATCTGGGATTCATCTACTAGGACATAGTCACCCAAGGCAAATTGGTCCTCAAAAACTAGCTTCAAATTTATATCACATGTGCATACGACTCAGCTTAGTTTTTTTTCTGAACTTTGAATTATTCTGTGACTTTCCGAATCTATTGTTTTTGCATCAAAATAGTTATTTGCATAATTAGCCTAGTCAAGTCATTGCATTTCCTTCCAAGCTTCATTCTAAATTTGGTCAAGGGTAGGTTGACTCACCTTTCAGGTTGTAAGTTAGTCCTATATCTTGTCCAAATTCGTTAAACCCCACTACCTCAAATTCTAAATGAAATTTTAGGAAAAGTGCCCAAAACCTTAGAGTCAAATCCTAAGGGCCCCTCTTTTCTTTATTTCAATAGTATTGATGTAATTACAAATTTAATAAATATAAAAAAATATTTTTTAACTAGGAAAATTATTCATAGAAGACTTATTTACCTATGCTCTCACCTTCCTCACTTGAGATCTTGGTGATCATAAAGTAATAACTATTTTATCAAAATATTTAGTAAGATGTTATTTTCACATTTTAGTTTTAAAATAATTTAAGCAATATATGCAAAACATAACCATTTGAAAAATGCTCAGTATTAACAATGCCTCTAGTTCATATTTATGGGTCAAACCATCACAGGTAAAATACTATATCTATCATCTAACATACTTGCAACAATGACATATCTAGCTTAATCCTATAAATTATCATGGAGTAATAAGGACACCCTTTTATTTTAATTAAATCTAGTGAATAATAAAACTTCCTCAAATAGGAAAACTAACAATCGATAAGTATGAAATAAATCATTGCCACAATATATTTAAAATAATAATTTTCCACTCAATTAAGAGAATGTGTTTTAGATAAATAATTAACAATTTTTAGTCTAAGTGACAAATAAATTATTAAGTCAATGCTTCCTTTAGGGTGCGGTATTCAAAGGGGAAATTTCTAAGAAAAAAGGAAACTCTAGAAGGGGTCATGTATCCACTCTTTATAGTTCATATAAAAAAATTAATGAAACAAAAACTACATATCTTATATACGTTGATCCCATGGATATGGATATGCAAAGAATCTAAGTAAATGAAAGACCTTCCTATTACTCAAGTTTTTTAGATAGTACTTGTGAATTCATTTAAAATAAGATAGATCAACTTGTATTAATCTATTTAAATAAATGGGTAAGCGCAAGAAGTTGAATCCACTTTTAGTGGAAGTGTCATTTTTCATCTTTAAAATAGGTACCCATTCATTTTTAAGAATAGGAAACAATTTTAAAGTGGGTACTCATTATTCTAAAATTTTTGAAAATCACAATCCATGTTTTAAATTTGGATTTAGGCTAAGAAAATGCATGGTAACCCAAACCTTAGCCTTGGACCCACAAGTACAAGGTTATGGCAATGTCGAGAGAAAATACTAACTATGCCAATATGGTTGATGAGTTTTTTTCAAAATTCTTTTATGAAATTAAAACCCATTATAGATGAGACTGTGGAGATTTCAAATGTGTATTTTTTTACAACTAGATTACTTTTTCTATTTTTCAAATATTTTTTTATGAAACTAGTCCATAAACTTTTTTTTTATAAGGGGTAAACGCTTTTAACCTGGAGCTATGAACTGATGAGGTCACAAATGAAGGACCTCATCCCTAATTTATACATCCTTGATGGAAAGAACAACATTGCAACAAATTAAACATCAAACCATGCCACTATTGGCAAACTGCTCCATAAACTTGAAATAACAGGTTTTCTTATTTTTTTTAATAACTTTTTATTTTTTACATTTTTTGAAAAACAAATTATATGTCAACAATATTCAAACAATTCTTTTCAATTTGAAAAAAAATAAGAATCAAAAAAATATAATTTTAGGTCTACTCATGCTTGATGTATGAGGGGTTTGCAAAACAACAATTACAACCAATAAAAAAATAATATTTAGAAAAAAATTACAAAAAATATCCCAAGCAACCTTCAGTGTCTTACAAAGCTTTTCCCAAAAGCATTAAAAAAAAAAATTTCATTTAGATCAAAATATGGTTGACGTACACATGTATGGTATAGCCCTGAAAAATGACTTTTAAACAGTGATTTTTAGATGTGCCTATTGAAAATCAATTTGTATCATCTGGGTATTAAAAGAAATTACATATTTAGAAACTAGACTACAAGTACTACATTTCATATTACTAGATTTTTTTAAGATTCAATCTTAAGTACTTCAAATTTTTAGGTCAAATGTGACAAATTTTGCAAATCAGGAAAAACACTTCCACTTTTTGGCCAAAAAGTGGACTCAACTTCTTGCACACACCCAAATTAAAAGATAAATTTTATATTTACCATATACTCAAAAGGCTTTCAATTGAATTTTTGTGCATCCTTGAGGATTTAAGCCAAATTCTAAGTCAAGGTCAAATTTTCATCTTATAAGTCTTAGTAGATGGAAACCTTAGTGTTTTCCAATTGGAGAGAGTATCCTATCAAGAAGACTCGGGACATGAAATATCCTAATGAATCAAGGTCTCTAGCTAGAGAAAAAAATAGCTCTTGTATGGACAAAAGAATTCTTGTCATGTATGGTAAAGAATTCTTGTCCTATATGGATAAAATAATGCTTGTTCGATATGAACATAAGAATACTTGTCTCATATGAACATAAGAATGCTTGTCCCATATGGATAGAAGAACCAACTAAGTATCATTTCTTGAGTATACAAATGAAATAATATGTAAAAATAATTTTGGTATGTAAGAAAAAAGTCTTTGTTACAACCTATTAGGTTTTCACATGTACAAATTCTTCATTATAATATCTCTCAGTTCTAATACATTCCTTAGATTCTAACCTTACAATTTGTCAAATGTTCTTCTTCCATACCCCTATTAACTGAACTATTTTATGCAAACTCTACTTGCACTAACACTATACCCTAATTATGTATCTTTTCTCTTGATAAACACTTCAGCAAGTTTCTTAAGCTTGTATTTATCATGTCTTCTTTCCATTAATCTATAGAAAATATGTTGAATAAAATTTCAACACTATCTTCATTTTCTTCCATAATATTTTCTAGAAATAACCAGCAAATTTGGAATCATTATAAAAAATTATTCTTCTCAACAATCCATGTAATCTTACAAATTTCCCGAGAAATAAATCTACATGTACACTTTATCATTAGTTTTCTTGCACGTTCTGAAATTTATCCTTTTAGAAAATCTATCAACTACCATTGCTATTGAATCATGACATCTCTAAGTTTTGAGTAGTTTTTTTTTATTGATGATAGTTTACCAAAAAATATTACATCATAATTACAATTTTTGTTCGATCACAACTTGGCAGATTATGAACAATAAAGAGTATAAAATTGTTTCTCTAGTTTTAAAGTTTTGAGTAGTTTAAATATTAGATCATGCTTTTATCATCACAAGGCTTCTCCATGACCAATAAAGACTTTTACAATCTCATATTTTAATTACTACCATTTTTTAATTAACAAATTCTATAACTCTAAATGCACATTTTCAATTGTTTTATCTATAACTAATAGTAATTATCATTCAATAATGCTACTATATTATTGGCTCAAAATATTCAACTAATCCACCATTATACTTCTTTTTTATCAAATTTCCCCTAATTAAACTTCTATAAAAACAAAAATTATTTCGTTTAAGCAACATATCACTCTAAATGAAATAATATCTAGAATAAGGATGTATCAACAAAGAAAAAATATGAAAGGAAAATAGGATCTAGAAATATGGTGTAGAGACTAGAGAAAATAATGGATTTGAGAACCTTAAAATTGAGGAGGAAACCTTGTGGGGAATTTGGTTGCTAGGATCATAGAGGTTCACCAAAAATTTAAGGGAAAAACAACCTTCTTCTCTATTAACCTAGCCTAATTAAATAAATGCATGCAACTCAACATAACTCAACCTAGATAAACTAAAAGATAGTTATGCATGATAAAATAATTTAAAATAGTTTTATTTTAAGAAATTAAATGCAAGGGAATTCAAGAACTTAGCTCAAGTGAATAATGATGAAAATATTTTTGATGTAATATAAATCTAAGTTGAACATACGTATATAAAAATAAGTTTCTTTGATATATAAATTGCTTGATATTCTAGATTGAGAAAAGTATCTTTTTTTATGCTAGTCTTGCAAGTCTATGTTAGTTTCACATGGCATATATTTGATATGCAACTTGTGGATATGATCTGGCTAAATGTGCATGTCCACTAATTAAATCGCCTTGAAGTTAGATCTTCACTAATTATCAAGGATTCCTAGCGGTATTAAAAAATACCTTGGGGGAAGTCATCAAATTACAAGGGCTGAGTTCTCATAGGTCATCCTCTTGATTTGAATAACTTTATGGTCAAGAAAATGATCAAAGAGATAAATATTAGACAATTATAGAAGCTCTAGATGACTTCAATGCAAATCAGGTTCATTTTTGTGCTCCAAAATAAAATATTCCTATAATGGTTCTTCTTTGCAATGCTTATGAATTCCTCTTGACAATCAATGATAATGAATGCTTATTTAATGCTATTAAATACAAAAGCATAACAAGTAATCGTGCAAACATGTACCTAGTCAGCTCAAGGAAAGAATGAAATGGGTGAGAGTTGGCAAAATTTAAATTTAAACTTCTGAACTTTGGGTGTCAATTAAACACAAGGCACACAATCACTTCTATACATTATAGATTGATCCTAGATAAAAATAGCTACTAATATTAAGGTGGTGAGCAAATACATGAAAGTAAGTGAATACATACGGAAAATAAATGACTAATGTATTTGAATGTGTGTAGATGTGGATAAGATAAAGATAAAGGTAAATTGCATACAAATAAGTATGAATGGAAAAGGGTCATGAATCAAAGAATGAGCCTAACTTTAGAAAAGAAAAATGAATCCAACTTTACCAAAAGTGCTCCATTTTATCAATATATAATTATTAAGCCACTTCACCATTACAAAACTATCATAAAAAAAGAGAATGATGTTCTAAAATTACTCAATTGCACAATGATATATATATTATACGTGGCAAGAAAACCCTTCCATATTGATAAAAGCCAAATCAAACTATAACACCTTTAAATAGCAAAAAAAATATATATATATATAATAAAATTTGAAATTTATTAAAAAAGTGAGACTATAAGAGCACGGGTTAAATATGCAATTGGATTAGGCAAAATTGAATTAAATAACTACAAAGATCCCATTAAATGTGAATAAAACTTTCAAAAAGCTATTCAAGAAGGAACCAGGAAAACAGGTAATTGTAAGTTTTCAACCGGATGATTAGAAAGTAAGAATTAAATAATTATAAGAACTAATTAAATATATGAATAAATTTAATAGTATGTCAAACACCTTTTTGACAACTGATATATAGTAAATGCATGCGTGATCAAATTCTGCACCCCTGTGGAATCACAGCGTTCTCCTAGCTTGATGAGACCCTAATGCCATTTCTGTGGGCTAAAGTACTCATTGAATTTGTGAGTGGAGGAAATCCTTCTGCGTACTGGTAGAAAAGATATGCTAATAATTAAATAGTTGAATCTAGTGAATTTTTAATGAAATTTGGACGATGGTGGTGAATCCATTGTCAAAAGTTTGGAGAAAAACATGGAAGAACTTTACCAGATGAACCCTGTCTTGGGTTTTCCTCAGGAATTTTCCCAATCCATTTCTATTTCATTGGTCCAAAGAATTGTCCTGTGACTTTTGTTCCAACTTCCTCACAATAAAGAGGGCCCATAGAATCACTTACCTGTCTCTAATAACAAACACTGTACCCCTGATTACTTTTAATCTTATCTAAAGGTCATTACACTTTCTGATTACTTTCGAGTTTCAACTTATCTAAAGGTCATCAGAGTTTGTTTACATTTTTGCTTAATCTTAATTTCTCATCCATAGACTTATCTTTCTTATGTTGATGTCATTCATTGGTTACATGGGACATAAGCAAGTCCAATCCTGGAGAGCAGGCTATTTAATCCCTCTTGTTGGGTACTTAGAGATGAGATCCTTGAGCTCCTTGTTGGTAGGAAGGTGAGGATGATTCCTCTAGTAATATTTTCAGTACTCTCTACATACCAATCTTATGGCCATAAGGTTGCTTGGTTTTAGGATGTATTCAGTGCTAAAGAAGAGTTGTCTATACAAGTATCAGTTAGTTGGGTTGTGGGGTTATATCATTAGGTCTCAGGATTATATAGAAAACATTACAGCTAGGTGTTTGTCCCCTTCTGATATCAGCAATAGTCTGTATGTCATTAGGGTTCCATATGTTAGGAAGTTTTGATATATCTAAGTTGGTATTTTGGGATTAGTCCTACCACCATTAAAATCTTCTCTCCTCTCAAATTTTGAACTTGGGTATTAGATATGGCAGGTGCGTTGAATGCAGTGATAACTGGATTAAGAAGCAGATGGATGATGGCAGTGTCATCCTTCTTTATCCTTTCATTTGCTGGATCAACCTACATTTTTGGTCTGTACTCACAGGCCATCAAAGTAAATCTTATGTATGATCAAAAAGACATTGACATGCTGGCCTTTTTCAAGGACTTGGGCTTAAATGTAGGTATCCTTGCAGGCCTTATTAATGAAATTTCTTGTCCATGGGTGGTTCTGGGCCTGGGTTCAGTCATGAACTTGGGTGGCTATATTATGATCTGGCTGTCTGTGACAGGCAAAATAGCCAAACCATTAAAGTGGCAGATGTATTTGTTTCAGTTAATTGGGGGAAGCTCCATGACCTTCATAAACACTGGTGTGATTGTGACTTGTGTAAAGAATTTTCCCAGGGGGAGGGGGCTGGTCATTGGGCTGCTCAAGGGGTTTGTGGGTTTGAGTGGGGCAATTATCACCCAGATATACCTGGCTATCGACACAGATGACCCCAGCTTTCTCATCTTTCTGGCTGCTACACTCCCTACTACTGTTGTGCTTGTCTTCATGGCCTTTATAAGGCCCATAAAGAAGTATCCACAAGATAAAAACGAGATTAGGAATTTCTATGTTTTTCTTGTCATGGCTCTAGTGCTTGCAGCCTTTCTCATGGTCTTCATTCTACTGGAAAACAGGCTAAAAATTCCAATAAGTGTGATTCGATTGTTTGCTGTAATAACAATTCTGACAATCTTCGTGCCATTGCTGGTTGTAATACGCTCACAGCTTCAAATGTCACAGTTGAATGAAGTAGCAACATTCTCTGACCTAGAAACATCAAAGGCCGATCAATTCAGCGGGGAGATGACCGACCATGGAGCACAAAGTCAGACACTAGATCCTTCAACAGGTATAATTTCATGAGAGCACATAATTGCATATAGTATAGAGTACTTCTACGATTTGAAATAAAATGGGAATTCAATTGAAATACTTTATAGTTGGAAGGACAATTAATTATAATCAGTTTGAAAATAGAGAAAATAAAGTATGTTAATAGTTATTTACAGCCTAATGTTTATAAGTTAAGGTAGTTTTGTATAATTTTTTAATTAGGATAACCTTTGAATAGTAGAGTAATGATGATGGACCTTGATTTATGGAAAAGTTGGGCTATTGGGACCCCTCCTCCTCTCCTCTCTGCTACTGTTTTAGCCATTAGCAATATTATATTTCTTTTTATTTTCTTATGTATCTCGTGTGGACTTTTGGAAAGTGACTCTTTTCCACCATTATTTTATAAATGATGATTTAGACACTTATTCATAGAAAATAGTAATGTAACTATTTTGCCATTATACAGCCGATGCTGAGAAAAAGCAAGTAACAGACGAGGAGGAGACTAAATCTGAAAGGAAATGGCCTGTGAGAGGGCAAGATCACTCGGTTCTTCAAGCTCTAATGAGCTTAGACTTCTGGATACTGTTCGTTGCAACAACATGCGGCTTGGGCTCTACAATTACTGCAATAGACAACATGGGACAAATTGGAAAATCCCTGCAATACCCAAAGAAAAGTATCAGCACTTTTGTCTCACTGTTGAGCATATGGAACTTTTTAGGGCGAGTGGGATCAGGTTCCATCTCAGAAATTCTTGTACAAAAGTACTCCGTTCCCAGGCCTTTCCTGCTAAGCCTGGTTCTGGCAATTGCCTGTGTGGGTCATCTCCTGATTGCTTTTGGACTTCCAGGCTCCATCTATGTGGCCTCCATTCTCATTGGCATGTGCTTCGGTGCACAGTGGCCTCTCATGTTCTCCATCATTTCTGAACTATTCGGGCTTCGCCACTTTGCTATTCTGTACAATATAGGCCAGAGTTCCAGTCCTCTGGGATCATACTTGTTTTCTGTTAGGGTTGCTGGGTACCTCTATGACAGACGTGCAAAAGCAGAAAATGTGGGGAGGACTAATGCTTTGGATGAGCTCATGTGTGTTGGGAGAAAGTGTTTCTGCACAACCTTTTTGATAATGGCAGCACTTAGCATGGTTGGGTGTGCAGTCGCAGGTGTTCTTGTCTACAGAACGAGGAAATTCTACAAGCAGGATATCTATCGTAAGTTCAATGCTGAAAGTAAAGAAGATAAAGGTTGAGATTCAAAGTCACCACTCCCCACTGAAGCTTGCACTATAACAAGCAGGAGCACCTGATAATATGTATTCCACTCAACAATTAGAACTAGAAAATAGCTCTTTTTCGGTCCTGTGATCTTTCACTAGTAAAAATAATGAACTCCTTGCTATGGGTGGCCTAAAATACCATTGAAAAGTGTTTTATACTTCAGTAATGGTTAAAACTGTACTAAAATATATCATTGAAATGTGTTTTATATTTCAGTAATGGTTAAAATTATACTAGAATACCATTGAAATGTGTTTTATACTTCAGTAATGGTTAAAATTGTGCGCTTTGCACTTTTCTCTTTCAATTTGGTCTTACTTTTGATCAGTTATTCTTTAAGTATCATGATTTATGATGATAATTGATATATAATTTGAAATTTTTTTTTTTGTTGATAATTGAAATATAACTTCCAAAGGACCACCAATAATGATCCATATTCATTCATCTTTATGTGATTGACCTGACAAAGAAAGACTTGATTTTGGCAAATGACCTAATTCAAATGCATAGTTTGTTGGCTGCAAGCTTGCTTTCCATGGCAGCCTATTCACTTATCCTGTCACATCGCAGTACAAAATATCTCCATAAATTCTCTGTCCTAATCATAGACCTTGAATATAGGTAATATACTAAATTAGTTATTAGTATAAGTAGATATTTTCATTCCATACAAAGACATATTCAAGAACCTTGTTTTGTGAGGGAGATTATTTAAAGAAAGTAGTAGTATTGTGAGTGAATGTAAATTACAAAAGTAAAGGATGTGTAAGCGAAGGAATTAATAGGAATGACTATATTTGAGTGTTTTGAGTAGTAATTTAATTTTTATGTAAGATTGTCTTATAAAAAAGAAAATAGGATATTTTGAGAAAACATGGTGGTTTGAAAAATAGAGTAGTTTAAAAACAAAGCACTCAAATAAAATTTCTATTGAATTAATATCAAAACAAGGTTGTGAAGTTTATAAGTCGATCTTAGTCATTGCTAGTGTGGGTAGAAGTCTCACTCAACCTCAAATTTATCTTTTCAATAATAGACACATTTCAAACATGTAGTATGATTCTAGACTTAAGCACAACTTAATGAGTATTAGTCAACTGTCATGTCCTCTTTTTAATTATTTTATTATGGAAGAGACATTATCCCATTCCAAATATTTTCATTGGGCTAAGATATGAAAATTGAGAAATAATCATTATATTTAAAATTGATTATTTTGGACATGAATTATTTCTTATTTCTTATTTTTGATAAAAGGGATCAAACAATTAATTTAATATTATTATTTTGAAGTATTTTCCCAAGGGTGTGGGATTTCTTATGAGGAGGTTTGTAACCTCTAGGTTTAGGTGGAAATTGATTATGAGCATATTCTTTGACAATTTTTATTACAGCTTCCATGTGAGGAGTTAAAAATCTTGTACAGAACAAAACAATGAGTTTCTTTAGAGGGAAAATGAAGAAAATAATATTATTTAATTTATTTTTCCAAGAGAGAGGCATTTGGATTTGGATCTCTATTTATTTGCAAGCAAAGTCAATTTTCAAGATCTTTTTTCCATTTCAACTTCACAACTTTTCATTATGAACTTTATGTTCTACAGTATCTTTTTGTGGAAAAAATACATGAGTTGTAGGAGTCAAAAGATGAAAACCTTTTGATTATGGATAACATTCTCATTCAAGGAGTGCAAAGAACTTCACAAGCTATTACAAATTAACTAGTTTCGATGTGGTATGTTTGTGTACAAGTGTTTTGCAAATTTTTTAAGTTTTTTGTAGGTGCTTTTGTTGCTTTATGGATTTTTTTTAATACTATTTCATGTCTCATCATACTTCCTATGAGTTGGAGAGTTCATATTTCAAGTGGGTTTTTGTTTGGAAAAGTTTGGGTTGCAAGTGAAGTCTAGTTGTTGGTGAAGATTGTGTGGTTTGTTTCCAATTTTTGGTGTGGCTTTTTGGGTGTAATTAATGATAATTTTTTTGGTTTTTATTATATCAAATTATTTATGTGGAATAGCTCAGGTGTTGAGGAATTTCATTCTACAGTTTGGGACTGATCAAAGTTAGTAGTGTGTGACAGTTTGGTAGTTTTGGGTGTTTGTTTCTTTTGAAATAATTTCTAGATTATTTTGTTAATTAAGTAGGCAAAGGGCCCTAATCCTATAATTTTAAAACATTAATAGCTTAACTAATTACAAAGAGGAAGCAAAAGGGCACACATGCCCAATAAAAAGTAAAATCAAATAAATAAAAGCAACTAGACAAGTTGAAGGAAAACACCAGGAGCAACACTAATAGATAAGATTTTAGTTTGCAATCTGTGAGTCCAAAGACTCCTCCCATGCTTCCTTGTCCTCGTTCAATAAAACCCTTTCATTCTTGTCTTTGTACTATGGGAATCCTTGTCCTTGGCATTTCTCTTTTTTTGTTTTTTAATTCATAATTTATTTTTTATAATAATAATTTTGGCCAAGGTAGTTTTCATTTGCTTAATTTTCTCATGGTAGCTACTAGCCTCCATCTTCTTCTCCAACTCCTACACCTGATCCAAAGTTTGGTTAACTTTGCATTTTCACTACCCATTATTTATTGCTCCATAGTAGAAGAAGAAATCATTTCTTCATCCTTTTCCTTATCATCCTCAAACCCAAGAGAAGGGGGAGTAATTTTTCCATCTCAAAAATCTCAGTTTCCTCTTCTTTAGCCTCTTCACTTTCTTTTGCATTTTCTTCCTCATCCTTGCTATTGTCTTTTTCATCATTTTCTTCCTCGTCCACTTCATAGTCCTCTTGAGATTTCTCCTCAAAGTCTTCTTGAGAAGAATCCTCCCCTGACCCATCCTCTTTTGGGGGGATAAACTCCTAATCATTAGAGTCCTCTTCATCAATTTTAGCCACTATCTATTTATCTTTAATATTTTTTATGTTTTTAGTATCTAAGCCTTTGGCTAGCCTAGCTAACCACCCATCAAATTTAAATAGCTCATAACCAACTCCTCATTATCTTTTCCTTCTCCCTTGGCACCAAAACTTCAATGGTCCCCCCAACATCAAAATTTGATTAGGTTTTTTCAAGTTCTTGTTTTTCTTATTCAAAGGAGAGGGGATATTAGTAACAAAATAATCTTTAACCTTTTTAATAGACCCCTCTTTACTACCTGAGTTAGGTGTTTTCTTATTTTGGATGACAGGTAAAGGGGGAGTTCTAATGTTTTCTAGAAGTGTAATATCAACATTATTTTTACAAACTAGTTTTGGCATGGGGACTATAGATAGTACCAATACTTATATAAAGTGTCATTATAAGAACCTAATGTAATGGGGGACAGGCCCCTTCCATAATGCATATATTGAAAGAAAATAAAATAGAAAAGCAGTTTGATTTTCTTATCATGCCTTATATGATTCAAAAATTGGGAACTGGTAGCCATGAATCATTTTAAATCTTCCTTTGAGGGTAAAATATTTCATCACATGAAGACTTACCAAGGCCCATAAAACTGGCAGCTTTTCATGACTATATCCATTTCAAAAAAATTATTTCTCCCCTTCCTCCAAAAAGGATTTTATGAGTCCTCTTATATTCTCCTTTGCTTCATTTCTCCACTCTTAACCCTTCATAGGTCAATCTTGTAGCCCTTGTGATCAATTCTTTAATAACTTTAAATTAGACTCCACCAATCATCACCTCTCTTTGCATCTTGGAATTGACTAACTTAGAAGTCAGTTTGTCATTGTAGACTTCCATTGCCAAAAAAAAGACATACAACCCCCTTTTTCAAGCAGTTCCCAAAGCTCAACATTTTTCTTGAGGGATTCATAAAAGATTGATTTCATTTGTAGACATGGTCCTCCCATGATATATTTTTTACCTTTTCTCTCTCATCCCTCAGTAATTTCTCCTTATAGCTTTAATAGCCCAACTCCAATTCAAAATGTTAAAACCAAAAAAGACCCAATTCCCACACATCCTTTTGAAAGCTTGTAAAAGTTTTTCATTATAATTGGTTCCTTCTTTATTTATCATTTGTCTTCTAACAACACAACATTCCTCCTTAGTACATTTAATGTTCAATATTATTTATAACATCATAAACCTCCAAATCCACATTCCAAATGTTTGTTTTAATAAATTTCCTCATAAAATGACCTCTCTCACATGCAAGTCGTAAAGTTTGCACAGAGGAATAACAAATCATCATAATCTTCCCTTACTTGTTTTGGAAAATGTAATGATTACCAACATCCTCTAAATTGTTGATATCAAACCCAAGTTCTTTCCATTTGTTATCTATAATCATCCAATTAATATTAAATTCCACGTTGTCCAACTTCAAAGGGAACCCCATATCAACCACATTAGCTAGCTGCATGTTCACATTTTCACTTGTATAAAATTTCATGTCATCTAAAACCAAAGGCACAAACCCACTAACTTGGATGTTCATTTTATTTTTTTATTTCATTAGACAAAACCTATTTTATATCAAGTAGGAGATTTGAAAAGTTCTAGTAGTGCAAATCCATGTAATTAAGACCCAAATTTGAAACAATGTTTCAGCTGCTTGATTTCCTTTTTTGTAAGTATGAATAGCCTTTGACTTACTAAAATTACCAAACAATAGCCTACATTCCTCTATCATATTACATATTTTCCATGAAGGGGTGTGATTATTATTGAGAAGATAAATGATGATTTTTGAATCTAATTCAATCACAACACTTTAGAAACCCAACATTTATAGTCTTCTCACACCCCACCAAACAGTCATAGACTTCTCAACTTTGTTATTTGGCCTTTTTCCTAATTTTTTATGATAACCCTCAATTTGTCTTCCTTTTGCATCCCTTACGACTTCCCCAACCATAACAATTCCATAATTTCTCTTCGATCATCCATCCAATTTTTGAAGGCTTCCAATTTATTATTTTCCTTGGGAAGATTTTAGCCCATTTTATCTTGGTTAGGTCCTAATTAATGCCTAGGAAATTTTTCTATAAGAGGGCCTTCAAAGGGAATTCTTTTAACACAAGAAAATATATGCACATTGGTATTTTTTACAAATTATTTTTAATACTAATAAAGAGTTTTATGTTGTTTCTTGACTGGTCTCAGAATATCCTATTGTTCCTTTCTTTCCACAAGCCCTGGGTAACAAACAAGGGATTCTATTTCCACATTCCAAAAATCACTAGATGAGAAAAGGGAGATCTTTTATACCAACTATTAATAAACTATTTTAGTCCTTCAAGGAAGGTCCAATAAACCATAAAGATAGTCAACACCTACATCCAAACTCCAGTAGAAAATTCATAGTGAAAGAAGAAATTTTCCATAATTTCTTCAACCTTGAAGCATAAAATGCACCTATTAACAAATTTGAAGCCTCTCTTAACCAAATTGTCAATAGTAATAATTTTATTATGGATGGCCATCCACCAAAAGTAGCTCAATTTAGGAATCATTCTCCTATTCCAAACTTGGTTCCAATCAAATAAAGAATTATTATTGTTAGCACAAATCTGGATTTGTTGCTATTGTATATATGTTGGATATTTTTATGTAGTAACAACATATTTAATGTAATAAAAAATCACATTTCATTAATTAAGATTTGTTGGAGTTTTTGTGCTAGGTATGGTTAAATTTGAGTGCATTGTTTTATGAAGAATTTACTCAATCTTGAGGGTAGTTTAATATTTGTTTATTCTTCTGAAGAGATTTTGAAAAATAAGTGTTTTGTTTTATATTTTCTATTAATTGTTGTTTTAGAAGAAGAATTTCAAATTGTTTAATTGGGATATTACATTAACATGTACAAAAGGGATATGAAAATTTTTAAATAGGGAGCATGTATGATTATGGACAAAATTATAATTAATAAATTCATTGCAAAAGTTGAAATGGTTTAATAATAGAACTTCTTGCTTAAAAAATTAACATTTATTCTCAATTTCATATGATTAAGTTGTCACTATAGTGATACTTTTAGTTGCATTCAAAGTTGACATAAAAGACTAGTCTTGGCTTTGGTATTTAAGTGTAGAATAGAGAAAAATAAAGGTTAAGGTGATCAAAAATCAAAACTAAAACCCTAAATCCCTAAACCAATAATGAAGCACAATCCAACATAGAAACATAAAACATAAAGCAATATTACCTATGCCATGATTTATTCACTTTCATTGTCCTCTATTTTGATTTATATGCTTGATTGCCCTCAGATTTTGAGTATGCAACAGTAAGTCTAATGACAATAATAGAAAAATATTGAAGATTGTACTTGTCTCCTTGAACAACATGTACTTAAGCATGAGCTAGGTAGGTTGAAATGAAAATGATAGGTCTCTTTATAGAAAACCAAATTGGAATGAAGGGCTTGGATTAAAAGCCAATAAGACATGACAATCAATGGCCAAGATTGAAAGATGTAGTACGAAATATGGTTAGGGATAAATTAGGGAAAAGATATGACATGGTTAAGGATGAATGGTTGATATTAAATTATAAACTAATTCAATCAAGGGTAGAAAGTAAATGAGATGTGAAGAGATAAGGATGACAATGACAAAGAGAAAAGCACAAAAAAATAGGTTGTTGGAGGAAACTAAATAATTCTAAAAATTATTTAATTTAGGAGGGAAAGTGAATAATTAAATAATGGAAACATTATTTAATTTAGAAGAAGAGAGAAATTTGACTTTTCAATTAAATAATGATTTAATTTAAAAGTAGGAGAAAAGGGGAAATTAGAAAGTAATTAAATAAATAAAATTTATTTAATTTATGGAAGAAAAGGCCAATGAATAATTAAATAATTAAGATAATTATTTAATTATAGTAGAAAATGATAAGAATTAAATAAATAAAATTTATTTAATTATAGATGAAAGAAGACATTAGTGACATAATTAAATAAATAAATAAAATTTATTTAATTAATCAAAAGAAGAAATAAAATAAATGAGATTAATAAATTAAATAATTAAAATTATCCAATTAATAGAAGAATTGTGACTTTAGACAATAATCAAATAGTTAAAATTATTTAATTATTAAGGAAGAAAGGGAATTGACATGTAGAAAAATATTGTTCATAGGTGAAGGACATTTTTTAGTGTCTACACTAAGTTCTAGTAGATTAAATGTGTCGCACAACAAGAATATGGTAAATAGTTTTTTGTTAATAGAAAACCAGATATAACTTGTGAAGGTTGAATTCTAAGGAAGCAACATATAGATAATCTTTCCTTGTAGCAAAGTCATATCAAGTTTTAAGGCTCCTCTTGAGATTGCCTATTTAGATTTGTGTGGAAGTATAAAAACACATTCTATTGGTGGCAACATATATTTATTAACCTTCATTGATTATTTCATTCGAAAGACTTGGGTTTATTTTTTTGGAAAAAAATATAATTTTTTGGTATATTAAAAGAGTTTGACATCATGTTGAAAAGAAAAGTGATCATTTTATTAAAGTTATAAGAACATACAAAGGAGGATAATATGTGTCAAATATTTTTTTAGTATTTTACAAGACACATGGAATCAAGAAATAATGTACTACTAGATATACACCACAACATAATGGATTAATACAAAGAAAGAATATTAAAATCTAAAAAATATCTAGATGCATGTTGAAGGTTAATCATTTGTCAAATGAATATTGGAAAAAGGTTGTAGCATGTGTAGTTTATATGTTGAATCAGTATTGTAGGCACCTAAATTTTCTCATACCCCTCCACATTGGGCTTTACCCTATCCTACCCAATTAAATAAATATTTATTATTTATTTAATTCACCATTTACCTTTATCCCTCACCTTTAATTAAATAAATTTACATTTACTTAATTAATTCTAAACCTTATCCCACATATCCTCCAACTAAATTAATTTATTAATGCCTACTTAATTAATTGATTTAGGCTAATTGACCCCCATTACTATTTTCTATAGCACGTATAAATCCATGCAATTCTCAATCCTTATCCATTTAATCCTATCCATTAAATTCTTTGATATGGATCGTAATCTAAACTTACCATCATGTGACAAGTATCCCTCCACCCTTTATGCTCACACATGTGAAATCATCCAAAAGGTAAACCTGCCTTTTTCACCTATATCTCTCTTGTGACACTTGTTACAAGGCTAAGCCTCAATCCAAACCCTAATCCTCAATCAATCACAACCATCCTTTAACCAATGCATCTTGTGCCTGTTAGAGTAATCATACATTAGCTAATAATAAATTAATATTTAAGTAATTATTAGGCTAATTTATTCTCATGCACTTAATCTAAACTTAGGAGTGCTTTTATTCTTTTATTAGTTGAGTTATTATTAGGTCTTTTTGTCTCATTGCATGAGATGTTGACACTTGTCATTATCTAATCCCTTTCTCATTTAGGGTCTTACTCTTCTAAGCACTCAACCCTCTTTGTATTATCCTTCCACTCTTCTCATCTCTTGGGATTCTCTTTTGAGATTTTGGAGTTTCATTTTGTAGATTTTTCTTGTTGAGGATATTGCATATTATTATTTGTAGCTCTCTTGTATGGAAGGTTTTTTTGTTCCTTTTTTTATCATGTGGCTCATGTTTTTCATAATTCTAATAGTCCCTTGATTTCCCTCTTGAAAAATCTATAAATTAGTGGTCTCTCATCCCATTTGGGCATCCACTTTTATCATATCCTTATACTAATCCATTTTCTATCTATTATTTCATTATCCTATCCTTATTGTATTCGTTTGATCTCTCATAATCTCAATCTTTCCATCATATTATTGGTTTTATAATAAATCACATTTAACACATCAAATGAGTACATCAAGAGAGTATTAGTTGCAACTCTTCTTCTAGTTGAATCTATGGAGAAATAAGAGAAACAAGGTAATAGGTTCCATTTAAATGCATTTAAATTCTTTACTTAACAAGTTGTTCATTTTCTTAACTTCATTTTGGCACACCTAGTCTTTTAACCCCGTTATTTTTTCTTGATTTGTGATTTTCATGGCCAAATTTCCAAAATAGTGTTTCTGACCATGTTTTAGCGTTTAAGTTCTAGAATGACAATTTTACTTTTTCATTTAACACAATTCCTTTTGTAACTCTCAATCTTGTTTTTATTTTTTTTCTTATTTACATATTTCATCTTGTTTCCTTCTCTAGTTTTTGCATATTACTAACTTTTTGGGATTTTTAGTGTCTTTTTAGCCCTTGAATTGTGTTTTTTATGGTTTAATCTCTATATTTTTTATAAAACCTAACCTTTTCTTTTAGGTATGGTTGCCCAATTCCAAAGCCATGATTTTTCTCTGTGAATCAACACATCTACAAATTAGTGTACATACTCAGATCAATACTTTCACTCTTTCGTTCAACACTTTCACACCTAAGAATTTTCTTCCTATTTTATAATGATCTACATATTCTTTCATCTTTATGTGATTGACCTAAAAAACATGTGATTTAGGTAAATGACCTAATTCAAATGCATAGTTTTTTGGCTACAAACTTTATTTCCATGGCATCCCATTCACCTATCCTATCACATCACAGTACAAAATATCTTCATAAATTATATGTCCTAATCATAGACCTTGAATATAGGTCATATATTAAATTAGTTCTAAAATTATCTAGACATCATTTTTAGTATTTAAGTAGATATTTTCATTTCATACAAAGACATATACAAGAACCTTGTATTGTGAGAGAGATTATTTAAAGAAAGTGGTAGTAGTGTGGGTGTATGAAAATTACAAAATAAAGGATGTGTAAGAAATAACATGAAGATATGATGATTTAATATCCAAATGACTAACATTTTTAAATTTTTTTATGATTTTTTAATAAAACATTTTGAGAAAAAATGGTTGTTTGAAAAATAGGGTAGTCTAAAAACAAAGCGCTCAAATAAAATTTATATCAAATTGATATTTAAGAAATAATGTGAATTTTATGTAGAGTATGAAAATTGAACCAATATGAAGGATAATCAAATCCTTCAAGGATCCAAGTTTCAACCCTCCACTTAGGTAAGCCTTTAGGTAACTACAACTTCAAGTTTATGTATTAATTAATTAAATATGTGTTTTGACAGAGCACACAAATTGTCAAAACTTTTTAGACTTTATAAACCAAAAGTATAGGGCATAAAGGTTTCTCAGACAACCTAACAAGCTATTTTTTTAGGACTAACATGTCATTTTCGGATGACAACACACCGCACTAGTTTCTTGTATGGATAGAAAATAGAAATTGTAACGAGGAAACTTAGAACACTATGTGCAAGGTTCTGGATGTGTTGAGATATAAAATATGATCATATAATGAATTTACAATAGCTGAAAGGAAAGTACTAAATGGATTTAAATGAGAATGATAAGGGAGAATTTATAACATCATCAAAGACATCTGAAAAGATCGCAGCTCTCTCCAAACAACCCCCTCACCTATACCTACACACATAATACTTAAGAGAGGGGTTGGGTGGTTGTATAGGATTTTTCCCTAGTCAAATATTTGTTTTAGTTTTCCCACCTCCAGGAATAGCCTTAGATAGGATGATAGGAAAATACATAAAATAATAGAAATGACAATATGCTAACAAAATAAAGATAGTATTCTCAATGTAAAATCTTGAATAGTTAGCACTCCCAAGCATAGAATTCAAGTAGCTTGTTGGTGCAGTGAAGAAGTAGCAAGGGTCTTCAAGATGACAGTGACTTCTTCAAGTGGAATCAATGGAGATTTATGAGATATTTTTGTGATTACATCAATGGTGGAGCAATAGATTTTAGAGAAAAAATTGTCAATGAGAGACAGAGATAGAGTTCTTTGAAAGATATGCATATATGAGAGAAAAATGGAGATTGATGTGAATTATAGAATAAGAGAAGAAAGAGTGTTGTCAAATGCCTAAGAATTGTGTCTCCTTCCAAAAGATCCAGATTCTAGAGGAAAAATGAGGGTTCTTGGTTCAAAATTACATGCCTGAGTGGTCCTCAACAAGAGTGTATATTGGTAGAAGCATTACACTACCAAAACACATCAAGTGTAATTTCCTAATGGCTAATAAATCATGGATTTTCACAAAGATATGAGCACAATGTGTGGACATCTCTATGACATGCATTTGTTTGAATGAAAATCAAACTTAACCATCAAGGAGTTGAACATGCCATATGTTGAAATATGGTTTGGATTGAAATTGGGATTAAAGAGCATAACTATCTTAATTATAACTAAAGTGGAGGGGCGTATGTAATGTGAAATTCTATAGGATACAATTTAAGTTAATACAATTCATAGATTCATAGGTCAGTGCAGTATCATGAGGGGCCAAACTAGGCCTCTAAGTGGCAGTGAAAATCTAGAAAAATAGAGTTACACAACTTGACATAAAAAATGAATAGGTTATTAACATAATTTGAATAATATGTAAGAACATAATTTGTAGCAAATTGAATGTAGTTTCTAAGCTACTAGTCCTTTTTTGGAAAAAAGTAAATCTATTTGGTTAAAATTTACAATTTCAATGCAGTAGTACTAAATTTTTTAGGAAAAAATAAAAAGCAGGTGTTTGTCCGGCCACCCTAATGATGAGCAAAAAATATATATATTTTAATCTTTCAATATAAGTAGAGGACACATGCTCAAATGTGATGCATATTTTTTGTAATTTTTTTGAAGTAAATAATTAGTTATGAATTTTCTAGTAGGAATTTTTAAAAATATTAAAACCATTTGTCCGACCACCCTAACTTGGTCAAAAAATTATGAAATTCATTTTTTTAAAACAATATTTTGTAAAGCATAGTGTGCGGTGCATCTTTTGGATTCAAAAAATCTATAACCGTTTAAAAGTTATAGATGTTTTTCAATCAGCATATCAATCAGGACTTTACACATAGTGCATGTAGAAAATCAATAATAATTATCTATTAAATTCAAAATAAGGCATATCTTATATGGATTATATGCTGAATTTTTTTTGAACAAACCCTTTCCATTTCATCAAAATTAGATGAAAAAAGTCATCAAGGTGAAGGGTGAAGTCCAAAAAACTCATAGAACTCCTATAAACATATTGGGGCTATTAACTTTTAAGCTTGGTAGTCCCCAAGCCAAGTACTGAAGCAATATTGAAGCAAAACGGATATCCATTTTAACCAAATCGGATATCCGATATATAACAGATATCCGCTATTTTGTAGCCAATATATGTTTATTAACACATTCTTATTAATATTTATGTATATTAGGTTAAATACAATATATTAATATATATTTATATATTTATAATATAATATATTATTTTTATATATAAGGCTATATAATATTTATATATATTTTAATAATATAATATATTATTTTTATATATAAGGCTATATAACATATATAAGATATAATATATAATATTTATATAATGTAATATAAAATATTAATATATTATATCTAATAATATAATATATAATATTAATATATTATATTATCTATATAATATTATAATACTAAATTATTTATATTATATTATATTATATTATGTATAATGGATAGATATTTATAATTTACATAAAACAAAACGGGTACCCATTTTTTCCATAATGGATATATAGTATGCTAAAGTAATGGATATCCATTACTTATAGCCTGAAACAAAACCCATAATGTCTTCAAACACAGGGTGTTTGTGGTCTAAGTAACGGATATTTGGTATGCTAAAGTAACAAATATCTGTTACTTATAGCCTGAAACAAACCCCTTGATGTCTTCAAACATAGGATGTATGTGGTCGAAGTAACATATATCCGCTTTTAAGAAACATATATCTGCTTTTAAGAAACGAATATCCGCTATTTAAAAATGGATATCCGCTTTTAAGAAATTCAAATCTATTGATTCTTTTCCCTATGCATACTATTACCAATTTTTCACCTACAGCTCAAACCAACAGAGTTGAAACAACTATGTTCATTTTAAGGTGAAAATATTTCAATTCATTTATGCTTTGCTTAAACCATTGCATATATTGGAGTTTAAAAAGAAAAGTTTGGTTTCATTGTGCAATATGTTTTCAAATAGAAGAGAGCATTCAATTTTCCATTCAATGTTTAAAAGCATAAAGAGACTACATGAGATATAAAAATATTGCTTTCATTCATCTTGCAATGATTCATATACTTTACAATGTTTCATTCATTTTGCAAGAGAGATATATGTAGAATTATAGTGCAAGATTGCAAAGAATGTTGTTTTCATATTCATTGGAAAGAAAAGAGAGATCAAGTGTCCCACACAAGCCATGTGATTAGCTAAACCAATTCATCATAAGTAATGAACTATACAACTGAAGATTAAGAGAAGAAAGGAAGCATACAATGGAAAACATACCCATCATTGCCTGGTTTGGGTATTTAGTTGGTCTTCGTTGCTACTGCTCCTGCTTGCTCCCGATCTTGAATGAACTTGCATCATGTTGAGAAAAGTTGTTAGAGATCTGGATATGAATTTCACTATGTGCTCTATCAACATAAACATAGTGCATTACTTATAATGTATTGAGTCAGTTGATTAAACATCAGAAGTATGCAAGAGAGCATGAAAAAATGAAACATCATAGGAGCATTCAACTTCACTGTTTTTATCTAACATGTTTGTTCACTGTGCAAGTATAAGATAAATCATGTTGTTGATCCATTTCTGAGGACATTATAGCATGTGGTGCAAAAAATGAATCTCGCAAGGGTTGATCTCGACATGCTACCCCTTATTATTCAAGAGGGGTTTGAGATAGAAAATCATATTCATAATGCTCAATGGAAACATTCAACTAAAGGAGTAAACCATTAAGAAAACAAAAGAGATTTAAGATCATTGACCACTCATAACAGTCAATCTAGAGTCCAATGAATTAAAAATTATGAGTGGAAAAGATCTCATTTGAATGTCCAAATCAAGTACAAGATAGAATAGAATGCATCATTTTCATATTGAGAGATTTCTATTACTATCAAGTGTGAGTGCTTATTGCTGCCATGTCATGTTTTATTTATGCCAAGTGTGATGTTTGAAGTGTCTCATTGAATAGTACAACAAAGAATGTGTTGCTTGTTATGTTGTTTGTGATGGTGTCAACATGATGAATTTGTCATAAACATGTTCATCAAGGTGATTACGAGTGATACTTGCATATGAAATAGCAAGGAGTGCATTGTCATGAAGGTGATAGTGAGCAGACATACATAACCAAAGCTCACAAAAATGGGACAACAATCAAAGTAACATGGGGAACACTTGCAAAGCACTAAAAAAAATGGTATAAACACATTTTAATATGTTGCTTCTACTCATCATTGCAAGTGGAGGAGTAACAAGGTGCAAGTTGTGCTTATTGACAAACCAAGAAGTCATGCTAAACACAGTTAGAGCCATGCAAGGTATCAAGTCCAACATATTCATGTCAACTGTAGCTGCTCTTAATAAGAGATAAAAATGTATGAATAGTACAAAATATTTCAATCTTTGTCAAGCATTGAAATGCAAAGTGCATAGTTACAAATGAAGTGAGCAACAACATGAAGAGAAAAAGAACCATTATGGACTCTTTGTGTAGTGTATAATGATCATCAAGGTTTTATCTACATGCAAGTTCTAAAGGGGATAGTGTTTTACATGTAAAAAGGCATCATAGAAGCATGTACTCATGATCTATTGTTCCACTGTATTGATATTGTTCAACTTTGAAAGAGAAACATTCACAAAGAGGGTTATCATTGAGTGTTTGATGCTTCTAGATGGTGAAGGGAAGTAGTGCCTCATGTATGTCTCAGAATAGAGAGTGAATTAAAGAAAAAAATGGTAAGCTTTTCACTATGTTGTAGGTGCATCATGTTGTATTGCATTTACTTTTGCTCAGCATGGAATTGAGACAAACTGCAACATTGAGTTTTGAAGGAATTTTTGAAAGAGAGAATGTAAATAAAACAATTGAGTTTTGAAGGAGTACCCAGTATGTGCTTTGAAAAGCAGACTTTTAATGGAACAAAGCTGCATTTCTAAGAACAAATAAATGGAGCTATAGTGCATACATTATAGAACATTTGGGTATGTGTAGGATCATGATGGGCCAAAAAGTGGCAATATGATGGGTATTTGTAGGGTATGTGGCTGACGATTTTTTTTACCCAAAATTGATGAAATCAAAAGGGTTTTTAAAGGATATTATAAGCTTTCCACCAATATAAATTATGCTTTACTCTTAATTTAATAAGTAATTGTTGTTCATTTTCTATTTGAATTACGACTAAAGTCCTGATTGATAGGCTGATTGAAAAACATCTACAACTTTCAAACAGTATCACATTTTTTGAATCTAAAACATGCGTCACATTCTATGCTTCACATACTATAGGATTAAAAAGAAAAAAAATTGAATTTCATGAAGTTTTGACCAAGTTGAGGTGGTCAGACATACAAGTTTTTATATTTTTTAAAATTTGTAATAAAAAAATCATAATTAATTATTTACTTGGAAAAAAATTACAAAAAAATATGCATCACATCTGGACATGAGTCCTCTACTTATATATAAAATATCATAAAAAAATATTATCATTTTATTGTGGTTAGGGTGGTTAGAAAAACACCTACTTATTTTTTCCCTGAAATTTAAGTACTACTGCATTGAAATTTCAAATTTTCACAAAATAGATTTTTTGTTTTTTTAAATAAACCTAGTAGTTTAGAAACTACATTGAATTTTCTACAAATTCTATTCTTACATATTCTTGAAATAATATAGATAGCTTATTCAAATTTTTACGTCAAGATGCCTAACTATGATTTTTCTGAATTTTTCGCCACTTAAGGGCCTATTTTTTCCATGATGATCCTACACATACCCATTTCCTTGAAAGCAAATGAATAGGTGCCATGATGATATTAGGGTTTTGAAAAAATGAACATTTGCATCACATTTAGAAAAGTGGGTAACCTAGAAATGTTTAGAGGTCGCGACCTTGTATGGTGGAGCATTTCTTTTGTTTTCATTCAGAAAAAATGAAAAAATAGTATCTCTTTTTGCATTCTCATAAAATGGAGAGAACTCAAATATAAAGATCAAACACTCAGAAATGGTGAAGCCCAAAACCTCTCATAGAGATGGTTTTCATTTTTCCTTCAAAAGGGTTGAGCAACATCACATTTTGTCACATACAACATAAAATTATGAAACCCTAAGCTTGCAAAGAGAAAATGAAATACCCAGGTGAAGAAAATGCAGGTCATGGCTTGGAGAATGCTTCTCATTTCTATCATAAAGACTTCATGAAGACAAGGGTTTGTATGGAAGTAATTTGCATCACATTTAGGAAAATGAAAAACTCAATCATATGTAGAGATTTAGAAGCTTGGAAGGCCGCAACCTTACATAAATAAATATTTCATGTTGTTGCATTCAAAACAATAAATGTCTTGACATCTTTCATCACATAGAGAAAACCTAGAAATGCATGAAAGGTCGGGGTCATTAAGGGTTTCAAAACCCCAAAAAATGGTGAAACAAAGTGTACAAGCTCCTTCATTGGAAATACTTCCATTGTTTTGTTTTGGTTTAAGCTCATTATGGGTTCTCATGGCCGCAGCCTGAGAACACATCTTTCTTCATATACATCAAAACCCACTTGGGGTTTGCTTAGGAATAACAAATGCAGAAGAAGATAGAAAGATTCGAGCCTATGCAAGTTTTGAAGCACTCATAAATAAGTGAAAATGCAAGATTTGAAGAATGGAAGCTTTCCCTCATCGTTGTTGTGAAGAAATACATGAAAGGCCACAGGTTTTCCCATATTTCTCCTCTCAAAAGTGAAAACCAAGTTCTCCAATGGCTGCAAAGAGCAAAATATATCAATAGGAGAATACAAACATAAACAAAATACATCAGAAAGTGTATCATGGTCGTGGCTTAGAGGCCCAAAAATGCTTCAAAATGGAGTTAAAAATGTCTCAGATTGGAGGGAAAAAAACTTACCATCAAATTCCTAAAGAGATTCAACATCAAACAAAGGAGAATCGACATGAAAGTGCATAGTTGAGCTCAAACCCTAATCCCCATGTTGGTCGAGTGACGAGCATTTTTTCTCAAAGTGACAATTGCAAAAGAAGGCCAAAAACCAAGGAGTTCGATTGTTTTGTGTTAGGTTTTTCCTTATGCCCTAATTCGAATAGCATTTTTATCACATTGTTTTAAGCCAAAAATGCCTCAACTAATGCTTTGTTTACAAATGGTTATGCTTAGGCCGAGCCATGCCTTAGCTTTTTCTTTTGATTTTTAAGGAAAATCATATAGTCATATGCTATTATTTTATGATTTTATGAGAAAATCATAAGTCTTGCACCTTAGCCTTTTATTTCCCTAGGTCAAATCTCTTTGAGGCCTTAGTTTTTCATAACTTATGATAAAATCATATGACCTTGTGATCTAATAATTTTTTTTCTAATTTTTTTATAGAAAATAAAAGATTAGAAGTGATGTATTTGATCTTTAAAATCAAAGACTCAAATTAGGAAGGTTGTACTTTGTAAAAATCAGAAGCAAGACAAGTGAAATTGGAGATTTTTATTCTAAAAATTGTAAACTGCAAATGATGTAAAACATCATTAAGGTAATATTTCTATAAATTACAGGTTAATGTTTGTTATTTTTAAAAAATGCAATTAGTCTCCTTAGAATCCTTCTATTTCTAGGTTTGAGTTCTTGGGCGAAATTTGAAAAAGATGAACAAACTGAACCTTCTATTTTTCAGTTTTGAGTCAATTTGGGCTTGATTTTGTGACTTTTTTGGATCAACTTCTTGGAGATAGAAAGTTTCTATATTTCTCATGTAGTTTGTAGTAGTTTTGGGTACTATTTTTTAGGATTTTCTCTGGAGCTCGAAAAGGGATAAAAAATTGCTAATTTAGAGATGCAGTTTAGCTTGATTTTTCTATTCTCACTATTGGAGACACTGGGGAGATATAAGTTGGAGAAAATTTTGATTTTTCTCAGTTCAAATTATTTTTTCTTGCTCTCCTACTCATTGTCAGAGAGTTTTGTAAACACTTTTGTGCTTAGATTTTGAGCTTGATACTCCGTCAGTTTTGATAAACAACAGAGTTTTCCTTCTCATTTCTTGTCTCATATTTGCAAAGATAATTTGATGTTTATTGTGATTCAAAATACGAAATAATTTTTATGTCTTATTATTATGAACTTGTATGCAAGAGTCTTATATAATTTAGGTTGTATTTTGTGTTCATTCCTGTGAGCCTTCATATGAATCACTATGGGGTTATATGTTTTATGGTGAGATTGTGAGAGCTGAAGTTTTGAGGTGTTGTGAGAAAATTTATCATATCTTTAAATTTTCTAGTGAATCATCTTTAGGTTTTAGGATTTCATTTTTAGTTTTCCTCCTAACCCTTTCCTTAGAAATTCTTTTAGATTGGGTGATTTTCTAGGGGAACCAACCCATTCTGGAGATTCACTCTCATCATAGATTACCCACAATTTGAGAGTGTTTCCATGTTTCAACAGGATAATATAGTTTATATTTGCTAAGGGTGCAATCCTGATTGACAATACTTTTTGGCACACTTGGTGGGACCCTGAAACTTGTTTTCATAGTTTTTTTTTCAAATAGTAAGTTGTTGTTCTGGTATATGCAACAATTTTTTATAGTCTTTTGGAGGTTTAAAAACTATACTTGGCGACTCTGTTTTATGGTTTTGATTACAGATCTTGTGTGACCAATGTATGAAAAGAATATAAACTAGATCAAGTCCTACTCCATTTGAGTATTTGCAGTTGTCTCCATCTAGAAGGAGGGGTAGGACAACAAGAAAGATTTTTGATACACCAAGGAGGTAAAAATTCACACCTCCAAATCTTAGTCCTACAATTTTAGTGCAAAAAAATTCGGTACCTATAGCACGAGCACTATTGATGGTGAGACAATTTGTGTTTGCACCATTTAATGGGGGTAGCCCATTATTTATTGCACAACATGATGAAATTCTAGTTGCAGCCCTCAAGAGATTTCCTTACTTCATCGGAGAGGATTAATCCACTCCTGTTGAGAACATTTGAGATGTAGCAACCTTGTGCTCAGTTCATAATGTCATCGAGGAGAATGTAGCACTAAGGCTTTTGGTTGCATCAATGAATGGAAAATCCTTGCAGTGGTTTATAGGCCTTTTGAAAAATTCTATTGCAATGTGGGATCAATTGGGTGATGGTTTGCATCGGCAGTTTGAAGATAAGTCTAATCATTTATCTTTGTTAGAGCAGCTGAGCACTATCAAAAGAGCTCCTCACGAGCACATGGAAAATTTTAACTACTGATTCCAAATGACTTGTGATAGAATTCCCTTAACATTCAAGCCCTCCCCTAAGCATGCTTTTCTTTTCTTTCTCAAAGTTCTAAATAGTGAAATTTTTGTAATGATCCAATCTATAGGTTGGTTTACGCTTCCTAATTCCTCTGATATTGCTATTAGAGCATAAAACTAACTTATTCAAGATGGAAAAATAGCCCCAAGGCCTCTTATGGCCATTTTTCCTAAAGTACAACCACCTATTCCTATGTCTTTACCTCATTTAGCTATTGTCCCACTAGTTCCAGAAATAGGATACCAAGTTGTAGCTCAAGAAAATGTTATTCCAAACCCAACTAAAGAGATTCAAGAGCTAAAGGGCATGTTGCAATCTTTCAACAAGACTATTAGCAATGAATTTTTTAATCTTAAGAAGCAAGTTGGCCAAGAGAATAGGCCTTATTAAGCCTAGTATCAACAAAACTAGCCAAATAGGCCACCTTTTCAAGCTAATTTCCAAGGAAAAAGAAGGAATTTTAATGCTAAGCCTTTTCATCCCTATAACAACAATGTTGCTAGTTCTTCAAAGGAGCTTGTACCAAAAAATAACATGGCACAAGAATATGACTGGTGCTATCCATGCAAATAGCCCCATAATCAAGTTGCATGCATGAATGGGATAAGAGATAAGCTCTTATGGTGCAAAATAATTATGTTGGTTCAAATATTTTGTTAAGTGAGAATCCATAATAGTAAGGTAACATTAAGGTTGTCTTGATGAATTGGAAAGGCAATGAATTTTGCAAAGTGAATCACTTTCAAGGACAAAACCAACAAGATTCACCTGTTTCAGCTAATACCAGAGCAAAAAAGAGAGTTGTTGATTTGGGGCAACAAGCTGCAAATGTGCAACAACAAGCTATTAAGGATAAAATTCATGTTGTTTCACCTCAAGTTGTCCCCATAGCACAACCAAAAGTGCAGATTCTACAAAGAGGAAAAAGTGTGCCTGAAAAGGAGCAACCTAAGGCACAATCATAGCCTTTGCAAAGGAAAAATGATGTTGCTACTAAAGGGCAGAAAAAGGCTAGCCTTGTTCCTTTTAATATTGTTGAGAACCTTAAGAAAGCTACAGTTAGTGTGTCTATTATGGATTCTTTACACATTCTCGGTCAAAAGAATTTACTGCAAGATCCTTTAGCTGAACTTTTAGTTTCTAATGTTCCTAACCCAAAGAAGAACAAGGTTGTGCTTGCAAACAACCTAGAAATTAAGAGTGGGCAACAAACTCAAGAGAAAAACCCCCCTCCATTCTATTTGAGCCTAATAATTAGGGATAAACTTGTTCATAACTGCATGATAGACTCCGATGCAAGTAGTTCAGTCATGCCCAAGAGTCTAGCCGATAAGTTAGGTCTAGCATATGAGCCCCTTTCAAAAGGATTAGTGCAGTTAGATGGTTTTGTTGTTCAGATAGCTGGGATTATTAAAAAAATCCTCTTACTTTGCATGCATGTTTGAATTTTGCAGTTTCTCAAGATATTCATGTTATTGATTTACCACCTCACTTTTCTATATGCCTTTCAAGGGACTTTACTGCCAAGCCGGGTGGGTTTTTATCTTTCGATTGGTCTCATCTATTTTTTAGGACAAGGTATGAAACCAAGGTAACCATAAAGTATAAACCTTTAGCCAAGGATCATGTTGAGCCATATGTCCCTAGCCCTATAAATGATAACCTCTATGTCACTCATGGGCTAGAGGATCAATCCATGAACCTAGACCCTAGCATTCCTACTAAAAATCTGAATCTAGATGAGTAGGCAGCTAGGAATCATGACCTTGACCCTTTCAGCCACACTGATGAGGTAGGGTTAGGAATCTCTATGATTCATGAACCTGGTGTAGTAATTCCCAATCTGGTCAAGGACCAAAATCAACACTTAGATGAAGGCCCAATACTTTTGAGAGATGAGGAAGTTTTCAAAGGATGGAGTTAATTGCTATTTGACGATCACCAATTTGATAACCGAGCTTTGGATCAAAAGGACTACAAAAATGAACCTTTTGAAGAATCTGAAAAGCTCTTTGAAAGCTGCCACGAGGAAATAAATGGTTTCTTTCCATTCAATATCCAAGAGGAATGTAAAGAGAATTTTATTTTGGAGGACTTTAAGCTTTCTTCTGTAAACTTTAAAAATGTGGAAGAAATCAGTGTTGAACCATAGTTCCTAGCTAATTTTTTGGATGAGCTTCCTAATTTTGTGGATGAGATTCAAAGAAGTATGTCCATATTGGGATTGATGCCAAGTGATGAGCAATTTTTTTATGAAAGACATTTGGACAAACTTTTGTTTCAAAAGGATAATGTTCAGATGAATGGAGAATTAAGCACCAACATGATAGAGGAGTTTTGTGAAGTAAAGCCAAGATATTTCATTGTTGGAGATTTGGTGTTCAAATGGGATGAACACAGAAGCAAACCTGGAAAACATTCCAAGTTTGATTCAATTTGGGAAGGGCCATATGTGATAACAAAGTGCAAAGAATGCAAATCTTTTCATCTTTCCAAGTTAAGTGGAGATGTGTTCCCTATCCTAGTTAATGGGATCCACCTAAAACATTTCCTCTACAAATAATTTCTACCTTTTGTACTATAGTATAATAGTTTTGTTGCTAACAAGTTCTTGAAGCACATTTCATTTCAATTGTTTTCTTCCCCTAACTATTGTTAAACATTGTTTTCTGTCTACCAGGGCCTTCTAGTTTTCTTTTTGTTTGGTTTTTCTTGGTTTTCTGCTAATTTTTGCAGTGTTTGTAATTTCAGTTTCATGAATTTATGATTTTGAGAGGGGCATATTTGACTCCTCACCAAATGGATTTGTTTAAAGTAACTAGTCTAATGCTTAACAGGAAAGCATTCAACAGAAATTGCCAAGAATGTTACCAATTTTTCACCTATAGCTCAAATTGGTACAGCTGAAATAGCTATGTTCATTTTAAGGTGAAAATATTTTAATTCATTTCTGCTTTGCTTAAGCCATTGCATATATTGGAGTTTAAAAAGAAAATTTCAGTTTCATTGTGCAATGTGTTTTCAAATAGAAGAGAGCATTCAACTTGTCATTCAATGTTTAACAACATAAAGAGACTACAATAGATATAAAATATTGCTTTCATTCATCTTGCAATGATTTATATACTTTACAATGTTTCATTCATTTTGCAAGAGAGATATATCCAGAATTGTGCAAGATTGCAAAGAATGTTGTTTTCATATTCATTGGAAAGAAAAGAGAGATCAAGTTTCCCACATAAGTCGTGGGAGTAGCTAAACCAATTCATTATAAGTAATGAACTATAAAACTAAATATTAAGAGAAGAAAGGAAGTATATAATGAAAAACATATCCATCATTACCTGGTTTGGGTCTTCAGTTGGTCTTCGTTGCTATTGCTCCTGCTTTCTCTTGATCTTGAATGAACTTGCATCATGTTCAGGAAAGTTGTTAGAGCTCCATATATGAGTTTCACTATGTGTTCTATCAATAGAAATATAGTGCATTGCTTATAATGTATTGAATCAGTTGATTAAACATCAGAAGTATGCAAGAGAGCCTAAAAAAATGAAACATCATAGGAGCATTGAGCTTCACTATTTTTATCTAACATTTTTGTTCACTGTGAAGGTATAGGAGAAATCATGTTGTTGATCTATTTCTAAGGACATTATAGCATGTGGTGCAAAAATGGGCTCCCCAAAGGGTTGAGCCCAACATGCTGCCCCTTATTATTCAAGAGGGGTTTGAGATAGAAAATCATATTCATAATGCTCAATGGAAGCATTCAACTGAAGGAGTAAATCATTAAGCAAATACAAGAGCTTTAAGATCATTGACCACTCCTAATAGTCAATCTAGAGTGCAATAAATTGAAAAATATCAGTGGACAAGAGCTCATTTGAATGTCCTAATCAAGTACATAATATAATATAATACATCATTTTCATATTGAGAGATTTCTATTGCTATCAAGTGTGAGTGCTTATTATTGCCATGTCATGTTTTATTTATGCCAAGTGTGTTGTCTAAAGTGTCTCATTGAATAGGACAATAAAGAATGTGTTGCTTGTTATGTTGTTTGTGATGGTGTCAACATGATGAATTTATCATAAACATGTTCATCAAGGTGATTACAAGTGATACTTGCATATGAAACAAGGAGTGCATTGTCATGAAGGTGATAGTGAATAGGCATACATAACCAAAGCTCACAAAAATGGTACAACAATCAAAGTAATATGAGGAACACTTGCAAAGCACTGAAAACAAAGGTATAAACACATTTTAATATGTTGCTTCTACTCATCATTACAAGTGGAGGAGTAACAAGGTGCAAGTTGTTCTTATTCGCAAACCAAGTAGTCATGCTAAACACAATTAGAACCATGCAAGGTATCAAGACCAACATATTCATGTCAACTATAGTTGATCTCAATAAGAGATAAAAATGCATGAATAGTACAAAAGATTTCAATCTATGTCAAGCATTGAAATGCAAAGTGCATAGTTGCAAATGAAGTGAATAACAACATGAAGAGAAAAAGAACCATTATGGACTGTTTGTGCAGTGTATAATGATCATCAGGGGTTTGTGTATGCAATTTATGAAGGGGACATTGTTTTACATTAAAACATCTTCATAAAAGCATGTAATCATGATCTATATTTCCACTGTATTGATATTGTTCAACTTTGAAAGAGAAACATTCACAAAGAGGGTTATCATTGAGTGTTTGATGCTTCTATATGGTGAAGGGAAGTAGTGCCTCATGTATGTCTCAAAATAGAGGATGAATTAAAGCAAACAATGGTAAATTTTTCACTATGTTGTAGGTGCATCATGTTCTATTGTATATACTTTTGCTCAACATGGAATGGAGACAAAATGCGACATTGAGTTTTCAAGTAATTTTTGAAAGAGAGAATGCAAATACAACAATTGAGTTTTGAAGGAGTACCCAATATGTGCTTTGAAAAGCAAACTTTTAATGGAGCTATAGTGCATACATTATAGAAAATTTCCTTGAAAGAAAATGAACAGGTGCCATGATGATATTAGGGTTTTGAAAAAATGAACATAATTTGCATCACATCTAGAAAAGTGGGTAACCTAAAAAAGGTTAGAGGGTGTGGCCCTGTGTGATGGAGTATTTCTTTTGTTCTCAATCAGAAAAAATGAAAAAATAGTATCTCTTTTTGCATTCTCATAAAATGGAGAGAACTCAAATATAAAGATCAAACGATCGGAAATGGTGAAGCCCACAACCTTTGATAGAGAGGGTTTTTGTTTTTCCTTCAAAAGGGTCAAGAAACATCACATTTTTTGTCACATACAGAAGAAAATGATGAAACCCTAAGCTTGCAAAGAGAAAACAAAATACCCAAATGAAGAAAATGCAGGTTGCGGCCTAGAGAATGCTTCTCCTTTCTATCATAAAGACTTCATGAAGACAAGGGTTTGTATGGAAGTAATTTACATCACATTCAGGAAAATGAAAAAACTCAAGAATATGCAGAGATTTAGAAGCTCGGAAGGCTACAGGCTTACATAAATAAGTATTTCCTATTGTTGCATTCAGAAAAATAAATGGCTTGACATCTTTCATCACATAGAGAAAATCCAGAAATACATGAATGGCCACGACCATTAAGGGTTTAAAAAACCAAAAAAATGGTGAAACAAAGTGTACAAGTTCCTCCATTGGAAAGACTTCCATTGTTTTGTTATGGGTTAAGTTCGAATTGAGCTCCTTCTACATAAAACTAAGAGGGAAATATAGAAAATAAAGTTCATTATGGGTTCTCATGGCCACAGCCTGAGAACACATCTTTCTTCACATACATCAAAACCCACTTGGGGTTTTCTTAGGAATAAAAAATACAGAAGAAGATAGAAAGATTTGAGCCTATGCAAGTTTTGAAGCAATCAAAATTAAGTGAAAATGCAAGATTCGAAGAATGGAAGCTTACCCTCATTGCTGTTGTAAAGAAATACATGAAAGGTTGTGAGTTTTTCCCAAATTTCTCCACTCAAAAGTGCAAACCAAGGTTTGCAATGGTGGCCAAGAGAAAAGTATATCAAAAGGAGAATACAAACATAAAAAAAGTACATCAAAAAGTGTATCATGGCCTTGGCTTAGAGGCCCAAAAATTCTTAGAAATGGAGTTTAAAATGTCTCATATTGGAGGGAAAACAACTTACCATCGAATTCCTGAAGAGATTCAACATCAAAAAGAGGAGAATCGACATGAAAGTGAAGATTTGAGCTCAAACCCTAATCCCCATGCTGATTGAGTGCAAAGCATTTTTTCTCAAAGTGACAATTGCAAAATGAGGCCAAAAACCAAGGAGTTCGATTGTTTTGTGTTAGGTTTTTCCTTATGCCCTAATTCGAATATCATTTTTATCACATTTTTTAAAGCCAAAAATGCATCAACTAATACTTTGTTTGGAAATGGTTATGCTTAGGTTGAGCCATGCCTTAGTTTTTTTTGTTTTTTAAGGAAAATCATATAGTCATATGCTATTCTTTTATGATTTTATGAGAAAATCATAAGTCTTGCACCTTAGCCTTTTATTTCCCTAGGTCAAATCTCTTTGAGGCCTTAGTTTTTCATAACTTATGATAAAATCATATGACCTTGTGATCTAAGAATTATTTTTCTAATTTTTTATAGAAAAATCAAAGATTAGAAGCGATGTATTTGATCTTGAAAATCAAAGACTCAAATTAGGAAGTTTGTACTTTGTAAAAATCAGAAGCAAGACAAGTGAAATTGGAGCTTTCTATTATGAAAATTGTAAACTGTAAATGATGTAAAACATCATTAAGGTAATATTTCTATAAATTACCTTAATGTTTGTTATTTTAAAAAAATGCAGTTAGTCTCCTTAGAATCCTTCTATTTCTAGGTTTGAATTCTTGGGTGAAATTGGAAAATGATGAACAAACTGAACCTTCTATTTTTCAGTTTTGATTCAATTTGGGCCTGATTTTGTGACTTTTTTGGATCAACTTCTTAGAGATAGAAATTTTCTATCTTTCTCATGCAGCTTGTAGTAGTTTTGGGTATTATTTTTCAAGATTTTCTTTGGAGCTTGAAAAGGGATAAAAAATTGCTAATTCAGAGATGCAGTTTAGCTTGATTTTTCTATTCTCACTATTGGAGACACAAGGGAGATATAAGTTGGAGAAAATTTTGATTTTTCTCAGTTCAAATTATTTTTTCTTGCTCTCCTACTCATTGTCAGAGAGTTTTGTAAACACTTTTATACTCGTATTTTGAGGTTGATACTCCTTTAGTTTTAATAAACAACAAAGTTTTCCTTCTCATTTATTGTCTCATATTTGCAATCATAATTTGATGTTTATTGCAATTCAAAATACAAAATCCTTTTTATGTCTTATTATTGTGAACTTGTATGCAAGAGTCTCATATAATTCAGGTTGTATTTTGTGTTCAGTCCTATGAGCCTTCATACAAATCACTATTGGGTTATATGTTTTATGGTGAGATTGTGAGAGCTAAAGTTTTGAGATGTTGTAGTGAGAAAAGTTATCAAAATCTTTGAATTTTCTGGTGAATCATCTTTAGGTTTTAGGATTTCATTTTCAGTTTTCCTCCTAACCCTTTCCTCAGAAATTCTTTTAGATTAGGTGATTTTCTAGGGAAACCAGCCCACTCTGGAGATTCACTCTCATCATAGATTACCCACTATCTGAGAGTTTTTCCATGTTTCAATAGGATAGTAGAGTTTATCTTTGCTAAGGGCGCAATCTAGATTTACAACAAATACAATATAATATATAATCTAATTTATATACTATATATAGTATAATATATTATATAACATATTTAATATATAATACATTTATTATATATTAATAATACATAATTTTATGAATTTGAGAGAGAGGGGGTGTGGGAGGGAGAGAGAGAGAGAGGGAGTGTTGAGAGGGAGAGAGAGTGTGTGTGAGAGAGAGAGAGGGGGTTGGAGTGAGAGAGAGTTATCTAGGTAGGGAGGGAGGGAGAAACCAAAGAGAGGGACTTGAGAGGGAGAGACATGAGAGAGA
>VDFB02086081.1:440912371-440932180 GCA_007258455.2 Sequoia sempervirens | reverse complement strand
AGGGTGGGAGGGATGGAGGGAGGAAGAGACCTAAGAGAGAGATATATATATATATATATATATGTTGTTGGATCTTAGTTGTTTTGTCCTTGATGTCAAAAGTGGTTTGCTAATGTGATGATATGCTTGATGGATGTTGACATGATTCATTCTTAGCTTGTTTTGATACATGATGATTATAGTTGATTTACATGGTCTTTACACATGGTTCATGGCATGAAATTACAAGTTTCAGATTTCCATACTTCAGTTTTTGATACATGTTGGTTACTGATATTGTTATCATTTTTCAAGGTGCTACAAGTCAGATTTACCCTTTTCATGATTTCAAATCATAGATCAGGTATATGGTATTTGATGTTTGACATGGTATACATGATGAAATTTTCTTATTAAATAGGTATCTTAGACACTATGCACAATGATTTACACATACTAGCAGATATATTTGAGGTATACATTTGTTTATATATTGTTGCATTTTCATCTGGGCAAACAAATCAAATGATATTTACACATCTTATGTTTGCATAAAACATACAAGATTATTTGTTGTCTTCAAGACACATAGTATGCGAACATTTGATACATGGTAAAGCATACAACGCTACAAGGCTTCAGGCAGCTTGTTTTGAAATCTTGTTTGATCATTTTTTAAAATATATATGTGACATTTTTTAAGTCACTTTGTAGCTTGAGTGCTAAAATAGTCACATTGTATTCATGTGACATCAGCATTATAAAAGTCTTTTATTTGGGAATAATTTTTATAAGGTAATAATGTTTGGGCATAATGAGTATCGGGCATACTAAACATGTGATATCGGCATTGTTTGAATATCAATGGAATAGACTTTTTAAAAGTCCTGACAATGATGATATTAAGGTTCAATGACTTTGAGGTATTGGGTATTATTGATAAAGATGTCAACTGCTATTATTTGTAATGTGGTGACTTGGCACCGACAACTATCATAGTATCCTTTTGGAATTAATAATTAGCATTTTTATGGTGTTGATTTTTCTTAGCAAGTTTTTGTCAACAGACTTAAAGGTATTATAGTGATTGTTTAAATCATACAAAGTATGATGTTGTTTGAAAGAAAAAAATAGGGAAAAATGATTTTTCATTTCATTGTGTAAAGTTTTGGAACCCTAGCCGCTGCCATGGAATATTGTGTTCATAGTTGTAAATTTGTTCTTCTTTGGCTGACACTAAAAATGAGTTCATTACAAGCATGGATAGCAGACTACAAGCTAGCAAGAACTTGGTAGTTGTTAAGAAAGTGAGAATGGCTTCTTCAGCTGGGAAGTTGTGGTTGACTCCATCGATCTGGTATTTTTTTATTTCATCATTGCATAATTAGGTATTACTTATGTTGTTTTTGAAGAAATCAAGAAAAGGTAGTTAATGCTTCTTGAAGCTCGAAACATAACTAAAAAGTGTGTTTATTTTTGTTAAAATATCTACATTTGAGATTAAGAAAAGCTTACTAGGTAATGAAGTGATTTCGTTATTGTTGAAATCTTTCTTAAAGCATGGATTCAGAGTTTGTTTAAAAAGTTTGAAAAGAAAAGAATATCTACGGGTTGTAACTAAAATGTTTATATTTAATAAAGTTTGTTAAGATAGATTATTTAGGGTTTCTCATTCGAACCCTAACCCAAGTTGCTTTTACAGTTATTCAAACTACATACAGAGATTATTATTTGTAGGGTCTTTAAAAGATGATCTTTAGGCATTATCATGTGGAACTAGAAAGAATAATATGATGTTTTCAGATATTTGATATAGAAGATATATTACATCAAAAATATTTGTTGTGATTCTCATATTATTACATTTCTTGAAGATGTCATTCTCATACAACATTCTTCAATGTTCTTATCGAAAATCTTTATAGTCTTCTATTGGCAGTCTAGAACTGCAAGTTGCACTTCTAGAGTATTGATAGAACACTATCATTATTATTATGCATTGTAATGGAGTTGGTGCTCCTGTATATTGTGGGGTTGGTGCTCCTGTAACTTATGGAGTTGGTGCTCCTGTATTTTATGGAGTTGGTTCTCCTATATTTTATGGAGTTGGTGCTCCTGAATGTGAAAGAGTTGGAGCTCTAAGTGAATAAAGGAAATATTTTTAGAGTGGTTTTTATTCCCCAAGAGGGTTTTTCCACTCATGAAAATTTTTGGTGTTATGTGATGTTTCTATGTGTGAATTTTTTATTTTATTGATTACAATATTGTCATCAGTTGCATACAAATTTGTTGATGTCAGTCATTCATTTTTTCCATTCTTTAAATCAAAGCATCTTGCATAAAAGGTTTAGTTATAAGCTCTGATATATGTGTAAAGTTTATCAAGCTAGTCTCAATTACTAAAATGTTTATCCGATTTGTAATGCATATAATATTGTTTGAGTTCAAGTGAAATTTGTTCTTCTTTAATCATTTGATATGCTAGTTTAAATGTCTAAAAGTTTGTGACTTTCTTGAATCACTAATTCACCCCCCCCCCCACTCTCAGTGATTATGTCTTCCAATAGATGTGTCATAGATACTTCAAAGAGGTAGACCTAAGAGAGAGGGAAGGAGAGAGATAGAGAGATTTATCTAGGTAGGGAGGGAGGGAGAAACCAATGACAGATAGGGTGGGAGGGATAGAGGGGATGAGAGAAAGAGTTGAGAGGGAGATGCTTGAGAGAGAGGGAGAGACCTAAGAGGGGGTTGGAGTGAGAGAGAATTGTCTAAGTAGGGTGGGAGGAATAGAGGGAGGGTGAGACCAAAGAGAGAGAGAGAGGTTTGGATGAGAGAGACTTGAGAGGGATAGATCTAAGAGAGAGGGGAGGAGAGAGATAAAGAGCGTTATCTAGGTAGGGAGGGAGGGAGAAACCAAAAAGAGAGAGGGTAGGAGGGATAGAGGGAGTGAGATACCTAAGAGAGAGAGAGACCTAGATCAGAGAGACTTGAGAGAGATAGACTTGAGAGAGAGGGAAGGAGAGAGATAGACTTATCTAGGTAGGGAGGGAGGGAGGAACCAAAGAGAGAGAGGGTGGGAGGGATAGAGGGTAGGATGGATAAATGGAGGGAGACCAAGAGAGACCTGAGAGGAGGTTGGAGTGAGAGAGAATTCTCTAGGTAGGGTGGGTGCGAGAAAAACCCAAGAGAGACCTAAGAGAGAGAGAGAGAGAGAGATGGATCAAAGAGACTTCAAAAGGATAGACCTAAGAGAGAGGGAAGGAGAGAGATAGAGAGAGTTATATAGGTAGGGATGGAGGGAGAAACCAATGACAAAGAGGGTGGGAGGGATAGAGTGAGTGAGAGAGAGAGTTGAGAGGGAGAGACTTGACAGAGAGAGAGACTTAAGAGGGGGTTGGAGTGAGAGAGAATTGTCTAGGTAGGGTTGGAGGGATAGAGGGAGGGTGAGACCAGAGAGAGAGAATTGGATAAGAGAGACTTGATAGGGATAGATCTGAGAGAGAGGGAAGGAGAGAGATAGAGAGAGTTATCTAGGTAGGGAGGGAGGGAGAAACTAAATTGCATAATATAATATATAATAATAATGCAATAATAGAATATATAATAATACAAAATATATAATATATATTAGAATACAATGTATAATAATAATACAATATAGGAGGGATATTAAAATACATTATAAATATGATATATAATATATATTAAAAATAATGGTAATAATATGTAATATATACTATATATCATATAATATAACATTCAATGTATTATTAAAGTTTTAATTTTGATATAACAAATATCTGTTATTGATTTCCCCTTCACATTATACATATTGGTAATAGATAATATGAAAAAAATTATATTATAAATTTTATATTAATATAACACGCTATAAATAATGGATATCTATTTTGAGACACCCACCATACTCTCTCAAGAGTCGTTTCTCTCCAAAATAAATATCCATTTATCTCCAAAATAGATATCAATTTTGAAAAGAAACGAATATCCATTTTGAAAAGAAACGGATATTTGTTTATCTCCAAAATGGATATTCGTTTATCTCCAAAACATATATCCATTTTGAAAAGAAACAGATATTCATTTTGTGAGAGTGAACAAAACGGATAAACTTGTCAACTTTGTCCATTCCAAAATCCCTCACATTCTCTGCTTTGTCAGGAATATCGTGATTTTTGTGCATTAAAGTCAAGAAATCACTTTTGGAGCACTCATTTTCACAAAAAAATATTCTTTCAATCATTTGTACATCTTTGGGTTGGGATAGTGGGAAGCAACAGTCATCGTAAAGTGAAAAGGAAGAGGAATTGTCTAGTGGAGGCAATTAAGGCAAGTAGAGAAAAAGATAGAGAAAGGAAGAGGTTGCTAAGAAAATGTATGTCGAATTCTCTTCAAGGGGAAAGCTCCTCTTTACCTTTAAGTGAAATTCAAAGTGACAATAATATTGAATTTGAAAATATTGAAGAAGAAATTGAAATTGGAACTTTACAACATGAAAATGATGTGAAAAAATTTGAACATGAAATTCAAAGTGACCATGATATTGAATTTTAAAATATTGAAGAAGAAATTGAAATTGAAACTTTACAACATGAAAATGATGTGCAAAATGTTGAACATGAAATTGTAAATGTTGAGCATGAAAATGAAATTCAAAATGTTGAACACTCAATTGAAAATATTAATGTTGAACATGAAATAGGTGAAAATGAAACAATGAGTGTCAATGTATCTCCTAATTTTGCAAGAAGAGATGATATTTATGAAGAAGAAAATGAAATCTTGAATCCATCTATTTGTTATGAACCCAAGGAAAATTCCTAATGTTCAAGAAACACTAAATGGTTACTTGAAATAAATGAAAACATAATAGATAATATTGATGGGAAAAGGTCATCACAAATGGTTTAGTTGTGGGCTAACAATATGTTCAATCAATATTTTTCCAATAATACATTAACCAAACACTGTCAATTTTTTGTGCAATTGCTAAATTCTTACAAAATGTGACCATTATTAAAGAAATTAATGATTCGTGTCACCAAAAAGTGAGAAAAAAATAGTATCATTATAAAGAATTATTTTAATGCTCTAACTTCTATTGGAAAGACTAGTAAGGAAAAAGATAAAAGAGCTTCTCGTAGAGTGATGACAACATCACTAGTAAGCCATCATTTGAGAAAGGCTCATTTAATGAGACAAACTTGTATTGATTTAAATCTAAATCATAAAACACTATCTAGAGAACTCTTAAGAAGAGGAAGACTTGATAGTCATCTTCAAAATGATACGTGGGCTTTTAGTGGGAGGCTTCCACGTGTTGATAAGAAGCTAACTAATAATGTAAAGATGCAAATTAAACAATTTGGGGCTCTCACTTTAGAGTATCACCAAATGTAAAGGATGTTTTAAAGTTAAGAATTGGAAATCGAGATTGCACACTGCATTCTAAACATTTCTTGGAATGTAGCCAAACAATTTTGTGAAGCACATCCAAATTTTCAAATTTCACAAATGGTTTTTGAGTCATGTAAGCCATTTTATGTTTTACCTATTAATATTTGCAATACATGTTGTTGTAAATACCACATTGAGTTTTCAATGTATCATGAATTATTATACCATAGTCGTTCAACTATGCATACTAACGAAATGTTGCAGAAATGTCATGCAATGCAACTCCCCAAGTCATCCAAGGACTTGTTAGACTCATTTTTATGTGTTAGAGGTGATGGTGTCCTTTTTTTATAGAAACACCTGTTTAAATGAAATGTGTTTGCAATGTGGTGGTTTATCAAAAATTTTAACATGTTTTCATGAGAGTAGAGAACATGATTTTGCTAACAAGATTGTTGAGAAAAAAAGGTTTGAGATAGTCAAATACAGTTTGAAGAGTGGAGGTGAAGGTTCTAGATGTGATTTGGTTACAAAAGAGGTAAGTATTGCTGATTTTATTTCTGATTTTAAGAAAAAAAAATTCTATGAGTATGCAAGGCATAGCCACAAGTCGCAGTGGTTGGATTGGAAATTTAGGATGTGTAAGGACTTTTTCCCAATTGGAACTATTGAATCCATAGTTGATTTCGCTAAAAATTACACATTGCAACCATAGAATGAGGTACAATCATAATATTATAATTTTATTCAAATTGCTATTTTTGTCAACATAACATATAGACATGCCCCTGATAGTACAGAAGAGGATAGGAAGATAATTAGGGAGTTCCATTTTTACATGAGTGGTGATAGATCTCATTCATCTGAGTCTGTACAACATTGTTTTGAAAAAAAAATTGAGTTCTTGTAGGAAAAAGGTATTGCAATGGGTTGACATCTCATTTGGTCAGATAACTGCATAGGGCAATTCAAGAATGCTCGTATATTTTATTGGTTGAATAGGATACATGTATAGAGGTTTGTACCACATGTTTAGAGTTTTTTGAAGCTAGACATGGAAAAGGTGAGCATGATGGTGTAGATTCATGTGTGAAGAGAGTTCTGGTTAAGGAACAATTGAAGAGCAAAGGTGTTGCAAAATTTAGTGATGCATGTTCTATTATTGATTGGTGTAGTAATGCATTATCATGAGGGACACTTTATTCACAAGTGTTCATGTTCTTTTGGTTGTTTGAGGAGGGTACAGTGGGAGATGAATTGGAATTTCAAACAATTAGAGATTCTTCAAAGATGCATTCATTTCAAAGCTCAAATGTAGGTGCATGGACCATATTGACACGAGAGTTGGCTTGTTTTGGTTAGAATTGTATTTGGTGTGATTGGGATCGATGCGAGTCAAGTGAGTGGGTAGATACATGGATTCCACAATATCTAACCCCTTTATCCATAGCACAATCCTCTTTAGAAGGTGAAATGGAAAGTTCACTTGACTATGACCATCTTTCAGATCTTGTAGAGCCAGGACATGTCTATGTAGTTTTTGCACCACAGGGGAATGAATACTTTGCAACTTACGTGTTTTCATGCATATACTTTGTATTCATGTGTGTACTTCATGACTTATGTGTATCCCAATGTATACTTTGTGACTTGTGTGTTTTCATGCATATACTTTGTATTTGTGTGTACTTCATGACTTACATGTATTTGAGTACATGCTTCACTTATTCACTAATTCATATCATAAACCTACCCATTTAAATGTGTTGGAATTGTTAGTTTATTCATATGATGAGAATAACGTAATTTACACCTATTGAACCCTAAGGCATGTTGGCATTAATTTCAAATGCTAAAGTGCTCTTGCAGCTACAAGACTTCTTGGCATGATAGTGAAATATTCAGTTTGTATATTTGTCATATTGGGATAATATGTTTTGATGCATAAGGCTTGTGGATTCTTGGTTAAAATTTGGTGATACTTGGATATTGCTATTTCTCCAAAGGCATAACATTAATTTACCAGTCTTGGATTAGAGATTGGCTTCATATGCTTTTCAAGGTAATAATAAAGGCTTATATGTACATCATTCGTATTACCTTATAAGGTAATGTGTTTGCATTGACTACTATTGGCATATGAAATTGGAAAGGTATTTATACGACGTATTGTTTCACATGGTCGACATATCTTGTATAAGGAATTTGTTGAATTTATACTCCTAATGAGTATCGGGCACTAAAAGTGACATAAGAGTTTTCTTTTGGAAAGAAACCTTGTCAGACATACTAAATATGTGTTAAAGTTTATCCTAAGCCGTCTTGTATACTAAAAGATTAAAAGCTTATTTTCAAAGCTTGGTAAAAATAATTTGTTATTTCATTATTTCAAAGCCCTCATTAGGGCACGACAAGCATAAAATCACATGAAGAGTATGTTCAGGGTTTGCAATGATCAGGCAGAATGTTGTCGGCAGCTTGAAGTGACAAAGCTTGAATACACTGGATAATAGTATATTTTAGTTTTTTCTCTTATTTGAAAATTATTTGTTGAAGGCTTAATCATGCAGAGGTAAAAAAAAAATTTCCTTTTGATGAAACTGTTGATTTTACAGTTGGTATGTAAAAAGAAAATGGACATGCAATTTAGATGGTTAATTTTGGTTACTATTTCAAACCCCTATCTGGGTCTACAGGTGTTTCGATTTGTTTACTTCACAAATCAGATTTATTTTGATTGTTGTTGGTAATCTTTGCAAAAGAAATAGATTTTTTTTTCTCCTATTATTGGTTGTTTTTTGTTCTCCTATTGTGGGTAGTCTCTATAACTGAAAACTATTTCAAATGGCAAAGTAAAAGATGAATATAAAAGCAGTGTTTTGACACTATGTGAAAAATAGTTTTTTGAAGAAGAAATAAGAGACCATCTATTGAGACAGTATTTAGAATTATAATGCAAAATAAGTTGTAAAATATATTTAATATTTTGAAGACTCCCATTATGATTTTTGAGGATATTAATGTATTGGTTTTCTAAAAGTGATGGTTATATAGTGAAATAGAGTAACCCTCTATATTTTATTTTCTCTATTGTTTGTGATTAAAATGTATATTCCAGTGAAGCACAAGTTATCATTGCTAGTGAGGCATTCTTGAAAATCTAGTGATTCATTGTTTTATTGTCAGTGAGGCATTTGAAATCTATCAGTGAGATAGTATTGCCAGTGAGGTACTTGAAATCTATCAGTGAGATAGTATTGCCAGTGAGGCATTGTAAACAAAAAGTTTTTCAAATTAAGCTAATGAGGCATCATTTCTGGAGTGGATTTTAATCCCTAGAAGGTTTTCCACTTGTCAAATTCTTTGTCTTATGGTCTCATTTCTTTGATGTGATAGTGTTTCATGATTATGATGATCTTTGGTTTTGCTTTAATATTTCTTATTTCAGTTCTTTAATGATTACATTCAATTCATGAATGTATTTATCATTGAAATATTAAGAGCATAAATTATTTAATTCTTATTCAAGGAAAAAGTTAAAATTTGTCTAAGACACTGATTCACCCCTCCTCTCAGCGTCTTCTTCACTCCAACACCACCTTGCAACTTTACACTACATGCATCTGACCCTTTTTCTATCAACTGAAAACTTGACACCACTGAAAAACACCTCAAAGATATCAAAAACCAAGAGAGGTTATTGTAGAGGGGCCCTATGTGATCTCATAACCTTAGACAGATTATTTTTAAGTGACACAGTTTTTGAGTAATAGCTCTTCAAATATTGTTTCCTTTTTGCACTTTGGACTCTTAAGGGATATCGTCGATCCAATGTAGCTCAGGTTGTTTCGACATGTTTGGGTGTGAAATAGAACAATTCCTAGCGTAAACGTACCCAAATGGATGCATTGAAACTATCGGTTTGGTCACATGAGGAGAAAAACAAAATTTACACCCCTTTGCAACTTTACACTAAATGCATCTGACCCTTTTTCCATCAACTAAAAACTTGACACTACGAGAAAACACCTCAAAGATATCAAAAACCAAGAGAGGTTATTGTAGAGGGGCCCTAGGTGATCCCATAGCCTCAAACAAATTGTTTATAAGTGACATAATTTTTGAGTAATAGCTCATCAAAGATTGCTACCTTTTTGCACTTTGGACTCTTAAGGGATATCATTGGTCCAATGTAGCTCAGATTGTTTTGACATTTTTGGGTGTGAAACAAAACTATTCCTAATGTAAACAAACCCATCCAGATGTGTTGGAACTATCAGTTTGGTCGCATGAGGAGTAGAACAAAATTTATAGCCCTTTGCAACTTTACACTGCATGCATTTGACCCTTTTTTCCATCAACTAAAAACTTGACACCACGAGAAAACGCCTCAGACTTATCAAAAACCAAGAGAGGTTATTGTAGAGGGGCCCTAGGAGATCCCATAGCCTTGGATGGATTATTTTTAAGTGACATATTTTTTGAGTAATAGCTCATCAAATATTGCTACCTTTTTGCACTTTTGACTTTTAAGGGATATCGTTGGTCCAATGTAGCTCAGACTGTTTCAACATGTTTGGGTGTGAAACAAGACCATGCCTAGCATAAACATACCCATCTATATGTGTTAGAACTATTGGTTTGGTCACACGAGGAGCAAAACAAAAGTTACACCCCTTTGCAACTTTACACTACATGTATCTGACCCTTTTTCCATCAACTAAAAAATTGACACCATGGGAAAATGCATCAAACATATCAAAAACCAAGAGAGGTTATTGTAGAGGGGACCTAGATGATCATGTAGCCTCAGATGAATTGTTTCTAAGTGACACAATTTTTGAGTAATAGCTTGTCAAAGAATGATTCCTTTTTGCACTTTGGACTCTTAAGGGATATCGCTAGTCCAATGTGGCTTAGACTGTTTTAGCATGTATGGGTGTAAAAAAAGACCATGCCTAATGTAAACGTACCCATCTAAACACATTGGAACTATCGATTTGGTCCCACAAGGAGATGAACAAAAGTTACACCCTTTTGCAACTTTACATTGCATTCGTCTGACCCTTTTTCCATCAATGGAAAACTTGACACCATGAGAAAATGCCTCAGACATATTAAAAATTGAGAGAGGTTATTGTAGAGGGGCCCTAGGTGATCCTGTAGCCTCAGACGAATTATTTATAAGTGACATAGTTTTCAAGTAATATCTTGTCAAATATTTCTACCTTTTTGTTCTTTGGACTCTTAAGGGATATCGTTAGTCTGATGTAGCTCAGGCTATTTTTCCATGTTTGGGTGTGAAACAAGACCATGCCTAGCATAAACGTACCCATCTAAACGTATTGGAAGTATCGATATGGTCACATGAGGAGAAGAACAAAAGTTACACCCCTTTGCAAATTTACATTGCATGCATTTGACCCTTTTTACATCAACTGAAAACTTGGCAACACGGGAAAATGCCTTTTTCTAAATGACACATTTTTTTATTAATATCTTGTCAAATATTGTTGCCTTTTCTAAATGGTTAATTTTAGTCTTCAGTACATACATGTATGAAAAATGTGGTATCATAGAAAATACAGTGAATTGCTTGCCAAAATGCCTTAAAGACATGTCGTCTCATGGAATTCCATGACAAGTAAATGCAATTGGAAGCTGCTCTTAGTTATTAGATATGGGTTGAATTTGTAAAAACTATATCTTAATTAAAATTTTGTCATCTATTAGCATCTGGTTATTAGTTATGCAATTTGAATTAATGCTTTGATTTTGAAAGATGTGCAATGCAATGTAATCAGTGATATGAATATAAACTACAACAATATATTTTCTACAATTCATTACTTGAACTCTTTATTGTTTTGCTCTCTATATCTCTATGAAAATTTTTGTGGTAGACATGTATGAAAAATGTGGTAGCATAGACAATGCAATGAACAATTTTCCAAAATTCCTCAAAGACATGGTCTCATGGAATGCCATGACAAGCAAATGCAATTTGCAGTTGCTCCTAGTTATTAGATATGGGTTGACTTTGTAAAAATTATATCTTAATTGAAATTTTGTCATCTATTAGCATCTAGTTATTAGTTATGAAATGTGAAGTAATGCTTTGAGTTTGAAAGATGTGCAATGAAATGTAATCAGTGATATGAATATAAACTTCAACAATCTATTTTCTACAATTCATTACTTGAACTCTTTATTTTTTTTTCTCTCTATATCTCTATGAAAAATTTCATGGTAGACATGTATGAAAAATATGGTAGCATAGACAATGCAATGAATTGTTTTCCAAAATTCCTCTAAGACATGTGGTCTAATGGAATGCCATGACAAGAAAATGCAATTAGTAGCTGCTCCTAGTTATTAGATATGGGTTGATTTTGTAAAAACTATATCTTAATTGAAATTTTATAATCTATTAGCATCTAGTTATTAGTTATGCAATGTGAAGTAATGCTTTGAGTTTGAAAGATGTGCAATGCAATGTAATCAGTGATATGAATATAAACTACAACAATCTATTTTCTACAATTCATTACTTGAACTCTTTATATTTTTTCTCTCTATATCTCTATGAAATTTTTTGTAGTATACATGTATGAAAAATACATGGTAGCATACACAATGTAGTGAACTATTTTCCAAAATGCCTCAAAGACATGTGGTCTCATGGAATGCCATGACAAGCAAATACAATTTGGCCGCTGCTCCTGGTTATTAGATATGGGTTGACTTTGTAAAAACTATATCTTAATTGAATTTTTTTCATCTATTAGCATCTAGTTATTAGTTATGCAATGTGAAGTAATGCTTTGAGTTTGAAAGATGTGCAATGTAATGTAATCAGTGATATGAATATAAACTACAACGATCTATTTTCCACAATTCATTACTTGAAATCTTTATATTTTTTTCTTTCTATATCTCTATGTTATGGAAATGCATTTCAATTTTGCTGCTATGGTTGCAACTATAGAAACTAATGATAAAGGGATCAAATTTGGTGAAGCTGCCCAAGGCAACCAAATTTAATAGTACTATAACATGTGTAACAATGATCTATGTAATTCATAAACTATTAAAGTGCAAGATTCCAAGAAATCAATATTTATATATAACATGTTTTCCATCACAGCTCAATCGTTATAAAGTGATTATACATTTAAATTTTAAGTTTCAAAATAGGAAACTGTTATGCACTTTTCATACACACGCCCCACCGGAGGCGGGGACCCTCTTTTTTCTTTTACGTCTCTGCATCCTAGCTTGAACAAATTTTCAAAATTTTTTTCTTAGGAGGTTATTTTGGGATTAAGTCTAGACTTGGTTTGATAAAGACAATATTTTGAGGCTCTGGGGAAAATTCGCCTACCTTGGAATTTCAAAAATGAGAATTTTGAAGTGAATTTTCAATATTATATGTAAATATTTTTTGTACCCATGGATAGAGGACAAAAAATTAGGCAGGGTTTCTTTTTGAATTTTTAAAAATTTTCTTCTAGAAAAAAAGTTATGAAGTTTAGGGGATTTTGACCTTTCCTAGAATTCGGGATTTCCGTCCCTATGCGAAAATCCCCAATTTCGGGATTTCCATCCCTATGTAGAAATACTTGATTTTCGTCAACCTCTCGAATTTCCTAAGGTTATTGCTCATAATTGTTGCACGTCGGGGATTTCATGGACCCCGAGGAATTCCCTCACCCTTGGAAATCCCCAAAATTTTCGTCACCCTGTCATTTTCCCTAGAATGCATGTAAATGAGAAGGTTGTGTTATTTCCACTTGATCGTGGAAATCCCTAAATTTCATTTTGGGCTTGATTTCTGCGAAGGGGTGGAAATCCTGAAATTTTCCAAAAATGGAATTTTTTTCCAAAATGAATTTTTTTTTCCGAAATCCTTTTTTTTTCCAAAATGGAAAATTTCTAAAATTGAAAATTTTTCTTGAAATTTTAAAATGTTTTCGAAAATGAAATTCTTGAGATGGAAAAAAATTGAAAATAAAAATTTTGAAAATGGAAAAGCTCCAAAAATGGAAAATTTCTGAAAATGGAAAGTTTCCAAAAATGGATTTTTTTCTTAAAAAGCCAAAATTTTCAAGTTTAATTTGGATATTTTATGGATTGGATTTTTAACATGTGAGCTACTAATGATGATATCTATTTTTTAGGATTAAACAAATCAAAAGGGGGACTTGCATATGGATTTGTGCCAAGAGGGAAATCTGGAATAGTTCAACACAAATATTAAATGTGGGGCCTGCATAAGAATCTATTCCACCAGCAGTATACCAATTGGAGAGGTGCCTTTAACAAAGAAGACATGTGAAGTTGTATTTATTCTCCAATGAGGATTTTCTCAAAATTGGCGTCATTGGACCATAATGTAACTAAATGCAATTGATTAAAATGATGATGTACCATGAGCTCCCAAATTAAATGTTACAGCTTGAGGCTTCCAAAAGTGCAATTGCAGCCATTGGATGAATTAAATCCTGGCCACTGATTCAAAATTTAATTTTCTATAAAAGACTAGTGCCTTCTCATTTGTAAGGGTTAGACTGGGTTAGAATAGCTAGTTTGAAGCTATAGAAAGCCAAAATTGGCTAAGTTAGGAGTTAGATTCTGCAAGATAGTAGCTATAGAAGAGAAGAGAGAATGGAAATTATTATGTAATGTTGGAGAAGTTAATGCAATTGGATTGTTGATTTGGAAAGCTTTGTGTTACACTTTTACAGTTTATGGTTTCTTGTTCTTGATTCTCAGATGTTAGATGTTAGTTTTAAGCTCTTTTGCAATAATGGTAAAATGTGAATGATGTTGATCAATCTCTGGTCCATACTTTTAGCAATTTTATGATTGTAAGTTGTTGTGTAAAGTTAGTCTGGGCCTTATTTTGTGCTAAGTTCAACTGTGGATGCTTGTTTACATTGTGCTAGTTAGTGGGTATGTAAATGAATATTCATAGTCTAAAAATATTCATTTTCCTTAGAAGATTGCACCATTTTTGCAAAGTTGTGGGCTAGTCCTTGATCAAGTAGAGATTGGTTTTATTGGAGATCTGTCCATTTACAGCTTTCATCATTGTTGTGATTGATCTTAGAAGTTAGTTTAGAATAGAATCTCTCTCAACCTTTTCTCTTTTGCTATTTTTTTTTAATCTAGGTTAGTTTTAGGATTGAAGGCATCACCATATTGTTACATCTGATGAAAGTATACTTCCAACATTGTTCATTTGTAAGGCCCCTTGTGATTACCAACATTTTCACATTATCTCTAAGTTGTTTCACTGCATTTGTCAAGACATGACATTAGAGACCTTGGGGTTATCTCTTGAGGCTTGCTGATAGAGATTTACCTTTCAAGAGAGATAGGATACTTGTATCTTGTCTAAGTTGTTGATGTGTAGAAAACACAATCAACATATTCGTGCTAGAAGGAGGGCCGAACGAAGGTGACATAGCTAGAAGTTGAATGACCCTTCATGTTTAAAATTTGAGATATGATAGATCTCTAAATTTGAAAGTGCAAATTCTGAGTCAAGATGGAAAAGTAGTCTTATATTTTTCATGATGGGAACAGTCTTCAAGTTGATTTTCCTCAGCTTTGTGAATCTTTGAATAAGAGATTGGATCTTTGGAATAGTAAAGGTTTGCATCACTATGCGTTATCAAATAAGTGCAAAATTCATAATACTTGTAGGCACGGTGAGTTGGAATGCTTGGCCTTTCTAGACAAAATTGAGATGGTTTTGCAAAGGAATAAATTTTCATGCAGAACCTTCCTAAACCACTAGCCTCTACATAGTTAGAGTTTATTGATGTTGCAGGGTATGTGCAAGATTATGATGGGCCAAAAAGTGGCGATATGATGGGTATGTGTAGGGTGTGGTTGATGACTTTTTTTAACCCAAAATTGATGAAATGAAAAGGGTTTTTAAAGGAGATTCTTAGATTTCCACCAATATAAATTATACTTTACTTTGAATTTAATAAATAATTATTATTCATTTTCTATTTGAATTATGACTAAAGTCCTGATTGATAGGCTAGCTGAAAAACATCTATAGCTTTCAAACGATATCACATTTTTTGAATCTGAAACATGTGTCACATTCTATGCTTCGCATACTATAGGATTAAAAAAAATTGAATTTCATTAAGTTTTGACCAAGTTAAGGTGGTCAGACATACAAGTTTTTATATTTTTTAAAAGTTGTAATAAAAAAATCATAATTAATTATTTAGTTGGAAAAAAATTAAAAAAAATACATCACATTGGGACATGAGTCCTCTACTTATATCTAAAATATTATAAAAAAATATTATCATTTTATTGTGGTTAGGATGGTCAGACAAACACCTACTTATTTTTTCCCTTGAAATTAAGTACTACTACATTGAAATTTCAAATTTTCACCAAATAGATTTTTTTAAAAATAAACCTAGTAGTTTAGAAACTACATTCAATTTGCTACAAATTCTATTCTTACATATTTTTGAAATAATAGAGATAACTTATTCAAATTTTTACATCAAGTTGCATAACTCTAATTTTTTTGAATTTTTTGCCACTTAAGGGCCTATTTTTTCCATGATGATCCTACACATACCCTGCAATTAAGGCATTTACACAAATAGTTGAAGATCAACTTAGTGGTGGTAAGGGTTTGCAAGATTTCATCTCATCTAAATGGTGTAGAATTCATAATGCACCCCATTCAGAGTTCACTTGTTGTTCATGTGTGGACATCATCATTAAAGTTGGGAGATACCTAAAGTGGAAAGAACAGTTAGACAAGGAATGCACTACAAAAAAGCCACAAATTCTGAATCCAGAGATGATGTTGCAGCTAATGTTGAGGTGGCTCTGAAAGGGATTGATTATAAGGAAGACAAATTTGAGGCATTAGAGTTAACAGAGGAATATTTAAGTGAAGAGCTACCTATAAAGATCAAGGAGGATGTTCCTGTAGAGGATAGTCAAATTTCTAAAAATACAGTGGAGGATGGGCTGCAAGAGAAAGGAGTTACCATACAATTTCCTCTCATTCAAAATAAGGATCCAATACAGACTAGATATGAAGAGTTTGTTGCCAAAATTATAAAAGATTGGTCAAGCCTGAGTTACAGTGTCTGCCTAGAGGAGTTGTTGTTACCAGCTTGGTGTAGGATACATGAGGAAGAGCATTCAGAATTCACATGCTTCCAATGCCAAGCAGTCATAAAAGAGGTGGAAGAACAAGTGCAAGTGCTACAACATACAAGGAATACACAAAAAGATACATCAAAAAAGTCTCCAATGGAAGAATGTCAACAAGTTGTTGATGGATGTCTTGAAGAACACGAGGAAGCACTTAATGGAGGAGTCAACATTCCTGATAACTGTGATCAAGAGTCTGAACCAATGCCAATAGAGGAAGAATTCAAGGAGTTCTCTCATTTATCAAATTCTATTTTTTCTCTATTTGTTGATGAATTAAGTAGTGTGTGTCTTCAGGATTGTTAGGTAATATCTATAGGATTTGAGAAATACAAATCCACAGAACCCAAAGAAACCTGCATGCAAGAAACCTGTCACAGAGAAAGAGAGAGAACGAAGACAAGGGTTTTGGCTCTGACAAAGTGAAAAGATTTATTATCAGAGGAAAAAATGAATCAAGAAGTGTATACAATACAAAAGATCAATCCTTATAAAGGAGATCAACACCGAAAGGAAAACCTAACCCTAAGGTGAGAGCATTTAATAATAAAATATTAATTATTAAATGACTAATATATGCATAAAGTGAAATCTTAAGAGGAGAGTAAAGTTAATTAATTACTTTACTCTAACACCCCCCCTTAAGATGAGCTACAATGCAGCTACAAACAATGCAGAAGAAAGCAAAGGAACTACAATGCAATAGAGGGTCCCGACAACATGGCTTGATCAGGTACCCGAATACAAGAAAATCTCTATAAAGCGGAGTAAAGGAGAAAACCCAGTGGGAAAAAACTCCTCTCCAAAAAGAGATAAAGAAACATGCTGAAAAGAAAAACATGAAGGAAGGAAGGCCTCACTGAGACCCCCCAAGGACTACTCCTATCATGCAAGTACAAAATATGTTCCCCCATAGGAGAGAGAAGAGGCTCCAAAACCCCCCCAGAATGAGAGAACCCCTGTGCCAATGATCAAAACAATGCGTCTCCTCGGAGGAAGAAACAGATCCAACGGTCGAGGAGGAGGAAATCCCTGAATGTGAGGTGAAAATGGAAATCCTGGATGATGCTCACTAAAGAATGGAACTGCAGTATGAGTGTCTGAATAACAAGATGGTGAATCAAACAACTCAAGATGATCCTGAAATGGAATCTCCAATGAAGATGGGATAACAGGTGTTCTGAAACTGTCATCTGTGAGGAAAGGAATTTCCTCTGATATGGCCTCAACAACTACACTTGATGGCTCGATGAGAGGAGCAACAATGTTAGTCATAGCTGAAGAGGAATCCTGTTGAATAGATGTGATCTCAACAGGAGGTAGAGGTGTAGAAGTCTCAACACTAGTCTCATGAATAGATGGAAGAACATATAAGTTCAAGTGACCAAACTTCACCTCAGATACTGCATGCTCTCTTGTAGAAAGAGAGGAAAACTCAGACAATGGAGATGGTGGACCAAAGTGTGTGAATGCATACAATCGGGAAGAGTGATCAACTATCCCTGTTGCAACAATGTTGCCAGTCTGAATGTCTCTGATGTGCACTGAATCAGGTGTAAACTCAACTGTCTTCCCTGTCCCACTGTGAGAAATCTGATAGATGGAGAGAAGGTTAGTGGACAAAGATGGAACACATAGTACATCATTGAATGTACCATCATCAATGTTGATAGAACCTTTCCCACATACACTCATATAAGTGTTATTACCCATCAATATGTGTGGTGAGGATGTAGCCTCGAAGGATGAGAACATGTCCTAAGAAGATGCCATATGGTGTGAAGCACCTGAATCCAATAGCCATCTAGATGAATGTGAACTAGTGGTTGCACATAATGCATGACCCTTATGTGGGGCCTGTCCATCTAACTGGAATGAAGATGAAGAAGAAGACTCGCCTGATGTAGATGAAGAAGAGTGATGAATATTGTTCCTCTCAAGAAGAGCTGTCAAATCTGAAACCTGTTTGGCATATCCATCTATCTTCTTCTCATAACACTTGGACTCAGAATGTCCTGGCTTATTACAATAAGCACACTTAGGTCTATCTTTCTTCGATGATTCCCCCTTAGGAGAAGGTGAATCAGAGGTGTGCTGTGAATTGGAATCCTTCCAATGCTCTGTGGTCTTTGGTTTCTGATTTTGTTTTCCCATGGAGGACTGGGCTACCAACGCTTGGTTCTGTGAACCTGAAAGTGAATCCAACTGCTTAAGCTTAGCTTGCTCATGATTCAGATGATCACAAAAGACCTCAAAGGAAGGCATGACATGTCGAGCACCCAAGGCATCCATGGTGGAATAGAAGGTTGAAGAGAAGATCTGAAATGGATCCCGAAGCTTGGAGAGGATCAGGAAAATGCACTCTGTATCAGTCTTAGTCTTACCACAACCCTGTAAGATAGATCTTTGCTATTTGAACTTCATCAGAAAGTCCTCAATAGAGGGAAATGAATCAGGTAGCAAGGAAGTTAACTCTGCCTCGAGCTGCAAAGCTCTGAACTCATTGACAGTACCAAAAAGTCCATCAAACTTGGTCCAAATGGCTCGAGGAGTGAGACAACCCTCAAGATGAAATAGGAGACTGTCGGAAATGTGTAAAGCCATCAATCCCATAGCCTGATCCATATTGTTCCTGTGCTGCATAACCTCAAAGGCACGTGTCAACTGAGGCTAAACCTCATCTAAACAGGACCATAACCCTCGAGACTAGAGTAGAGTCATCATGCGACCCTTCCAAGTGTGGTAATTATGCGGTGTGAGAGGTTCAATAGGTCTGTCAGCCATCCTGTGAACTGTGCCTCAACTGCTCTGAATTTTTTAATTATTATTAAGTGGTCTGTTAGAACTAGACAGAAGATGCAGAAGGGGTTTTTTTGTTTTATTTTTGGTGTTTGAAGATTCTAGTTTTTTGATGTAAATAACAGAAAGAAAGAAATAAAAAACACCCCCCCACAATGCAAGATCCAATCCCCAGTACAATACTGAAAGCCAGAAAGCAATAAAGAGTAGTAACTGGTTGAGACAAATTTTTGAGTACCTGAGAAATTTACTAATGAAATAGACTACAGATCTGGAAAGAGAACAGAACCACCTTTCCGATGCCTATTTTCTTTCGAAAAATGGAGCAAAAATGAGCAAGGTATGCCCCTCGGAGTGCAACAAGGCTCATCAGACTTTGACTGCGAAAAAATGCAATCAAAC